>JACEFZ010023394.1:727500-896793 GCA_014155875.1 Cepaea nemoralis
CAATCCCGACCAGTATGGCTCAGGGAAGTAAATCACTGGGAGAGACATAATGATAAAATATGACATAGAGAATTGAATTTAGGAATCGACATCACTGCACTCGAAACATTCCTACACACTTCGGCCCCTTTTTCAAAAGCCACCGAAGAATCCCATTGATAATTATTCCAGTAGCACTGTGATTAAATGCCCACCCAGTTTTCCCAGTTTCCTCCATGATTTTATGATCATCCAGACCGTCTAATTACTCTCTTCTGAGCCAGTCTTTTCAGATATGAATACACAGTCTGTTTAACTGGATTCTGCACCCGATTCCAGGGATCCTTCACCACACCGACTTTATCGTAACCACCCAGAGGGTTTAATCTGTCAGCCCGATCCTTGCCCGTTCGCCAGTTGGCAGAAAATCCTTGACATTCCCACAGTCTCCATCCTGACAAGGGGTGCAAGCGATTTAACCCGGAACATTCCAGTTTCCACTTTTCAAATCTTACTCTGTGAGTTCTTTAAACACACAACATGTCTGCAATGAAACCCTCCAGCCATCGGAAGGTTGTCTTCACAGTCTCAATTGTCATGCTCATGCTAGATGATGTAGTAGCATATGCAAAAATCTCACTTTTCGCAAAATAGCGTTTGGCCTTAAAATCCACCTTTTTTAACCCTTTACCACAAACCCATCAGATTATATAATCACATCAATTGGGTGTGAGTTATCGCACGGACTTTAGCACATCTGTAACACTCGCTGCCCATTTCCAGCATCCTCACATTAGAATTGACATAAGTAAAATGCCCTACATTGAACATATAGTGAGCCAAGAAGCAATGGGGTAAAGATATTTTGTGAGAATGGAGGTAACAGTGCCTACAATAAAAAAAGCTCTGACTCTAGAGCTATAGGAAGACCATGAATTAGCAACATAGATTTTATCACCAACATAAGGCTCAAAGAATCGGTTTATATCTACCACAAACTACGCAAATAATACATAAACCCGATGATTATTGTCCGTATGGATGGTCAGACAGACAGACAGACAGACAGACAGACAGACAGACAGACAGACAGACAGACAGATAGACAGCTTTAACTGGTAAGAGAAGGAGGCTGGATACCCTTCAATAATAGTGTGTAACCTAATAAATATATATAATATACGATAAATCTCAACATTGCACAACTACAGTATGTAATTTTAATGTCTGTGCAGTGTTTGGAAATTTGCCGTTCCATGTTTTGTATTTACCGTTTATGTTGCATTATGTTGCATGAACTCCACAGTAGGTAAATACAAAACTTGGAACGGCAATATTGTCGAAAACTATACAGTCATTAAAAATACACCCTATATTATGAGAGCATCTGCCCAGTAATTAGGTGGCAAGTTCGGAGGGAAATCATAAGTTCAGTGAATGTGTGAACCTGATACGTCATTGCGAAGAAGACAAAAACAGGCATTGTATAATGTTGCTAGTCGACCCCGTGTTTTGATTATTTGATTTAAACCCTTATTGTGCCTACAGTTTATTTTCTTATCCATTGGTAACAGTTTACCTTTTTATCGTGATCATCTTCCGCGGTAAATGCGAGCCAATCAATAACCATTAATTTATAATTCATTACTTTGTAACGATAACCATTAATTTATAATTCATTACTTTGATAACTTCTGACATTTCGAAACATTGCTCATTATTCCTGTTTACCAGAATATAATGTTTGTTACATCTGCTTGTCATTACTTACGATTAAGTTGTTGTCATTTCTAACTTCATCGCCACTGTTGTATTTATGCTGTCATTCTGTTGTTAAATATTGCATGTCCTTTGCAGGACATTGCTACCAACCCGAATTTGATTTTCTATTCAATTTTACGTTCATTATTTTGCCTATGCTTTCTGAACTATAAGTCAACGTTTTAGTCCAGCTGACAGATGTGTTAATTGAACCCACTACCTCGCCGTCAGCACGCAGACAGTTTAAAGATGACATAAGTAAAGTAAGTAAATGGCAACTTTTCACGACATGAGTCGAATTGGGCATTTCCTCATATATTTAAAGCAATTGGCATTCGATCGGTGATCCAGTCAGCATTACGCCATGAGTCGAATTGGGCATTTCCTCAAAGATTTAAAGCAACTGGCATTCGATGGGTGATCCAGTCAGTTTCACGTCATGAGTCGTTTTGGGCCTTTCCTCATTAAAGCAACTGGCATTCGATAGGTAATCTGGTCAGTATCACCCCGTTTACCTTTATTTTCCCGGAAATTTCCTGTTACACATATTAGACTGGAAAATCGGAAGCAATGCTCAATGGGGAAAATGCCGACCCGAACACATGACAACCGAGCTGACAGTGAGGGCATTAGCAAGTTTGCCACCGCGGTTCTCAGTAAGAATGTAAAAAACCCTCCTGAAAACTAGCTAGAAGACAAACGAGTAAAAGGAGGATTTAATGTGCACGGAAAGAAAACTGTTAAAAGATGGCGTTGAAGGAGAGGCAGAATGACGGTCCATTGTAACTGTTGTTATCGTTAAACCTGATGTGATTTTATGAATGAGGAGATAGTGCTAATAGGCAAGTCACTACTTATATAACATGAACTTAGGTTCACAGCTGGCATGTGAACATATATGCTGTTTTTCAAAGAGGTTTGGCTGTTGTGTAAAATTGGTCAATGTTAACGTATAAAACATTGAGTATATTGCTTCTGGTCTGGAGAGAATGCGATAGCAAGGTGTAGTCAACGGATCTGGTCGACAGTCGTCAGTCAGAGGTAAAGTAAAACGGACATATAATCAGATTGCAAAGGGTGTCATTAATATTGGAACCTTCGCTGGCATTTGAAGATGAGCAATGAGAGTTTACAGGAATGCCTCGAGTGCAATAATGTTGGTTCTTGACTCAACTCAACTCCGGGTTAGGGAGCCGGGGTGGCGCAGTGGTCGGCACACTTGTCTCTAGGCCCGGTAGGTCATGTGTTGTAATCCAGGCGGAATTTTTTAATGTGACCGTGTCCCTGGTTGACCCAGTTTAAAGTGGACACCAGGACAGGTGTTGGAAGGTAAAGGTTGCCAAAGTGATATTGACATTACCCAGAGGTAGATTGATCTGTACAAATATGGAGCTAACACCACGTAACCAGTATGCCCCAAAGCGTGTAAAAGAGTCCTTTAAACTGTTACTTTTATCAAGGCGCGTAAAGGAGGGCTTTACCAATTTACTTTTACCATATACCAAATGCCGGTCTCTCTGGTCGAGAGGTTACAACACGTTCTCCGTAATCCCGTTTATCACGCAGAGTCTCATAAGCGGGCGAGAGCTGACAGCGGTTCGACCCCCGATGGTGACTTGCGGGATAACAGAGCCTGCCGCTCAGAAAGCAATGGCAAACTACTGAGCGTAATCTTGCCAAGAGATCAACAGACAGCTGAAAGATGCTGCTGTTGACAGCTAAGTCCTGTAAAGGATACGCAAAAAAACATATATACCAAATACACACGAAGGCATGAAAGCGTCTTTCATATTATTTTTCCATATTCCAAACACATCTCAAGGGGCGTAAATGATCCCTTTACCGGTTTTAACATATACCAATACGCCTGAAGGTGAGTAAAAAGACGTTTAATTTATTTGCCCCTGGTTAAAGATATGAATTGACGTTGAATACCGTAAAATGTTCAGAATAGCAGGAGCATGGCGTGACAGATATATACAAAAGTGAATGGCGTCGGTGAAGACAGTAATATATTACATAGATGTCCATAGAGCTAGAGAGCAAAACTTGCAAAATAAAAGTTCTAGTACCCCCTAGACCTTGCCGGTCTTCGTGGCCAAAGGCTTGCGAACGCAGTTCGTGAGCCGCTTACCAGGCGTTCGAAACGCAACCGTGACCGATTTGTGCAGCAGACCGTGTCGCGTTGTGTTATAACGTGTTGGCATCGGAGCCGGTAGTTCAGAAAGCAATGGCAAACTACTGAACGTAAAAGTTGCCTACTACATCAACAGCAGCTGAAAAATGCGGGTGTTGACTGCAACGTCCTGCAAGGGATATGCAACATTAAAAAACAAACCTTGGAAACAATGTGTGATAAGACAAGCATCATGGGAAATAAATTGTTTTACTATATATCTGGGTAATGCTAGGATAATTCATTAATGAAGGGGAAGACATCACATATAAATAATATATCATAGATAAAATGGTTAAAGTAAAAAGAGGAACACAGATATATCCGACAAGGTCTCATTATTGATGAAGACTGATTATTAAGACAAGCAAAATGAAGACAATGGAATATTTTGTAAAACGATATTCAAGTCTAGAGAAGATACTTATGAAGGGAAGTTTAACCAGGAACGTCCGTGTGTTGCCGGGGCCCATACGGGGGAGCAAAGAATAGTAACACTGTTGCCTACCATGCACGTCGTAAGAGGCAACTAATGAGGCTATGGTTCCGTCGCCCTGCTACTGAGTGAGTGCGTGTCGCGACACTGTGAGCTGTGAATTTCGCGTGGAATGCTTTTGCATCTAGTCCGCGGTCGTTTTTTCGCGTGAACTGCATGTTCGGAACGATGATGACCGGCTGTTGCTGAATTGACTGGTTTGCCTTTTCGATTCACGAGTGCATTTTTTCAGAAGACTCCTGGGAGTCGTCGCTGTAGCTACGGAGTTCGTGCTTTATGCGGCGCTTTCGGTGGGTGCCCTGCAGAAAGAGACCGAGCCATATGGGATAAAACCCCGGTCAATGAAGTCTTTCTGGTGACTGCCGTTTTCATCGACGATGAACAGTATTTTTCATGGAGGACTTTTGTGTTGGCATTCTGGCGGCGGCATTATGCACAGTGTACCTGTGCGGGCTGTTGGATTGCCGACACTCCTGTCGATTCCATTGTTCACATGGGGCAGTGAGGAGCATTTTGTGATATTCACTGGTACAGGAACGGAGCAATATGGGTACGATCCGTTGCCGTGAAGTTGGAACCGCGACTAACTAACTAAGTTTAACCAGGAAATGTAGAAGATGAGGACCACAGCATTGCTGAATTCTAGAAGTGACAGATAATTATAATGTACACATCGCAGCAAAACAGGCAGGGCATCGGGCTTATCTTGTGCTTCTTCATACTTCTTTCTTGGGGAATGTGTACCTAGTTATGCACCTTAGAGTTCAGTTTGTCCCACTTCGACTTGCATTTGTGTAAGGTCTACTTCTTCTACAAACTCTGTGTCGAAGGGGTTACGAATGCAATTCGTAATCCCGCATACCTCGTTCGAAATACAGCTTCGAACGATTTGAAAGCAGAACGCCTTGCTTTGCTTTCCATACAATGGGATGAGTACCGGTCGTTCGGAAAGCAATGGCAAACTACTAAATGTATACTTGCCCAAGAATTACGAACAGCCAAAAAATGCTGAAGTTGACTGCTACGTCATGTAATGGAAATGCAACAAATTTTCTGTTTACTTCTAGACAGATTCCACCCACGGTAACGGGCTACATCTAACCGTGAGTGGATTTACTTTTGTGACAATTTTGCCAGGAGAGCGCTTCACGACTGCTATTTGAGATTTCAAACTGCTGTAGGAGTTTTTTCAGCGTGCACTCAAGACCTCAGATTTATATATAATTTGTTGACTTGATTTGACCCATCCAGTTGTAATCATGGCTATTACTCTGTTGATGCTGTGTGAAAATCCAAGACAACAGACGCAAAGTCTGCCACCCTGGCTATATGTCAAAATGAAAAACAAAAACATCACCCACAAATGAGTGCTTATAATGTATGTGATTTTAATATACACACATGTATGTAAGCATATTGTTTGTGATTCTGGTAAACACGCAGTTATCTAAACATAATATATGTTCAGATATGTAACCATAATGTATGTGGTTGTTTTAAACACACAGTTATGTGAGTATAATTTATGTGGTTGTGGTAAACACATATGCAGATCCCCGCCATTCAGAACTGAATTACTGAATATTACAGAAAACTTTAATCACTACCATCTGTTAATCTTCCGAGTGAGTATGAATGAATATTTGTTGATTTACTGTAGCTGTGACGATAATTAGACTGACACTGTTTTTTTTTTGTTTGTTTGTTTGTATGGTGTGTTTGTTTAAAATGTATTGAACATTGTGTCCAGTGCTTGTTTGTGTGCATGGACACCAATTATATAAATATTGTGAATAATTATGTAAGCATACACAAGTCGTTATGATGTATGTATATATAAAAGATACACGCCTTCTTTAACTGCCCTCGCTATGTTCATAAACTCAATTTCTATCTTGATTATTGGTAAATGAGATGAAATAAAATAGACTTTAAATCTGATAATCAGAGTTGTTTCTCTTCTTTAGCGTCTTTGTGGGGAAGACTTAAATGATGGGAGATATTAAAGTAATACTTGGATTGTCGCCCCTGTGTTAACAAGATCCTTATGGGAAGCAGCGAAGAGTACCATTGTAACCTACCGTATATGTTGTAAGAGGTTACAAATGAGAGTTGAGCAAGTATCTGGTTGTCCCATTCTATAGTAAACACTAGCTGCAAAATTTAAACAACCATGAAACAAATCTAAAATAGCTCAGCTAACTAGAAGAACAGACGCCGTGAGGAGCTGCTGACTGAGACAAGTCTTTCTCTTGAAGCCAGTTGCTATTTTCACCGCTTATCCTCAACTTGCAACAGTGATTGGGACGAAATGGCAGAAATGTTGCGACATCCGACTCTGGCAGACCTGGTTTAATTCATGGCGTGGACTGTGGAATTTTTTTGTTTTACAAATAAGAGTAGTGGATGGGATATGTGGCCTTCTCGATCAAGGACCAAAATCTAGGAGGGTCTGTGTGAATCTTGCACATGTTAAAAATGATCCCGCAGTTGGAAATGTGAAAGAATATAGACCAAAAAGGCAGCTGCCCCGGCTACAGTGTAAAATTGGTAAAATCGTCCACAAACACATGCTTATAACAGGTGTTATTCTGGTTCACACACATTTAGATCCTAGCCGGTTTTACTCATTTCGTGCACTGTGTTTATGTGATTTAAGAGAGGATACTGGAGTACTTGAGGAGATATCCTTGTTCAATGACAACAGGAACAAAAAAACATCTGATCCTTCCACCCCAATGCAAGATGACTTATTATGATGTAACTTCATGAATATTGTTATTATTATAATTGTGCACCGTAACAATTTGTTGCTATGGGTCTGTGATATGATAGCGCCATCACACTAAGTACGCCTATGGCTAGTAGGACAGTGTAGCCAGACTTTTCCTGACTGTGACCAACTACAAACCCAGGCATGGAACCCGTATTCGACAGTGCTCACGATATTACAAGCGGAGTTCGCTATCAACTTCGCCAGCACGCTCGTAAATGAATATAACAGACTGGCACTCAGACAATTTTTAAAATTGATAATTAATGCTTTCTGTAATGAATAGGTTACAAAGCGTTAAGTACTAACTTTTTAAATCTTCTGGGTGTCAATGAATGACCATCTGTTCATTTACTATTAATGCAACGATCAAAGCTCTTTTGTTATGTACTGAAGATTGTGTTGAGTGTGTGTTTAGTGCATAAAAACCAATTTGATAAATATTGTTCATAATTATGTAAGTATACAAATTGTGTTGTGATGAATGTATAAATAAAAGATACACGCCTTCTTTAACTGCCCTCGCTATGTTCATAAACCCAATTTCTATGTTGATTATTAGTTAATGAGATGAAATAAAACAGTCGTTAAACCTAGTAACCAGAGCTGTCTCTCTTCTTAAACTTTCTTTGCGGGAGAAGACTTGAAAGATCGGCCTTATTACACTAATACTTGGATAGTAACCCTTCTGGTAACGGGATCCTTATGGGAAACAAACGAAGAGTAACTCAGTTGCCTACCATGTACATTTATTTCGTAAGAGGTTACTAAGGAGGGTTGAGCATGAGTCTGGCGGTCTTTCTATAGAAAATCCTAGCAGCAAAATCCAACCAACTATAAAATATGTCTAAATGTGAGATAAAATAAATATAATAGCACAGCCAACCAAGATAAAACACTCCGCAAGGAGTCCGGATCACAGACTTAATTTTGTCCGCTGGACAATCTCTAAAATTGTTATCTAGAATGGTAACGCCTCTCTTGCTAGGAAATGTGAACATTGTCTTCTGCCCACCGTTATACGCTTCCAAACTTGTGTATTATCATATGTGAAGTGCAATGATTTTAGCTCTGGCTTTAGCTGCTCTGGTTTTGTTATTATGCACATCTCAACGTTTTATTTTTCCTGACGTCCATGCCTGAACTATGAAAAGACGTTGACAGTATCCATTGGAAATCCCTCTATAAAATTAAGGGATCTCGCAGAAAAATTATTAGCTTAATAAGGGCAACAAATAATGACTTGACACAAGTTTTCCATGATCGAAAAATAACAGCCACATTGCAAGCAAAAACAGGAGTGCGGCGTGGATGCATTTTATCACTTTTATTAATCTTACTGACTATATAATGGATTATAAAAGCAACAATAACCACAACTAGAAATGGAATTCTTTGAACTTCACCCACGGAAGCAGATGTAAGATTATCTATACAACTGATGGGGGTCTCAACAAGTAGATATCAAAATACAAAGGCAAAAGTCAAAGGTACTGAGAATAAACAAGCAAATTATAACTCGATCTCCCTTGGTGAAACTTCTCTTGAAGATGTAGAATCATATAAATATGTAGGTAGCAATGCAGACAAAGTTGGGAAACACAAAGGTAACCTAAAAATGCAAAAACTGAGAGGAGCTTTGATTGCTGTATGAATTATTTGGTGTTCAACAATAATCAAAACTAACACCAAACTTAGAATATGTAACTCTTTCGTTAAATCTATGAGTTGAACACGGAAAAATACTGCACACATTACTAATAACTGTAAAACATACATTAACCGACGTCTGCGCAGAATAAAAAGTCTAAAGTCACGTGGCAGATCACTATTGCTATGCTTAATGGGAGAAGTAGACGGACTCCATTGAACCCAGAGGCGAGGGACAGATGTTGGCCCTTGGTAAGACACCCTGAGAACACCTGAAAATAGTAAAACTAGAAAGTCCCTGATTAGCATTCTATATTTCAAACTAAATTAAGAGACATAGGCACGAATAGGTGAATAAAAGATGAATAACATGAAGCGAGCTGCAGGGGATAGCAAAAGATAATCAGCTTGGCATGAGCTGGTTGAGAAACATTGCTCAGGAAGGGAATAAAGAGCAGCAGAATAGTAGGATTTCGTTGGTGACCATTAACCTTGTCAACAAGTAACATGTGTACCTCAAACTTCCACCCATTGCCTAGTTCTTCCGAGAGCGCCACTAAAAGATGGCATTCTATATATGAGTAGTTTGGCTATGACATCGGCATTATGATTTTTAACTCCAGTGTTAAATCAGAATATATGTAATATGGAGAACAACTAAATGAATTACACACAAACTACAAACGTTCACTAAATGATGTCTTCGCAGAATAGTAGGAATAAAAGGGTTTGACAGAATCACTAATGTAGAGTTCATGGAGAGAACTAAGCAAATTCCAGTGAGCCAAGAGGTGAGGAAAAGACGCTGTAATTGGATTAAAAACACACACACAAACACACACACACAAACACACACAAACACACACACACAAACACACACAAACACACACAAACAAACACACAAACACACACACACAACCACACACACACAAACACACACGAACACACACACACACACACACACACACACACACACAAACACACACACAGACACACACACACCCACACAAACACACACGAACACAAACACACAAACAAACACACACACACACACACACACACACGCACACACACACTGAAAACCCTGAGGACTATATAACTAACAAAAAGTTAGTAGCATATTCTTTATAGGACTTAGCACTTAGCAGTCAACTCCACAATATTTGGCTGTTTGTGATTCCTGGGCAAGTTTATGTGCATTAGTTTACTATTGCGTTCTGAACGACCGGCACTCATACCATTGTAGGCAAACCAACGCAAGGCACAGCTGTGATTAGAAAGCTGTATGCGGGATACAGACTCTTTTCTGGAATCCACAAAACAAATGAAATTACCGGGAGGCGTAAAATACTCGAAGAAGAGAATTACAGACGGATATGACACATGCTCAGGATGGGAGGGATTGGGGGAGATACGGGAAATGGCAACAGATTGGATGACTTGGTATGGTTTGGGTGAAGGCCTGTGCTCTAATGAAGGTTATCGGGCAGAAGAGGAAAAGAAGAAGATGACATCAGCACCTGTGTCTTTGTCTCCTGGGGGGGGGGGGGGGGTCATGTCTATGTCACATATATACAGACCTCTGTGATTATTCGCAACCGAATTGACAGGCCTGATTTGAAAACACCGTAAAATTTGAGTCTGAGATAGTCACTGGAAATTTCTGAAATTTACTATATTTATATAGAAATGGACAACTATCTACACTAAGAAAAAAGACTGACAAAATCAGGCGATTGCTGAAGAGACTGATATTAATTATGTGTATCAAAAACAAACTGTTCAAACATAGATATGCAGAAGACCGAAATGCAAGCAGTGTATTATAGTTGTAACACCCATTGAATTCAGTACAGTGTTGGAGAGATCACGATCACAATTATTTTCGATAAAAGTCACACGTAATAAGAAAGGACATTCACATTGTAATCGCATAGTGTGACATATATGGTTACTTTCAGAGTAGACTTAAAGTGGATTAACTCACAAAATAGATCATGCGAGAAAGGCGCTTGGTGCGGAGCAGACACTGCCCATCACAAGACTCCACTTCTCTCTAAACCTCATATTTTGAACAAGTTGTAGTGCTTATACTATTATTTGTAGTCCATTTGTTAACGCTTTTCACGTACATCATTTTCTGTCTTCCTCTGCCTCTCTTGCCTAACATTTGCCCATTTAAGGCTCATTTCTCTATTTCATCGCTTCTACTGGTAAAACCCAGACAATTTCAGCAGTCTTTTCCTTATGGTGTTGATGCGTGATATTGTAACACATGCAGCTGCTGATACTTCAAGGTTTGTATTCTTCTCCGTGGACGACATTTTCAACATTCTGTTCACAAACCACGTCTCCGCCGCCTCCGGTTACTTCACATGTAAAAAGGTACCAATTAAGGTTAATTAATATACTGTGACAAATGATGTCAGGTCGCGGAAAGTCACCTGGAGAAAGAGACAGTTTTAGTTGAATTATAAAGAGACATCTTGACCTGGGCTCCCAGGTCGAGGCAGCCTAATATGAGTAACTGGAAATAATTTGGGAAATAAAGGTGGTCAGTGTAATACTGATCTCACCATTCATCGGGTACCGTTTGTTTTATGACTATAGATTGTAATACTATAATACTGATCACACCATTCATCGGGTACCGTTTGGTTTATGACTATAGATTGTAATACTATAATACTGATCACACTATTCATAGGGTACCGTTTGGTTTATGACTATAGATTGTAATACTATAATATTGATCACACCATTCATCGGGTACCGTTTGGTTATGACTATAGAATGTAATACTATAATACTGATCACACCATTCATCGGGTACCGTTTGGTTTATGACTATAGATTGTAATACTATAATACTGATCACACCATTCATCGGGTACCGTTTGGTTTATGACTATAGATTGTAATACTATAATACTGATCACACCATTCATCGAGTACCGTTTGATTTATAACTATAGGTACTAATACTATAATACTGACCACACCATTCACCGAGCACCGTTTGGTTTATGACTATAGGTTCTAATACTATAATACTGACCGCTCCATTCATCGGGTACCGTTTGGTTTATAACTATAGGTAATAATACTATAATAATGACCACACCATTCACCGAGCACCGTTTGGTTTATGACTATAGGTTCTAATACTATAATACTGACCACTCCATTCATCGAGTACCGTTTGGTTTATAACTATAGGTACTAATACTATAATACTAACCACACCATTCATCGAGTACCGTTTGGTTTATAACTATAGATTCTAATAGTATAATACTGACCGCATCATTTATCGAGTACGGTTTGGTTTATAACTATAGATTCTAATACTATAATACTGACTACACCATTCATCGAGTACCGTTTGGTTTATAACTATAAGATTGTTATACTATAATACTGATCACATCATTCATCGAGTACCGTTTGGTTTATACCTATAGGTTATAATTTTATAATACTGACCACATCGTTCATCGAATGTTGTTTGGTTTATTACTATAGGTTCTAATACCATATGTTAAATGCGCTTTAAGCACAGTAACATAGTCCTACACTTCACTCAACCTTGTCCGGAGAAAAGAAACACTTAATATGGAATAACACAATACCTGATGAACACTTGCTTGCATCATGACAGGGCAATGGACTGGTGTCCGAAGTTCCTACGCCGTTCGATTAACAACAACAACAACAACAAGAGCGAAAACAAGAGCGAAAACAACATCGGCCTTACAATAGATTCGTATATTAAAAAACAGATTGGGTTGTGATCTCACATAGGATACCTTTTCTGTGTACTGTGCGCACACAATGAGATAATTACTACATATACGGCATGAACGTAATGAAAGACAACATGTGCAAATTCGGATTACACTGACAACACTATACTAATACCAAGAAATAGAAAATAAAACCCACGTGTAGCTATAGCAGTCGCTGAAACAAAAGACAAAAATATGATTAAACAGTACAGGAGTATAACAAAAAGATACCTATGGCTTGGAAAAACAAAAATCTATACCATATCGTGACAGTAAAGAGATAGCGACTGGTGCAATATTATCCGTGGAATTGAATTTTATTACGTGATAAATGAAAGTGAAATGAAGCCATCTGCACTGTTAAGGATTGCCGAAGCCTACTATAATAAAGCTTACAGAGGAATCACATGCTAATCTTTCAAAGAATAAGAAATGTTCATAAGCAATAAGCAGATGCTTTTAGCACCAAACTATTCCACATGTTGCTAGTAGTAACAATATTTCCTCACAGCAAGCAAAGTTACACGTGTTTTGTGTCTTCAACAGTTACTGATGAGCATACAAACTCATTTCGAATCCACGTCATGTAAGATGTTTTTACAAAATTACATAGGGCCCGTGGTTGACACAGCTTGAAATGGACACAAGGAAATTATTTAGGATGTAAAGGTATCCTGCGCAATAGTAGTAGTAGCAGCAGCAGCGGCAGCAGCAGCAGTGGTAGTAGTAGTAGTAGTAGTAGTAGTAGTAGTAGTAGTAGTAGTAGTAGTAATAGTAGGCCACGTTCAGTCCTGTAGGACTGTAGAGTTGCACCGCTGGGGAGGTACCTGGCAGCAACGCTGGCGATTGTATAGTTCAATGCAAGAGTGATAATCTCTGTCAGTTTCCGCATCTGTAAGACGAGGCAGGTCCCGCAGTAAGTGACTGCATTTTATGCCTGTGCCTCATATCCTCAGTTTATTGGATAAGATTGCGCTCAAAGAGCACCAGTCCGTTCCGTTCATCTCTTCTCCTGGAACATCTGTCTGTTGCAACTCTTTCCAACTTGTCGAATGTGGGGTCTTCCTGTTGGCCTCTTCCCTGTTGCTAGATTTTCGTATAGGTGATCTTTGGGAAAACGTTCATCCTTTTTTCGAGATACATGACCCAGCCCCCGGAGGAATTTCTGCTTGAGGAAGGAGTGCACTCTGGTAATATCCGCTCTTTCAAAGACATGTTTGTTTGTTATGTGGTCTTTCCACTATATGCCCAGTATACGTCTCAGACATCTCATATGGAAGGAATTCAACTTTCTTTCCTGTTGTGAGTACAAAGTCCAGGATTCAGACCCATAGAGTAATGTGCTCGCAACACAAGCTTTATATGCTTGCACTTTTGTACGCTATGCTAGTCTATTATTCTCCCAAACTCTCTTAGTTAGCCTGGAGAGTGTTGTGGCTGCCTTTCCAATGCGCGTGTCGATTTCTGTCTCTAAGGTAACATTATCCGATATGGACGACTCCAAATATCCAAAATTATGGACAACCTTGTTATACATTATTCTGTCTCAAGCCACTCCTATTTTTCTTAAATGTAACAAAACTACACACCTCAAGTTTAGGAACAGGCAACGGCTAAAAATAGAACTAGCATTCACATTTGGAACAAAACAACTTCGGAACACCTGCACGTGAGATGCAAGAGATTTGATGAACATGTGGCCGAAAGCCAATCCCAAGAGTATGTTGTTGAAAATTGGTCGCGTAGGCGAAATTAGCATAAGCTTATGTTAATTAGTAGTCGGATGTGATGTGGGGAATGATGTCAAATCTCCGTTGCAGTTGGCAGAGATTATTTCTCAAGAAAGGATGTGGTGTCAGTTCTGGAGAATGTGTGTATGTAAATTCTTATTTCAGAAGACATCGGTAAGCTGGTGCTCATAATAAAGGGATCTTTATGTGATACTAGAAGTATTGAATAAATCTAGAAAAATACCCAGATGATATAAGTTATTCTTTTTCTGACTTGGATCTCGAATGAATATCTTTCTTTGTTCAATTCATGTACATTATGAGGGATGAACTTCTAACTCACTATTCATTCAGAGTCTTCCTGTGTAGCTTAAGATTAGGAAAAGAACTAACATGATGTTTTTCCTAAATATCACTTATAATCTCTTTGTGGATGATGCTTTTCAGAAATATCATTCATTATAATATATATATATATATATATATATATATATATATATATATATATATATATATATATATATATATATTAGGGCTGCGGAAGTTAACGATTAATTAATCGATGAATCGTTAATTTTTTAACGTTAATTTTTTTTTAACGATTAATCGAAACCGTTTCTCCGATCACTTATACAAATGAACCGGATGTCGAAACATTGTCGGACATTTTAAACATAGTGCTGCAAACACAACCGAGTTGCAAAATTGTACTGAGTCACCATTGTGTAAGCTGCAGCAAGATGTACCAACAAGATGAAACAGTATGTTTATTATGCTACAGAATCTTCTACAGGTCAGAGAAGCATTTACTGTCTACATGTCAGGTGAAAAGAAGCAATGCAATAGTCCAAAACTGTCAGGTTCAGATTGGGAGAAGATGTCGAAATATGTCAAAGTTTTGGACTTTTTTTTGTCAGACCACGGTCCTGCTTGGCGGTCAAGATTTTGTTTCATGTAGCTGTGTATTGCCACTGCTATCATCGTTGACAAAGCATATGACTGAACACGATGATGATCCGGGCTACATAGCTAAATTTAAGGCAGCATGTATTAATGACTTCAGTGAACGTGTAGCTAACATGACAAGTATTGAAATACTACAGATTGCAACAGCACTTGATCCACGCTACAAATACCTGAAGTGTTTGTCAAAAGATGCAACAGAACGAACTTGGTGACGTATTGAACAACAAATAGCAGTTAATGTTCATGATGAGCAGATAGAGACTGCTGCAACGAATGATACTGACATTGACAATGAAACTATATATGAACCAAATGAAGAGAGTATTAAGCTAATTGAGTATGAAATGGATAAGAAAGTCGCTGAATCGGTTGACCCTTTACAATGGTGGAAACTTAATGAACATCGATATCCAAAATTAGCATTCCTTGCCAAGACCATTCTGTGCATACCGGCTACCTCGGTTCCATGTGAACGATTGTTCAGCTCTGCTGGTTATATTGCTAACAAGGCGCGCTAGTCACTTGAAGCAAATACTGTCAAAATACTCGTCTGTTTGCATAGTTGGTTATTAGATGACATATGTACAAGACAATCCAGTGTTATGTCGATTTTTGACAAATGCGACTATAATGTGAGTCGTATGACTATAATTGATTTGTTTTTATCGAAATTAACGATTAATTAATCGTTAATTGTTTAAAAGTTAGCTTTTAAATTTAAATTAATCGGTCGCAGGTCTAATATATATGGATATATGATGCCATTCTTGCTGATAGCCATCCAGATAATCTCGGTGACTAGACCTTGAGAACACGAGGATGATTCACCTGTCCAGTGAAGGAGTGAAGAAGACAAATCTTGCCGATATGAGAGGTGAAGGCCTACATCAGCTTGTGGTGTGAGAGGAGGAGTCACATCCAATTGTTGGAGTGATGATACCCCACCGAGAAAGGTCTGGCTAGCGTGCCCCTGTGTAATAATCCCTTCACCTTCCTTCTCTCTTCTTCTCTCTCTTCTTCTTCTTCTTCTTCTTCTTCTTCTTCTTCTTCTTCTTCTTCTTCTTCTTCTTCTTCTTCTTCTTCTTCTTCTTCTTCTTAATCTTCCAAGCCCCTTTTTCTGTAAGTGTGGATATATGTTTGGAACATGTTTCAACAGGGAATGGTGGTCTTTTGGCTTACACTGAGGCATAGTCATGAATGCTGAATATTGTCATCAGGAGGGTCAAAGTTCTCAATGCAGGCTGAGGGAATTTGCCTTGCTACTGCTGATAGAGCAAATTTCCACTGAAAAACATTGGTTTCAGAGGAACCCTAGCTTGATAGAAGTCAGTTAAGTAACCTATGTATATCCTCAATGAAAACATAGCCAACAACATTAGTAACAACGCCAATAGTACCAACAATTTTAATATCCTGAGTTCATGGATTACTATAGATTAACTTAATGGAAATTGTTCATTTAGTTTGTGATGATCAAATGGAAATTCTTAATATAGTTTGTGGTTACCAAATGGACATATTAAAGCCATCTGCGGTGATAAAAGAAACAGTTTAGTAACTCACTGGTGGATGGACAGTGTTCATTTATTTACTCACTCGTGAAGACATATGAACATTTTAAATAATTAATAGAGATAATTAGTGGTCTTATTATGTCTTTTATTGGTAGTTCTTTCTTGAGTTGTGTATATTTGTAAGATGCCCATTAAACAACCCCTCTTCCATGTTACCCCATTATAATATCATAATTTATAGCTAGGAATTGTTTATTTTTCTTGCTGACTTGTGTTTTGTTTTATAGTGTCACAGATAACATTATTATATAATTAAACATCAATATTGAAGGGCAGAATGTGGCAGGGAGACAATACGTGTCAGGTTATCCAGAGTGAGCTTACTCCTCGCTGATTGAGGTGCCTATCCTGGCTCTCCTGGACTTCTACGTGAAAACATTTCTTTATATCTATTAGAACCTGCCTCGACCCCCTAGAGAGTCTTACGGGCCATTTCCGATTTTCTACAGTAGATGGTCTTAGCTAATAGCTATATCTATCTTCCCTGCTAAATTCACTTTACCACAAACTTTCAATTCGTAATTAGAAATATTGATTGATGAAGGCGCACCAGCATCTTTTTCCATCAACCGTGTCTTATTTAGGCTGATGGTGAGTGTGGGATGTGGATTTTAATTCTTGAGAATATTGTTAAGATGTCTAGGGGTTTTTATTGATTCTCTGGTCACTGGTTAGAATGCAGGGTGATCAGGGATATTTACCACAAATCCCAGGAGAAAAGAGTTCAATCCTTGAAACAATGACATCTGTGTGTAGGTTTCCCTTCCCACTTCATCACCCTTTGAATGTATTATAGTGCTAGAAAGATATTGATTGCTCACAACATATAAACAACCATTGTTGGACACCACATTTACTTGAGGTACACAACACTTTTGGACAAACAGTTCAAGTATTAACTCAAGATCTGCAGTTACATATATATGTGTAATAAACACTATGCATTTTCAGACAGGCATGGGAATGGTTGCATTATCTTAATACATTTACACCCTATTTGCCCAAGAAAAAACCAATGTTATTACAAACAAAACAACAACCACAAATTGGGTCTACTTTCATTTACCCTCATAATTAAGGCAGATAAAGATATTACATAGAACCCAACATAACATGTTTCTGACACCTTTACCATTCTCTCATTTTTAAAAATAATGAGTTGGTGTCATAATACTATACCATATATATCATAACATAACCCTTTAGTTGTACACCATTACCAAATAAAACACTCTTTTTACATGGCAAAAAAAAAAAACACCCACATAAAAGCAGTTGATACTAATAATTAAATTAATTAATTATAGTGTTCATTTTGGCATTGCGGTCGGATATTCCTCTCCAGTGCTAAGCTGTTAATGTCCATAATTATCCGGAACAGCAATAAATACTCACAGTCATGTATTAATGTCCACTGAAGTTTGTTGCGGAACGACTTATAATCCCTATTAGGAAATAAATTCACCACATATACATATCTCCTCCGCGGAGCCGAATTCAAGAATCTTCTGTTGTGAACGGCTCGGTGTCAGTGTGAAATTGAGGCCTGGGTTGGTCATACCTTCAGGAGATGCATCTTGAGTCTTGGACTAAGGATCTTCCCTATATCACCATATCCGATGAAAAGGATGTCTACCTTTCAGCTTCTCGGCTTATAATATCCGAATCTCAATTTTGTTCCCACAGATTTTTCACCCACCTAGTCATCAGTCTATAACCTATTCCACCGTTATTGGCATTTAGGCTGACATGGGACCAGCACAGAGTTCTGCCTCAGTATTTACTTTCAGTGTAGACATACAATTCTGCTTGTTATTCAATTGGTTCATCTGGAATTAATTCCAGGATTCTGCTGCAGGCATGGAACTGAAGAATATTGACTCCACCACATATCCAGGGTTGCAAGCCATCAGGTGATTCCTGTGGGTGCAGGCAGTAGAGGCATTTACTCCGCTAACTGCTTTCATATGGTCTTTTTGTGTGTTCAGGTTTTGGAACCTTGAGGTACTCTGGCTGTTGTTAGGGTTCAGAGGTTCTGAAGTTGCTTGTATTGGCTTATAAAGTTGTTTCAGTGTCTCTTCCCATTTTGAGTTGGTGTTCATAGCTAGAACTTGGTGTTGCATGGCTGGAACCTTATGTTTGACTGTTGCAGCTGTGAGATGTTCTTTCGAAGACTTATCCATTGTGGATATTAACTTGGTAATCCAACCAACAGTTAAAGGTTACTCACTGTTGTTAGTTTTAGTAACTTGCTAGAAGGATTGTTCCAGTTTCACTGACTTGGTTGAATGATGAAGCCATAGGTGATACTTCTAAGAAGTAACGCAGACGATACACTGTTGTCAGTACTCTGATGATCTTCATCTTTGTAGATGATTAGATCTTGAAGTCCATCCTGGATATTCCTACTAAAATAGGACTTAATCACTCACCCAGTCAGTTGTCTTCGAATCTATCTGTTGCTCGCTATGGAGCTATTGAGCGCAGCAGTCCATGGGTATTTCTAGATGCAGACTATGGTTAGGACATTCACTTTTTTGCTGTTGACCCAGGATCCAGGTTTAGTGATATAGTCCCACCACATTCCAACCACCACCTGCTTCTCTTCTATAGAAACGGGATGACACAGAATACAACACTAGCATTAACCTACTGTGTTATGATAAAAGATTTACAACACAATTACAAACACAAATACAAAACAACAAAGGGAGAAGGGGAAAGGAGTGGGTGTCCACGTTCCACTGTCCCTCATTGCTGAGTAGAGCCATTCTGACTCTTAATAGTGAGTAAGGTATTTTCTCGCTTTATTTTATGTTCTGTTGTTACTGGGACTATTAGATGAGTGAAGTCATTCTGTCCATCCAATATGTTGATATTGTCTCTCTCATTACTTGAAGAGAATAGCCTATACAGAATCTCTGTGGTTTCTAATGCCGCGTCTTTCCTTTCGGCACTATAATCATCATTAGGTCAAGACTATTCAACATTGGCTTCTTAAGTACTGACGTACACATGAATTCTTCTATCAACATCCTCATGTCCCCAAGTGCAACATTAAAATGTATATTCCCACAGTAAAAAGTAACAATCAGAACAGAGAAAATTCTCATACCAGAAAAAAACATACATGTACATTTCTCTGATATTAAGTACATGATAATCATACATAATAATTTAATCATAAAATTTAATGCCGGAGCCAATGGTTTTGAATTTTCTTCAGGGGTTAATCCATAACTAAAACATATATTGTTTTTCCCCACTGCGTACCGCAGATGAGGATAATAGCCGCTGTGATATATTTTGTCAATGACTGCTATTATTCGGAGGGTATTTATTAGAATAACTTATGCCGCATGGTTCCAGTATTCTGAATATTGCAAGCAATTTATTCACATCAATCATTCGCTTCTGTTTCTACTACGGTGAGGCGATGGAGATTGACTCCTATCCGAACTATGCATTTACATCACGCGTTTACCTTTAATTGTTCATTAATTTATATTCTCAAACATGGCATTCTTCCTAACACTATTTTATGAAATGATTATATGTTCTTCACTACTATGGAGTGGTTATTAATCTGTTAGCAAAAGGATGGTACTAAAATTTAGCACTATATTTCCAAGTTACAGATTATGATGTGGCAAGCATTTTATCCCCTGACTAAGAGTCAGGAATAGGCGTAATCATTTGTATGTCTCCGCATGGATAAAACTTCCTTTCTATAGTACATCCTGTCAGGATCTCCAATAAGGCCTTACAGAGGCGATAGGAGTTAACACTAGTCTAGTAGGGGGACACCAGACAGGAGAGACACCAAGCACTATAAATAGCCTCACAAGGAGACACATTTGTGTCAGACCAGGGGCCAATGCGTACAACTGAGCGAGGGCTTTCCCCAAGCCATTGGGAAGCTTGTCCTTGCGAGTAACCGTGAAATGCCCGATTACTCTATCTCACAAGCCAGCGTGCTTGCGAGACAATGCACGCAATAATAGCTACTGCACGGAGGGGACAGTGTCCGTGCTTGTCCACGCAATGTGTAGCGTGTCGACAGACCCGACTGGACACGGTAGAGAGCAGACGTATCCTTGACAAATGCTATAGTTTCTAGGCAATAGGCAAACCTAAGGCTGTTCATTTAGATTGTGAATACTAGCATCATTTCTCATCACTTCATTGCATTCATGTTGTATAATGATGATGAAGTATAACGCTCGTAGAGCCATTCAAATGTCGGCTCTAAATAAATTGCATTCCTTTCGCAAATGTCACGAGTTGTTATTTCGTGCAGTGCGAAAGTAGGGGAGTCCTGAAAACCTGTAGCGCATAAGTCGCTGACAGGCAGGACCCCAATTGGTGTCAGATTACAGTGAACCAACGCTTTTGAGCAGTCATAGCAGGCATTTGTTGATATATTCAACGAACAGTTAACGCCAGCAGGCAAGTGGTATTATAAACCACTGAACGAACGCTAGCTATCGATTGGTAATTACAAAATTCTGAACCAGCATCAGTTCATTGCACGATTCAACATCATTGCTGTGTTATATATTTCAAAGTAATGCAAATTTGTTTCCATACATGGCATAAATAATTTTCTTTGATAAATTATACGATCACCAATTTGTTGAGTGTGAACCACAATTGAGCCAAATTAAATCGGTAAAGTGTGAAATTCTACCAATATTGATTAGAAAGTGTGTTATTATACTAAAAGCAATAGAAATGTATACAATCATCAGTGAACATTACCATCGTTATTATTTGCAGATTTCTAAGCATAAATAGTGAGATATTGTTCACAGTGCCTAGAAGTTTTAACATAGGAATATGAAATTGACAGACACAAGTTCTCTACTGAAGTATGTAAACAAGAGTTTGTTCCCACTCTGAGAAAATGCCTAGAATGTCGTTTTTACCTGAGTTTGATACTCTACGGTACACATAATATTTCTAGGTTATATCACTACTAGTGAGATATAAGTTCATAATGCCTATACAATATTTTAACATATGAATTTGAAATTGTAAAACATAGGAAAAATTACAGCATGGCGCCCACATGTGTTTCATTGGTAAACATCATCCAGCCTGATTTAACAGAATTGTTGACTTATTATTCTTATTAATTCTTAATTAACTCTTTCACTACCAAACAAAAACTGGGCTGTGACCAAACAGAAATTTATGGCAGAAAATTGGAACTAGGGGTGTGTTACAATAATGCTTTTAAAATGGTTAAAATGGTAGCAGATCTATTATTGTATTACATATCAAATTAAAGAGGATTGCACAAGGAACATGACAATGGTAATAATTAATTGATAGGTTACAAATATTATGACAATAATGAGAGGTCTAATAATAACAACTGAAATTAAAGAGGTAAAAATTATTTTAAAAACTACACTTATAAGGTGTTTTCTACACTCCTATACTGCTAATCATGTTTAATTTACTGAATAATCAAACAAACACCACTTGTCTTCAAGAATATAAACAGTATTGCTCATTAAAATAACCCAAAAAGAAGTTTTGGTGCATATTGTGAACCATGTATTTTTCACAAAAAATGACAAAAATAATGGCTGAAATCTTGAAGGTGGGGCTGTCACAATAATGTTATGAAAATGGTTAAAATTGTAGCAGAAATGTTGTATTATATATCAAAATAAAGAGGATTGCACAAGGAATATGTTGGTAGGAGAATTTCTGCTTTAGGTTGTAAATATAATAAAAATAATAATATAATTTGTAAAATAATTGGACAAAAGTAGGTAAACATAATGTAAACATTGCACTTATAATGTGTTTTCTACACTCCTATACTGCTAATCATGTTTAATTTACTGAATAATCAAACAAACACCACTTGTCTTCAAGAATATAAACAGTAGTGCTCATTTAAATCACCCAAAAGGAAGTTTTGGTGCATATTGTGAACCATGTCTTTTTCACAAAAATGAAAAAAACTAATGGCCGAAATCTCGAAGTTGGTGTATGTCACAATAATGTTATGAAAATGGTTAAAATTGTAGCATAAATGTTGTATTATATATCAAAATAAAGAGGATTGCACAAGGAATATGTTGGTAGGAGAATTGTTGCTTTAGGTTGTAAATAAAATAACAATAATAATATAATTTGTAAAATAATTGGACAAAAGGAGGTAAAGATAATGTAAACATTGCACTTACCAAGGGCGCGTTGTTATCCAATATCCTGATCACTGCTAATCCTGTTGAATTTACTGAACAAACAACACTTTTCTAAACTATAAATACAATTGCTCCCAATCAATCATCCGAAAAGAAGTTTTGCCGCAGATTCTGAATCATGTATTTTTCTTTTTTCAGACAAAAATTAGGAAAACACTTGGCAGATTTACATTTAATTGTCATGTCTGTTTGTTTTTATTTTCTATATGTGGCAGTCTATTTGTGATAGGCTGCAAAGCAAACTTTGGCGCACAAGTCTGGTCTATTAGTGCAGCCGGAGCAAACAAAAGATGATATGTGTCGTTTAGTTCGAGTGCTGCAAAAAACACAGTCTCTATTGACACCGACAAATTCTATTAATGCTTGGCTCATGTAAATCTTTCGGCATAATTTCCCGCAACAGACTGAAATTCTTCGGCAGGCAGAGTGTCAAACTTTCAGGAATACTCTGAGCTACTTCGCGATGAGCACTTTCCTTTACTTGAGATCCTTCTATGACAATTTTTATCCTCCTTTCTCTGTTTGCCATATGGAATGTAGGATGTGAGCATTGATCTGTGCAATTTCAAAGATCTAGTAGTAGATCTTCTTCCACCACTTAATGGTTTTCCTATCATGGATATTATAATATCCAACCATTTGGTCCATTCTGTCGCAGCCATTCATCGCCATGTTATATTCATGGAGACCATCTTCGGCTTGCTTTGCGGTTTTCGCAATCCGCTCTCAACAGTTCTAACTACAGACTTGGTAGAGACAACAATGCATGGTTTTTTTAAGCTTTATTTAGCCCTTCCACCAAATAATCATTTCATCAATGGACACATTTTCAAATGGGTAAAATGCTTCCTGAATATTCTTCAGAATCATGTCAACAAGAGGATCAATTTTTTTTTATTTTTTTTGTTGTTGTTGGTACCCTCAGGTTCACATACATGAAACATGGTGTGGTAAATATATTCTAATTTTCTAATTGATTACTGGGAAACGTAGTGGCAGTGGCATACCAATGAGTATATAAATGTGCACTCGTACACCAGTAGTCTTTGATACATGGTCTTGGATCAAGTCCCATAGCAATAATGACAGACATAAACTTCAGCCATTCGTGCTTCGTTGTCAGACACTCAGCTGTTGACGAATATTCACTGGTTTTTCTTTATCACTACGTGCTAAAACTTTAGACACAACTAAAACTTCTTACTAAATATTTACTGATAAGGGAATCACTATTGTTTAAAACAGTTATAAACAATAATCTAGCTTGATCTCAAGTCATACTACGTGGACGCAAACTGGTGGGCGTTTCCATTGTGAAAAACCAAAATAAACTACCTTAAAACTGAAAATTCTTAAGAATCCAATATTAGAAAACGTTTGACCGCACAAAAATGGCGTAGAAATCTTTCGGCTGTACGACTTTTCAGTTTACTGTAACTTAAAATTCCGAAACGGAGCAGAAATATATGAAATAAACCACTGATCATTTTGTGGGACTAAAAGGACGAATTGCCATCACAGCAAATTCATCCTGGCCACAGATGGGCTCACGGTAGCGAAAGAGTTAAACATACTGGTCTATGTAATACATAAATACATTTTAATAATGTAGATATAACATACCAATAGTTGAAGAGAATTATGGTTTTAAAAGGCAACAATACCTTTCCCCACACGGGGAACATTTACATGTCTGCTCCCTTTGTTTGGCTGAACTAAAATGGCTACTCTAGTCTTTGTTTTCGACCTCGCCGGCTTGGCCAGGTACGCGAGCCAAAATACATTCAACTAAATTAAGCTGCCACGGTCAGTCTATCGCTGTTTTATTTTCTCCTACATTAAGTAAGTTACTTCCAGACAAACAAGTTGCTGGTTCACTTTCAGTTATGAATGTGGCTTACTAGCCTTTTTAAAATTACTATTACATCTGTATGTCCCTCTCATACTGGCGTCTCCTGAGTTGTGTCCTCAAGATAACAGGTAAGGTACTCTTAATGTTTCTCTCCAGTTTTGTTTTCATCCGTTTAATACGTGGAAACTCTGGATTTATTTAGATTGACTAAGGTCTATCTTTGAACTGTTATATAATTTACTAGCTGGATTCCTGATTGAAATTCCTAATCTAGTAAACATCAAGCAATTCTTCAGCTATATGCTCCAATTTGCTTGGTTTTTACACAGCTATATTCCATTTTTTTTAGCATGGGTTCACTGTATAAGTTTTAGGCGTTTCCTCTGTCTTTACGTCAAGGGGTTCGTCCTATCTATAAACAGCATCTATTTCAAGAGTTGTTTATTTAATTATTGCTTTTACTGATTCGTATCAGTTATTTAAGCTAATCTCTGTTAGTATGGATCTGCTTTCACATATTTAATGCTGGCATATCATCCAAATCAGAACTGAGATGTAGAAATCTGTTTCGCTTTGCGATTGATTTCTGATTCATCTACCTATTAGTAGACTTCGAGCATTATCTATAATTTAGTTACTCGGTTAGTTTTAAAGAAAATACAATTGAGTCGGCCGCCTCTATTGTACTACTTTATTTTGCCCTTTTTAATTCTTCCCTTATGAGAATATTAATGTTAGTTAGGCAATTATTGAAATATCTTTACGTAAGCCAATCGCTAAATAAAAAGTTGTTTCACTCCTCTTTTTGATGAGGACTTCTCATAGTGAACATTTCACTTAATGAGGTTAAACTGTAAATTTCAAAGTCAAGGAGCCAATTTCTGAAATTTTTAGTCTCTTACTAGAGATTAGCACAGATTTTTTCCGGTATCTCCTGAAGTTCATTTGAAATTCCAATTTCTTAAGTTAATTCTTTAATTATACCTTTTACATACCTACACGGTCTGTTTCCGCTACCATCAGTAATGGAATCGGGGTGGATAATGTAAAGAAATACCTTATATTCTGTTGGATCTTTAAGTGAGTTGATCAGGCTCCCTTAAATCACCAGATGATCATTTTGGTTGACCCTATTTATTAACATATGGGCCATCTGAGTTAGTTAATAATACTACTCAAATGACCTGTGGGATAGCATAAGTGTCTATATGGCTTTTCTTCCTAAGTATCCATCAGTTATTCACTTTACTTTACTACCGGTGTTGTAGAACATGTTATGTCATATGAAATAAAGGATTAAATTAGGGTGCCCCTAAATACTGCAAATTCTTACAATATTCCTTCCCTTCCATTAACTATGTCTACATTTTTGCAAGTGGTGGTTTAGGCCTTAACCTTAGTTCATTTACTTTAGTTACTGCTATTTTCCCCTGGTTTAATTCATCTCTCAGGTATTATTTACTGTCCTACTGAATCATCATTTGTTGATTAAATTTGTCCCTTAATAAAAAATGTATTGGATTTTTAACTTATCTGTCCTAATTATCTATAAAATTGTCTATCACTCTCTGCTGCCTTGGTAATTTTTCAATATTACATGAATTATACAAGCAGATCAAGCATGAAAATACAATGATAATCAATGACAAAATAGTTAATTACCACATGATTCATAATTAGAAACATAAACTTTATGGATACATAATATAGTATTGTGTTCATGACTACACCACTTTTAAACAATTTAAAGAGAATACCAGAGTAGCAGAACCATACCTCAAACATCAAATGGGAATGACTATGAATTCTAAACATTCACTGAATTACCTATCTTATGTGAGTTTACCATCCCAGAGACCTTACTACTGGAGGTTCATTACTGGACTTAGTTTCCCATCAATAAGATATAAAATATGAGTTTTTTTTTTATATCTCATACCCAACAACCAACTAACTGATGCATCTTCCAGAATCAAGATTTTACCTGTGAACAGTTTTGTACCAAAAAAAACTATATTTATCTGAGCCATTATGGGTTCACATAACACTTGACTCAGCTCATACTAATGAGTGATTAGAACTGTTACTAACACTATAACATTCTGAAGTGACTTGGTTTACCTGCGAGAGGTTTTCCCTGCATTCATATACCCACAATAACACACCAATTGTGATGTTTACCATGAGTTTTAAATTCACGGACGATGCCCACACATGTGGGATGTGGATTTTAATTCTTGAGAATATTGTTAAGATGTCTAGGGGGTTTTATTGATTATCTGGTCACTGGTTAGAATGCAGAATGATCAGGGATATTTACCACAAATCCCAGGAGAAAAGAGTTCAATCCTTGAAACAATGGCATCTGTGTGTAGGTTTCCCTTCCCACTTCATCACCCTTTGAATGTATTATAGTGCTAGAAAGATATTGATTGCTCACAACATATAAACAACCATTGTTGGACACCACATTTACTTGAGGTACACAACACTTTTGGACAAACAGTTCAAGTATTAATTCAAGATCTGCAGTTACACACATATATATATATATATATATATATATATATATATATATATATATATATATATATATATATATATATATATATATATATATATATAATAAACACTATGCATTTTCAGACAGGCATGGGAATGGTTGCATTATCTTAATACATTTACACCCTATTTGCCCAAGAAAAGCCAATGTTATTACGAACAAAACAACAACCACAAATTGGGTCTACTTTCATTTACCCTCATAATTAAGGCAGATAAAGATATTACATAGAACCCAACATAACATGTTTCTGACACCTTTTACCATTCTCTCATTTTTAAAAATAATGAGTTGGTGTCAAAATACTATACCATATATATCATAACATAACCCTTTAGTTGTACACCATTACCAAATAAAACACTCTTTATGCATGGCAAAAAAACACACACCCACATAAAAGCAGTTGATACTAATAATAAAATTAATTAATTATAGTGTTCATTTTGGCATTGCGGGTGGATATTCCTCTCCAGTGCTAAGCTCTTAATGTCCATAATTATCCGGGACAGCAATAAATACTCACAGTCATGTATTAATGTCCACTGAAGTTTGTTGCGGAACGACTTATAATCCCTATTAGGAAATAAATTCACCACATATACATATCTCCTCCGTGGAGCCGAATTCAAGAATCTTCTGTTGTGAATGGCTCGGTGTCAGTGTAAAATTGAGGCCAGGGTTGGTCATACCTTCAGGAGATGCATTTTGATTCTTGGACTAAGTGTCTTACCTATATCACCATATCCGATGAAGATAGTTAGTTAGTTAGTTAGTCGACAGATCATCCTCGTTGCACATCGAACCATTCAGTCCATAAGTGCTCGGATCCCCTCCTCAGCAAATCCCGCAGCGTGTAGCGGCTAACAACACCAGTTCTG
Organism: Cepaea nemoralis; assembly: GCA_014155875.1. Classification (NCBI taxonomy): domain Eukaryota; kingdom Metazoa; phylum Mollusca; class Gastropoda; order Stylommatophora; family Helicidae; genus Cepaea; species Cepaea nemoralis. Next base: position 755,917 of record JACEFZ010023394.1, read on the forward strand.
TGTTGGTTTATCAATCTTCTTTGGCTTCCTGTGTAGTGTTCTTGTTTGGCCACCCCTCTTTTAATTTGCTGCTCCCGCAGTCTGGCCATTGTTGTAGATTCCCAGTCATCACTTGGTTCTCGCAAAAGTCTCACTTCTCGTAGAACATTCAGAATGTCAGCCTGGTCCATGGCGCGTCCGCCCTCCACAGTAGCCTCACCTGCGAGCTTGTCAGCCCGCTCATTTCCTTGTACTCCCGCATGACCTGGCACGAAGATGAAACTAATCTTTGCCAGCCGAGACCGCTTCAGAGGCAGCAACCATTCTCTTCGGATCGACCCCTCCTCTATCCTCTTGATCATGTTCATTGAGTCGCTAAGGAAACAAGCCCTAGTGAATGTCTGTGTCTCGAGCCATGTTATTGCTTTACTTACTGCCATGACTTCCATGGTCAGGCTACTTGTGGTTTCAGTGAAAGCACCAGAGTCCTCCTTCACAATTCTCCCTCCGGCCCGAGCTGTAAAGGCCCATGAGCTTCTCACATGTCGGACGACCGACCCATCTGTGTAGATGACCGCGTCACCGTCTAGCGAATTCTCGAAAATCAACGCTTGTACTTCAGCCTCAACAGCAGCCGGATATTCTTGTCTGCATTTTCTATCTAGTTGGATGCAAACTGAAAAGGATGTGCAGAAGTCTGTTGGCACTTGCACCCACTCCTCGCCAGGTTCTAAGTCCTCAAGTGAACACACCTGTTGAAGAATGTCTTCGGCTTGACCCATCCACGACCGTCCTCTTTTTAACCTGCTGCCCTTCACCTTCCTAATTTCACTATGCAGTGGATGTTGTGTGTTTGCGTTAATTCTGAGGTAGGCGCGTGCCCTGCAAACTTGTATTCTCTCTTCAATGGTTGGAAAATCAAGGAGGTAGCGCATCGCCCTGCATGCTGTATCTCTTGTACATCCAAGAATAATGCGCATAGCTTCATTCTGTATCCTTTCCATCCTTTCTATCTGCTTATGGCTGAGAGTCAGGATTGCCATTGCATACTCCAAAACAGACATGACCAGCCCCTCGTACTGAAGACATAGATGGCGCTGCTCACAGTTTGCTGCCGCCATCACCCGCATCGCTGCCAAACCCCGCTTGGCCTTTGTTATCACCTGGTCTATGTGCACATTATAAGCAAGGCTTCGATCAAACCGTATCCCCAGGTAATTCATTGCCTGCGTTCTTTCCACCGTCTCTGAACACAGCATTACAGTTGGTGTTGGATTGTTGACAATATGATTATTCAACGAGAACCAAGTCACTGTTGCCTTTGTTGGGTTGACCATTGTCCCAGCTTCATCACACCAAGTACTTATGCGATTGAGTTCGGTTTGTAGTTCCACAGCAACCTCCTCTCTATCCTTACCCTGACGATACACTAAAACATCATCGGCATACGACAATGTCCTGCCAGGTCCAGTGATCTGCTCACTGGTGATTCTCACTGTGTAGGCGTTGAACAGTACCGGAGATAATGGTGATCCCTGTGGTAGGCCAGGATATATTGTTGTTGGTTCCGAAGTCCAACTGCCACATCTAAAAACTACTTTCCGTTGGTAGAGGGCTGCAGCGATCCAGCTAAGGAGGAATGGACTTACGTTTAGTTCAAGAAGCTGAAACATTAAAAAATCCAGTGGTACTCTGTTGTATGCGTCCTCAAGATCAATCGCTGCAGCAACGGTTTCAGTGCCTGAGTGGAAACCTTCATAGACATCATGGGCAAAGACTGCTGCATTGGTCCAGGTTTCTCTTTTTGGACGGTACCCACCCAGGGTAGGTGGGAAAACACCTTGCCTCTCTAGTTGGCTTGATATTTTCCTGGCAATTACCTTCTCCAGCAGCTTGCCTATTGTATTCTGCATGGTTATAATTCGATATCCCTGAATTTTTTTGTGGTCTTTGTCAGGCTTTGGCAAGGGAATCAGATAGCTGTGTAACCATTCCTCCTTGATGCTAGCACTCCCTATACTGTTGTTGTACATGTCTGCTAGTTTCTCTAGCTCATTGTCGGTACACCTATTTATGTCGTCGTATCTTATGCCATCAGGACCTGGAGCACTGTTTTTTGATCGTCGAAGCACAGCCTTGATTTCTTTCACTGTCACTGTGTCTTCCTCCGAAGTGTTCTGGGCCTTGCATCTGTCTGAGGTGACCTCCTTGGCCAGATTTCGGCCTCCCATGTCTGTCTGGTTGCCTCTGCTCAAGGTAGCGTTCAAAGAGGGCTTTGCCCTTGTCCTCGTCAGTCCTCTGCCAGGTGAGGTCAGCACCTTGGAAGTCTGAAATGCTCTTATTCTTGACTACACCACTCATGCTTTTATGTAGTCGCCAGAACAATTTCAGTGACTTGTCTGTGCTTACTCTTTGACACACCTCTGCCCATTTTTCGCTTTTAACCACCTTGACCAGTTTTTTTAAATAGCTTACTTTTGTGTGCATCTCTCTTTCTAAGTGCAAGCAGAGACTAGGATGACCAGCTCTGTTCTTCTTGGCATTTTGCCATCTCCTTACAGCACTACGCTTATCCACCCAAGCCTTCTCCACCTCGAAACTCCACCACGGTGGCTGCTCCCAGCTTTTTTTCCTGCCCTGAAACGTTCTGCGCTTGTCACGTCTTATTTTACTCACCACATCTTGCCCTGTACTGTCATACTGGAACGTCTTTACCTTTAGCTTGTGCTGCCTGGTTCTGCCTTTCTCCACCAATATGCTGCACGGGTGGTGGTCGCTGCCATGGTGTCCTAGGACACCCCATCTACACACTGTAGTAAGTGAAGGTGAAACTAGCGCCAGATCAATAGCACTGTCCTCATCGCCTGGACGGCTTGCTGTCCTGGTGACACAGCCACTGTTAATACAAACCAGGTCGATGGTTTCCAGTGCAGTCTCGAGCTCCTCCCCTTGTGTATTGGAGGAAGTGTTTCCCCATGCTCTGCCTTTAGCGTTGAAGTCACCACAGAAAATAACATTTCTCTCGTGGCCTAATATGCCACTTAAGCACTGCCACTTCTGGGCGTCCATACTCGCATTGCGGGCATAAACATTAACCAACACCAATGGTATACTGGAATGAACTCTCAACGCCTGTATTTGTATATCGTCACTGTCCCAACTGGACATGTCTAGCTCTGACGCCACCATGCTGTCGCGAACGAGAATCGCCGTTCCCAGATGTCGTCTGTTGTAGAAACATTTGAAGCCGGCAATTCGGAGTAGCTGATCGCCCAGTCTCGTCTCCTGGAGTGCTACAATGTCGTTCCTGTAAACTAGGGTTTCTAAAATAGAGCCCCGTTGTTTTACACTGGCACAGTTCCAATATAGAATACGGATGTTCCTGAGTCCTAGACGGTGACACTTGAGTCTAAAACGCCTCAAACCACCGCGCTTACCTTGCTTCTTTGTCCCTGCGCGGCTACCACGCTGCTTCGTTATGTTGACTGCTGACCGCTCGGAAAAAACACGTTCTTCCGCCATGTTGAAAAAACGTAAACACAGACTGCTGTTGAACCACACACGCTGCTGAAAATTCACTCAAGGATGGCTTCGCTCGATGCACAAACTCCGTAGCACCCGCGCAGATCTTGAGGAGAAACTCCTGGTTTTACATCCTGGCACACCAATTACACGCAAGAGATGAATAAATCCATCCCCTACGCGAAAAAGTTAACGAACACAAAACAACACGACCGTCCGTCGCCATCTTGAAACCGGAAGTGCTCTTCCGATATCCGATGAAAAGGATGCCTACCTTTCAGCTTCTCGGCTTATAATATCCGAATCTCAATTTTGTTCCCACAGATTTTTCACCCACCTAGTCATCAGTCTATAACCTATTCCACCGTTATTGGCATTTAGGCTGACATGGGACCAGCACAGAGTTCTGCCTCAGTATTTACTTTCAGTGTAGACATACAATTCTGCTTGTTATTCAATTGGTTCATCTGGAATTAATTCCAGGATTCTGCTGCAGGCATGGAACTGAAGAATATTGACTCCACCACATATCCAGGGTTGCAAGCCATCAGGTGATTCCTGTGGGTGCAGGCGTAGAGGCATTTACTCCGCTAACTGTTTTCATATGGTCTTTTTTGTGTTCAGGTTTTGGAACCTTGAGGTACTCTGCTGTTGTTAGGGTTCAGAGGTTCTGAAGTTGCTTGTATTGGCTTATAAAGTTGTTTCAGTGTCTCTTCCCATTTTGAGTTGGTGTTCATAGCTAGAACTTGGTGTTGCATGGCTGGAACCTTATGTTTGACTGTTGCAGCTGTGAGATGTTCTTTCGAAGACTTATCCATTGTGGATATTAACTTGGTAATCCAACCAACAGTTGAAGGTTATTCACTGTTGTTAGTTTTAGTAACTTGCTAGAAGGATTGTCCCAGTTTCACTGACTTGGTTGAATGATGAGGCCATAGGTAATACTTCTCAGAAGTAACGCAGACGATACACTGTTTTCAGTACTCTGATGATCTTCATCTTAGTAGATTATTAGATCTTGAAGTCCATCCTGGATATTCCTACTAAAATAGGACGTAATCACTCACCCAGTCAGTTGTCTTCGAATCTATCTGTTGCTCGCTGTGGAGCTATTGAGCGCAGTAGTCCATGGGTATTTCTAGATGCAGACTATGGTTAGGACATTCTACTTTCTGGCTGTTGACCCAGGATCCAGGTTTAGTGATATAATCCCACCACATTCAACCACCACCTGCTTCTCTTCTATAGAAAAGGGATGACACAGAATACAACATTAGCATTAACCTACTGTTTTATGATAAAAGGTTTACAACACAATTACAAACACAAATACAAAACAACAAGGGGAGAAAGGGAAAGGAGTGGGTGTCCACGTTCCACTGTCCCTCATTGCTGAGTAGAGCCATTCTGACTCTTAATAGTGAGTAAGATATTTTCTCACTTTATTTTATGTTCTGTTGTTACTGGGACTATTAGATGAGTGAAGTCATTCTGTCCATCCAATATGTTGATATTGTCTCTCTCATTACTTGAAGAGAATAGCCTATACAGAATCTCTGTGGTTTCTAATGCCGCGTCTTCCTTTCGGCACTATAATCATCATTAGGTCAAGACTATTCAACATTGGCTTCTTAAGTACTGACGTACACATGAATTCTTCTATCAACATCCTCATGTCCCCAAGTGCAACATTAAAATGTATATTCCCACAGTAAAAAGTAACAATCAGAACAGAGAAAATTCTCATACCAGAAAAAAACATACATGTACATTTCTCTGATATTAAGTACATGATAATCATACATAATAATTTAATCATAAAATTTAATGCCGGAGCCAATGGTTTTGAATTTTCTTCAGGGGTTAATCCATAACTAAAACATATATTGTTTTTCCTCACTGCGTACCGCAGATGAGGATAGTAGCCGCTGTGATATATTTTGTCAATGACTGCTATTATTCGGAGGGTATTTATTAGAATAACTTATGCCGCATGGTCCAGTATTCTTAATATTGCAAGCAATTTATTCACATCAATCTTCGCTTCTGTTTCTACTACGGTGAAACGATGGGGATTGAATCCTATCCGAACATGCATTTACATCACACGTTTACTTTAATTGTTCATGAATTTATATTCTCAAACATGGCATTCTCCTAACACTATTTTATGAAATGATTATATGTTCTTCACTACTATGGAGTGGTTATTAATCTGTTAGCAAAAGGATGGTACTAAAATTTAGCACTATATTTCCAAGTTACAGATTATGATGTGGCAAGCATTTTATCTCCTGACTAAGAGTCAGGAATAGGCGTAATCATTTGTATGTCTCCGCATGGATAAAACTTCCTTTCTATAGTACATAGATTATTTGCAGATTTCTAAGCATACATAGTGAGATATTGTTCACAGTGCCTAGAAGTTTTAACATAGGAATATGAAATTGACAGACACAAGTTCTCTACTGAAGTATGTAAACAAGAGTCTGTTCCCACCTTGTGAAAATGCCTAGAATGTCGTTTTTACCTGAGTTTGATACTCTACGGTACACATAATATTTCTAGATTATAAGCACTACTAGTGAGATATAAGTTCATAATGCCTATACAATATTTTAACATATGGATTTGAAATTGTAAAACATAGTGAAAATTACAGCATGGCGCCCACATGTGTTTCATTGGTAAACATCACCCAGCCTGGTTTAAGAGAATTGTTGACTTATTATTCTTATTAATTCTTAATTAAACATACTGGTCTATGTAATACATAAATACATCTTAATAATGTAGATATAACATACCAATAGTTGAAGAGAATCATGGTTTTAAAAGGCAACAATACCTTTCCCCACACGGGGAACTTTTACATGTCTGCTCCCTTTGTTTGGCTGAACTAAAATTGCTACTCTAGTCTTTGTTTTCGACCTCGCCGGCTTGCCCAGGTACGCGAGCCAAAATAAATTCAACTAAATTAAGCTGCCACGGCCAGTCTATCGCTGTTTTATTTTCTCTTACATTAAGTAAGTTACTTAAACAGTAATTGTAAGGGGTTGTTTATTTTTAAGGGAGTCAATAAATAGGAAAGGGTAAGGACGTTTTATTATATCACAGTGAGCCCACATTTTTCGCAGGTAGCTGTAAAACGATCTATAAGCAGTTGCAAATCTTCTGCTGCATGAGTAGTCAGTGTTGCATCATCTACAAAAAGTAGTTCTCCTATGAATCTTGATTTTATTTTGAACTGTGCCTTGAGTCTTGACAGGTTAAGAAGTTTGTCATCAGATCTTGTATGGAGGTATATGCCTTCAGTGGCAATCCCAAATGCCTGCCTTAAGAGAATGGCGAAGAAGATACCAAAACGTGTAGGAACAAGCACACAGCCCTGCTTTACTCCACTACTGATGTTAAATGACTGGGGTGTTGAGCCATTGAATAAAATGGTCCTCTGTATGTTTCCGTGAAATGATTTCACGAGGCATAGCAGAGTGGATGAACATCCTATATTCTCAGGGATCTTTAGAAGGCCGCCTCTGCTCACGAGGTCAAATGCCTTTGTTTGGTCGATGAAGGCAATATATAATGGCTTCCTCTGTTCTCTGCACTTCTTCTGGAACTGTCTGAGTGAGAAAACCATATCGATGGTGGACCTGTAGGGTTTAAATCCACACTGTGATTCGGGGTAGATTCTTTCAGCAAGAATGTGTAATCATTTTAGGATTTAAAAAAATGTTTGCATATCTTTTACAGGACATCGCTGTCAACATCAGCATCTTTCAGCTGATTATTGATTTCTTGGCAAGATTACGCTCAGTAGTTTGCCATTCTTTCTGAGCGGCCGACTCACATACCCCGTAAGTCACCGACGCGATTCGAAACATTGCTGATTCTTACCGTCGTCACGTTACCTACGGGAGTATACGAGATTACGGAGAAATGTTGCTAACCTCTAGGCCAGGAGGCCCGCATTTTGTTTTTAAAGGATTACTTTAGCAAAAATCTTTCATGTAATGCTACGGAGGGAAATGCCGCGATAGCTGTTGCAGTTGCTTCTGTCGCCTTTGTTTTGCCTACGCAATACTGACCTTATCTATCATCGAGTGTCGGTTGGACTATAAAGGTATGAATTTAGAATCATATATACTTAATATGCCTTAAGAAGTTTACAAGGATCTCGTGCTTATTTACATACTATGCGCCCTGATAGTGGTCAGTCCTTGAAAGTAAACACCCATTTCATTCAATAATCATTATTAGCCATGGTACTTATTTTTGCTTCTTGTGTATACGTGTGATAGCAATGAGACACAGTCATGATCGTGATTATCATCATTATCTGCCCTACCAAATTATGTAGGGGTTCAGTATCTCCACATTTATCGATCCTTTGCATTCTGGGGCAATGCTATTGATCATATCTTTTTATGCCTATCATCATCTAGCATAATGTATCTCGTGTTCACTCTGCATCTTCTGCCGATGATGTTTTCACGATATGTTCTAATGCCTGCCTTCTCATTACGTAACCAAAGAACATTGTCTGTATCTTTCTTGTAGCTGTATAATAAAGCTTTACTTCCATTAACCTTTTCCAGACACTGTGTGAATTACTATAAAGTCCAAGTTATTTGCTATATTCATCTCAGAAACCACATCTCCGTTGCTTGAAGCTGTTACTAATGTCTACGTTTACTGCTATATAGTAGAACAGGTTGTTTAAAATAATTCAATACTCTTTGTCTGACAGTTAATGAAAGTAAATTATTACATAAGATGCCCTTCATCTTCTGAAATGCCGCTTTTGCTTGGTCTATTCTGTTTTTAATCTCTGTTGGAAATGAGACATTTTTACGGATGTAAAATCCACATTTGTAAAACATCTTGACATGAACCACGGGCGGATGTGAAGACAGACTGGAAAGTACCTAGTTATAATAGTTACCGAGCCAGTTAGTGACGTTCATTGATAAGTGTGTGAATAAATTGTGTATCGAAAGTTAAGTAGCGGCAATTAAAATGTGAAATAAAGAGGGTAGTTACGAACAGATAAAGCTAGGAGTACGACAGTGGTGTATCCTGTCACCAGATCTCTTCTCCCTATATAGCGAAGTAATAATGAGGGAGATCAAAGCGATGCCAGGAATACTAGTTAGAGGTTATAATATAAATAATATACGCTATGCAGATGACACAATATTGGTGGCCTATAAATCAACAAACCTACAACAATTGTTGGACACTGTAGTAACAGAGAGTGCAAGGAAAGGATTCTCCTTGAATATCAAGAAAACAGTAACAATGGTGATATCACACAAAATGGTGACATCAAAATGTGACATAGAGATTGAAGGACAAATTCTTAACCAAGTGGATAATTTTAGATACCTAAGGGTATATATGCCGCCCTCCCTGGTCTAGAGGTTACACGACTTTCTCTGTAATCACGTATACTCTCGTGAGTAACGTGACGTTTGCAAGAATCGGTTGCGGTTCTCTCTTCACCGGTAACTTATGGGGTTTGTGAGCCGGTCGCTCAGAAAGCAATGGCAAACTACTGAGCGTAATCTTGCCAAGAAATCAACAATCAGCTGAAAGATGCTGATGTTGACAGCGATGTTATGTAATGGATATGCGAACAAATAATAAAGGGGTTGGGGGGGGGGGGGGGTCATATATAACATCAGATGGAAGATGTACAACAGAGATTAAGAGCAGAATAGGGCAAGCAAAAGCCGCATTTAAGAAAATGAAGAGTATCTTATGCAATAAGTCACTATCACTGAATGTAAGAAAGAGAATGCTGAAATGCTATGTAGAACAAGTTTTGCTGTATGGCAGTGAATCTTGGAATAAAAATGAACAAATTTATAAGAAATTAGAATCAACAGAGATGTGGTTCCTGAGACGAATGTTGTGAATTCCAGGTCTGCCAGAGTAACTAACAACGACTGCCTGAAACAGGCTCATGAAACTAGAACATTATATGCAACAATAAGAACTAGACAAACATCTTTTTTCGGTCATGTGATGAGAAAAGAGGCATTGGAGAACATCGTGACAACTGGAAAGATCGAGGGGAAGAGAGGCAGAGGCAGACCAAGAGAAATGATGCTGGATGGATTGAGACTGTGGCATGGATGAATATCAGCAACAGAGTTGATCCAGAAAACCAAAGACCGAGATCTGTGGAGAGCCTTGAACGCCTACGCCAGCTGGCAGGATACTTGATGATGATGATGATGATCGAACGTTACAACAATAACTCGTTTCTGTCCATGTAATGCATTATGTGTCTTTGCTAGGAACCGCTCCTGTGTTATTAATGTGACATCCCCGACAGGAGGGGTGGCAATTGTCTTTTGACAACCTGTTCTCTTCCTTCCCCAATTTCTTCCACGTCCAGTGTTTCACCATATGTTAACACATATTTTCTGTGAGTGCTTCTGTGTCATGTCAGCAGCCATGTGACTATAATTTAAACTCTCTTTATATGTTTACAACAAAGAGAGAATCGACTAAATAATCAAGCTAAATTACACGAATCGCGGTAACATGGTATTATTAAAATGTTGTATATACTTTCCCATTTAAGGTTTCTTTTTCTGTTATGGAATTGTGGTTGATAATTTCAGCAACATGTTTATGCAGTGATTACAAGAAATATAACATACATCACAGAGCCACGACAACTGATATTATAATAGTATTAATTGCGTGGTTGAATATAACCTTGCCATCCACAAAATCCCAACTAGTGGTTAGATTATAACATCCAAGTATATAATGATAATCAGACGTTCCTAGAAAATTAGAGACTTGTTTTCTGACTCGTTGACCCTACAAAGGTATAATTAAATATGGACATTCAGTCACATAGTACGTGTATAGCTGTCCAACTCACTGCGTACTGGCTTAAACACCGCATAAATCAATAGCTATATCCCGTGATGTCACCTCTACTTCATCTATAGTGTCCTGGTGTTATTGTTAATTCTTTCCACTACTTATATGCCAATCAATTCCTATGAATGTATATCTCATACTAGTTTAATCCCGCATTTCGATGATGAAGACGAAACACAGTAGTTAGAATATTTTCTGACTTCATTTATACATCTTGTATGCTAAAGTGAGTTACAGGACGTCGCATTAACCCCATCATGTTTGGACTGTTCATGATTTACTGGGCTATTTATGTATTCAGTAGTTTCCCATTGCTTTCAGAACGACCGAAACTAATACCATCGAAATTAACGCAAGACGTTCTGCTTCTAAATCGTCTGCGGCTGATATCGAAACTTCCACTCAGTATGTCGTGGAATTGTGAAACCGTTTACTGCCCCCGAACGACAGCACCAGCATGTATGTACAAGGACCAAATAGATCTTCTTTTTCTTCAGCGTTCCGAGCCATTGAGGTTCTTTGCTGCAAATACAATCCGTCTCCATTCGTCTCTCTGGTGGACCTTCTCTTGCCAGTCGTTGATTCCAAGTGCTTGTAGGTCTGTACATGTATTATCTCACCACCGCCTTCTTGGTCTACCTCGGGGTCTGCGGTCATTTATTTCCTGAGTGTAAGCGAGTTTTGTTTCCCTATTGTCTTCCATTCTTTCTATATGCCCCAGCCATTGTAGTCTATTAGCGTTCATGATACCAGTGATTAGCGGGGACTTAAACAGATCATAAATGTCTTTGTTACTTCTTCTTTTCCACTCTCCACTATGTATCCCTAATGGGTCCAAAGATGCGTCTTAAAATTTTGTTCTCAAAGGTTTGTAACAAGGCTTCGTCTCTTTTCGTTGTACTCCAGGTTTCAGAGCCATAAAGCACAACTAAGCACCAAATAGATATCAGATCTAATAATGAAGCAGAATTATGTACATGTAAACACATGTATGTTAAAATATAAATACAGACTAAAATTATATTATGCTCTTATTCAGACGTGAATGATATATTTATTATATAATATCGTTATGTATTATATTATATTATATATTTACAGTTAGTTACTTATATAATATATTTTATATATTACAATATATTTATTTCAGCGGAGTTGTTGTGTAGTGGCTAGCTCTAGTGGCCGTCCCAGTGGCCATGTGTTGAGATAATACTTGAAGTACGGATTAAACAAAAATCAATTAACCTTGGATTCGAGGCCAATCTAGTTTAAAATTGGTGGCAGGTAATTTTATGTGGCCGGTCTCTCTGGCCGAGGGGTTACACCACTTTCTCCGTAATCCCGTTTATCACGCAGAGTCTCGTAGCGGGCGAGAACCGGAAGCGGTTCTACCCCCGCTGGTAACTTGCGGGATAACTGAGCCGGCCGCTCAGAAAGCAATGGCAAACTACTGAGCGTAATCTTGCCAAGAAATCAACAGACAGCTGAAAGATCTGCTGTTGACAACAATGTCCTGTAAAGGATATGCGAATTAAATTATATCATGTGCATTCGAGGTCAGTGAGGCAATCAATCAATCAATCATGTGCCATACCGGAAAGCGTGGGCGGTCATGATTCGCCATTTCTCACGATCATCAGAGTCGTGGATCAGGTCAGTGTTCCTGTCTCTTCCATGCCATGTGGCCAAGCCATCCAGGTATTTACCTCTCGGTCTTCCTCTTGGTCTGTTCCCTTCAATCTTGCCAGTTGCCACTAAGTTCTCCAATCCATTTCTTCTCATAACATGTCCAAAAAATATTGACTGCCTACGTCTAACTTCCCTAATCAATTTACTATTGTCATTTATCTCCTGTAGTATTTGGTCATTGGTTTTTCTGTCTGTCCATGGTATTCTTTGCATTTTCCTCAGAAACCACATTTCTGCAGCCATCAGATGTTTTTCAGCTTGACTGCTCATTGTCCAAGTTTTACATCCATACAAAAGAACAGGCTGTATGTATCCCCTCGACACTCTTTTTTCTCGTTTCAATTGACATCTTTGTATTGGTCAGAATGTTTTTCATCTTGCTAAAGGCTACTTTCGCCATGGCGACTCTTGTTCTAACCTATTCAAGGCATCTCCCATCAGATGTTATGACTGTTCCGAGATAATTTTACCGATTCACTTGTTGAAGAATATTCCCATTTACTTGTTTATTACACTGTGGTATTTCGTTCTTCCTAGTAACTACCATAACCTGTGTCTTTTTACAATTTAATTCTAACCCCAGTTGCTCACTGCGATCAGTCTTTAGGCGAATCATAATGTACCAGGCACATTTAAAGAGGTAGTTTGCCGGTGCTTTCCTCTATGGCAGTAACCATACTGGTCGGGTTACCGCAGCCTTTGTCTCGCGAAAGAGATCCTCTGCCTGCCGTCACGAAACTTGAGACCATAACCAACAAATATCTGTCGGCTGCCTTCAAAATATCATCCACCACCTGCCTTCCGTGGCTTCTTTTGAACACTTCCAATACACTTCAGTGGGGCAGTTTCAAAATGTCCCGTCAAACCGATTCGGGGTTAATAATTTGCCACGGGTGATTTGTTAGCAGCTGCTTTGTGTTGATTTCAATGGTATGTGTCGTCGGCCGTCCAGAAAGCAATGGCAAATTACTGACCTAACATTTTCTGTAAAGGACATGCAACTAACGTTTTCATTTTCTGTAGAGTATAGGTGGCCAACCTGAATTACTGACCATATCATACATCGAGTGCCAATTGAATTATAAAAACAAACATCTTAGGCTAGCCCATTTATACAGTAAGTCACAAGACATTCCAAAAAATCACGAACTTCCTTTTATAACAACTATTCACAGGACAACTGAAGAGAGTGTAAATGGCGTGCTTTAACACAATTATGTTAGTAAAGTAAACGGCCCTCTTCCATGTATTTAGGCATGTCTCCAATCAGCACTGGGTGGATGAAGTGTTTAATATCAAGCCGGAGGCCTTTACTTCACATGCTATTTCTCGGTACCCATGAAATCCTAAAGCCGATTAGAGACGTCAGACATAGACAGTGACATGTTGTGTTGGAAAAGTCTTGAGAAGGAATAAATTGGAGTACTTGGTGACAACTGGCAAGATTGAGAGGAAATGAACAAGGGGAAGGCAGAGAAGTAAATACATGGATGGCCGGGCCACGCGGTATAGTGGAGACAAGGAAACAGAGCTGATTCACGACTATGGTGATCGTGTGAAATAACAAAACATGACAGGCCACGCTTATCGGCATGGCACATGATGATAATAATGATTTATAAGATGAGTCTATTTTGAAGCCCAGGTGAATTTAAAGAAAACCCTTTTCGGTTAGGATTCCAACACATGACCAACTTCTCGGCTAGCAGGCGTCGTACTACAGAGATACCGCTGTTCGATAACAAGTAAGTGGTATACTAAAAATTCAAGCTAGTCACAATGGAAATAATGAGCCACATACTTATGTTTGTTTCAAAAGCAAATACTAAACGTAAATAACAATAACTTTATATGTTTGTGTTGTCTGAATGCCATCTGGAAAATAATACTGTGCGGTCGTAAACATTGCACTTCATTGTGTTCACTCAATATTTTCTGCACCCTAGTTTCGTTTCATATAATTTAACATATTGTGTGTGCTGGTGTCCTGTCAGCTACATGAAAAGTATACCTGACTGCGTTTCTTTTTAGAGTAAACAACAATATGAGGACAAACGTATCATCAATATAACAACTAACATACAATGATACAGGATCCAGAAAACAAAAACAGAATACACAACGTGTTTGGCACACGTCTACTTTTCTGAACCAGTACTGTTAAATCACGAAACACTATGACTAAAGTCCTAAGTGACGAAGGGAGAACTCTATTTGAAGTAGTAAATTTTGTATTCATTTCTAGTATTCTTGGAATATTTGGCATTTCAGGCAACATTATCAACACCATCATATTCTACAAACAAGGCTTCAACAATTCTGTTAATATCGGATTTTTTGGACTCGCCATTTCGGACATAATATGTCTCTTGACACTGCTATGGTCATCAATAATGTTGAATCCCTTATTTGCTGTATCTGGTATTCCATGGTATCCTAGAGAAGTCATGTATTTATCAGGATCATGGCCACACGTTTGCTTTTCTAGAATTACAAGTTTCATTACGGTTTACATAACAGCAGAGAGGTACTTCAGTATAGCCTTTCCCTTGAAAGTGAAAAGTATTATAACTCCAAAGACTACTACATTTATGGTTTGCTTTATTTATCTGGTCAATGTATCCTCCCTTATCCCAGAATACGCTACTTCCTATCTTGATTGGAGATTTGTTCCTTCCAAAAATAAAACACTCATAGGAATAATATTTACGAGTAGCAGAAAAAGCGCAGAGGGAGTTGTCTACGTGCTACACACAGTGCTTGGGATGACCTCTTTCGCTGGTGTGATACTTTTTACCACTTTGCTAGTTACGAAGTTAAGACACAGTTCTCAGTGGCGTACAAGTGTGGTGTCAAGCAACAGCAAACTTGAAACTATATCCAACAGGGACAAGAAGACGGTGAAGATGGTTGTTCTCATTGCTAGTATTCTGATAGCGTGTTATACTCCTGGTGCGATCATCGCGTTAGCAACATTTATTATTGGTCCAGAGTTTGACATCAGAGGCAAGTACCTCAACATCTGTCAAGCTATGTGGTCTATAGCATGCGCCTGCCAGTGTATAAACTCTGGGGTCAATATATTTATCTATTATTCAATGAGTTCAAAGTACAGACACACTTTTGGAGAAGTGATATGCAGGCTCAAAAACGCCAAATCCGTGGCGCAGTAATGAGCACGTACATAAGCGGGGCGCCTCAAGGGAATGCATTTCGGTTACTTCATAATACGACCAATCGACACTTGCTTCAGTTTGCTGAAGTTGCGCAGTTATCTGCCAGTTGCGTCCCACTACTGTGTTAACATAAAGACTGAGTAGTCCTGTTTTATATTCTGTTACACAAAAGATTACAGGTTAGTTAGTTTATAATGGTTTTGTATGTCAGCCTACGGGATTAATGTCTTTGCTTTATCTCATTTATTTATGTAGTATGTACCTAACGTAACTGTAAACAACATAGCTCTGGCAACTCCTGCAACGGCACCGATGCCAAGTTGCGTTGGCTACTGCCTTTCCCTTGGTCAACATATGCGACTTAGAGATGGGGATGGTGGGTCTTGCTACCGGGCAACAGCTGGTTCTCCGATTTCCATTGCCCAGGCTTGTGCCCTGAAGAGGCCACTTCAGCACCGCTGAATACTGAAGCTCCAACTCCAGACAGAAGCAGGCCCAGTTGGTATTTTAAGCGTTTACGCCCCAACACTAACTGCAGCATCATAATCTAAAGATAAGTTTTATGACGACCTTAGAAAAGTGGTCGGTGAAACACCAGAGAAACAACATCTTTTTATCCTGTGGGATTTCAACACCAGTGTTGGCTCCAACCACAAATTTTGGCCTTCATGTCTGGGACAGTTTGGCGCTGGGAAGATCAATGACAATGGACAACGTCTCTTTGAATTCTGCAGCCATCATAATCTGTGAGTGACCAACACTTTCTTTGGCACAAAACCACAACACAAGGTGTCAGGGAGGCACCCCAGATCAAAGATCTAGCACCACCTCGACCTGGTGCTCACCAAATGCAGCAATCTCCGTAATGTACGTGTCATAATCTCCCCTGTAGTTGTGCTGCGGCGTCATTACGGGCGCCAGGCGAATACCATTTACCTGTCCACAGGTTCGCCTGTGAGCGGGACTAAGCAGACAGCAGTCAAGCCAGTACAGGCGTGACGCACGAAGTTCCCGCAGGGACTCCATCCCACATGGCAAGTGCTCTGAGCAGGGACCGGCAGACAGGCTTGGGATCGCCGGACAGTACGGACGGGTTTTAAGAGAAGCTTGTATGACTGCTGTGTCCGAAAGCCGATTGATAGTAACTCTTGTGAGAGAATAGAAGACTGTGCGGCTGTGGTATAGGTCTGTGAGTGTATCCATTGTGTTGATTCATTGACTAATTGTATTGTGATATCGATATTGTAATGGCGAGATGCCTGATCTGATTGTATTGCGTGAGAAGTGTAAATAAAGTGTTTAACTTAGTGTTGCAGTGTGTCACGTCAAATCATTCCGTGACTGTGTTTGTCTCACATGTGTTAGGTCATACGAGCCGTATTCATTGTTATATGTAAGAACCTGACAGTACGGCTAACGCCTACCTATGATAGTGCTGAGCTGACTGCGATACCGATCATTCACTCGTTTCCAGCAAGGTGATGATAAAGCCCAAGAAAATCTACAGAAACAGAACAGAAGGAAGACCACGCATCGACACCAACGGCACCCAAAACAAAGAGAAGGTCAACATATTCACCCAGCTCTGGATGAGACTCTGCCTGGCCCCACAAGTGGAACTGCCACCAAGAGATGGACTCATGTTCGCGACACAATCTACAACACAGCAGTATCAATATTTGGCAAGAAGAAAACAAAGTCAACCGACTGGTTTGAAGCACAGTCTGAAGAGATGCTCCCAGTCCTGGAGATAAAGAGACATGCATTCTCTGTGTATAAAACATCACCTTCAGAGAAAACATTGCAGGCACTGCGAACGGCCAGAAATAGAGTACAACAGACCGCAAGAAAATGTGCGAACAGGTACTTGCTACAGTTCTCTGCTCAAATTCAAACTTGTGCAGACACTGGAAATATAAGAGGAATGTACGAAGACACCAAACAAGCTGTCGGAAAAAAAAAAAAGCTGGCATAAAAAAATAAGATGGCCCCTTTACAGCAGCAGAGGGGGTAATCATAAAAGATCGAGCGAAACAAATGGATCGTTGGGTAGAACACTACTCAGAACTATACTCAGTGGAGAACATTGTCTGAGAAGACGCTCTGGAAATCTTGGAACAAAAGTCCGCATTGCATGCCCTAGATAACGAACCAGAAATCAGCGAAGCACTAGACACTCTCACCAGAAAAAGATAGTTTTTTGTTTTTTAAGTGTTGCATATCCCTTACAGGACGTTGCAGTCAACACCCGAATTTTTCAGCTGCTGTTGATGTACTAGGCAAGTTTTACGTTCTTTAGTTTGCCATTGCTTTCTGAACGACCGGCTTTCATACCAACACGTTATAACACAACGCGACACGGTCTGCTGCACAAATCGTTCGCAGCTGAGTTTCGAAAGCCTGGTAAGAGGGTCACGAACCGCGTTCGCAAGCCTTTGGCCACGGAGAGCAGCAAAAAATGGTATTCCACCTGAAATTTTAAAATGTGGCAAAGAAACAACTATCCCAGAACTGTTTGCAATATTTCAGCTCTGCTAAAAAGAAAAATCAGTACTACAAGATATGAGGGACGTAAACATTGTTAGCATTTATAAAAACAAAGGTGGCAAAAACGACTGTATCAACTATGGCCGCATTTATCTACTCAGCATTACAGGCAAGATTTTCGCTCGAGTAATCCTAAAGAGATTGCTCATTCTTGATGAAAGAATCTACCCCGAATCACAGTGCGGATTTAGACCCAACATCGCCACCAACGATATGATTTTCTCACTCAGGCAGCTCCAATGTCCACCCACCCTGCTAAGTCTTGTGAAATAATTTCACGATAATATGCAGGGGGCCATTTCATTCGATGGTTCAACATCCCAGTCATTCAGCATCGGCAGTGGAGTAAAGGATGGATGCGTGCTTGCGCCTACACGTTTTGGTTGTTATCTTCTTCAGATTTGGATTTAGACCCAACATCGCCACCAACGATATGATTTTCTCACTCAGGCAGCTCCAATGTCCACCCACCCTGCTAAGTCTTGTGAAATAATTTCACGAAAATATGCAGGGGGCCATTTCATTCGATGGTTCAACATCCCAGTCATTCAGCATCGGCACTGGAGTAAAGGATGGATGCGTGCTTGCGCCTACACGTTTTGGTTGTTATCTTCTTCGCCGTTCTCTTAAGGCAGGCATTGGAACTCCCACTTAACGTTATACCTCCATACAAAAACTGGTGGCAAACATTTTAACCCATCAAGACTCCAGACAAAGACCAAAATAAGATCAAGATGCATCATAGAACTCCTTTTTGCAGACGATGCTGCACTGACTAGTCATGCAGCAGAAGATCTGCAACGGCTCATGGATTGTTTTGCAGTCGCCTTCAAAGACTTTTGGCTCTCCATCAGTCTAAATAAATCACAGGCGATGGAACAAGATGCTGCTGCACCTCCATCAATCAAATGTCCAATTACTAATTGAAGGTTGTCCATTAGTTTGAGTATTTGAGGTTGACAATATCAGATAATCTTTCATCAGAGATAGAAATCGACAGACGCATTGGAAAAGCACCCACAACACTTTACAGGCTAATTAAAAGAGTTTGGGAGAATAATAGACTAACATAGCGTACAAGAGTTCAAGATGTTAAAGCTTGTGTTGTTAGCAGACTACTCTTTAGGTCTGAATAAACACATAATATTTGTGGGATGTAAACTGAGTTTGAGTCGGCTTAATTTAGAGTAGAACTTAGGAATAATTGTCTGACATAGTAATTATGTACGTCTTGGAGTAAAATATACTTTATTAAGAGGCTGCATGGAGAGAGAGGGGGGGAGAGAGAGAGAGAGAGAGAGAGAGAGAGAGAGAGAGAGAGAGAGAGAGAGAGAGAGAGAGAGAGAGAGAGAGAGAGAGAGACTAAAGAATTGCATCTTCCTGAAAATAGTGTGTAATCTCAAGGCGGAAGAGAAATTGCTACATCAGATACCACTTATGCCCGTATGCATTTCACTTCAGTGCTTTATGTGCACAGTCTATACTTAGATTCGCATGCTATATGCAGAGATACACGAAATAATTTACATGTCTGAAGTTTATCACTTACCACATAGAAGATAATGAGTGTTATCTACGAATACAACATTCTTCTGTGCCGTTATATTTTCATAGTCAGTAACAAATTATTACAATTAGTTATATGAGACTATTTATTATAACTTATTTTATAATTATTAATTGCAAGGAAGTGACCTTCTATTAGCACATTGTGTAACACGCCGGTCAGCCACTCCTCACACACCATCTCGTGTTTATGTGTTGCACCGTGTTCAATGAGAAAATATCTTTACTTGCTTGGCGTTTTGTGTATCAAGAAAAATTAACCTTTTACTCTGTTCTGATTAGTATAAATTACACATTGTCAACAAAGGATATCCTGCACATAAAAAGAAAATATTAACCTAGTGTAAAATGGATAGGAGAACTCATTCAATCACTCAACCCACTTCTTAACCCACAGTGGTGTACAGAAGAATAGATTCGCAAAGTTGGCTTCGTTAGGGCCGAAGAAGAAGAGGAGTGAAAAAGAGAGAGGAAGAGATCACCACCACGTAAGGCGCTTCAAGCTGAACTAGACGCACAAAAAATCAAGCTGAATTAGTTGCGCAAATAAAGCAAACTGAACTCGACGCGTAGACAAAACAATCAGAGTATGATATGCAAGTTATACTGCAACAACTAGATTTGGAAAACAAAACTGACAGCGCTGCGCGGAAATGTGATACAAAAGACTATGAATCAAGGAATAAACGATAACAGGTTATAGTGAAGAAGTTTTGTTCAGGGGACAATATTTCGGCATGGATACAAATTTTGAAACTGTGATGTCCCACTACGACGTTCTAAAAGAATAATGTAATAAAACATTCAAGGCAAGAATAACACCATTGTTGATTTACCATCATGATTGTAATCCTGCAGTTATTAAGAACGTACCACAACTTAAATTTCAACACCCGGTGGAAACAACATTCATAAACATGCAACTCTCTGTGGTGTATGAAGAAATTGCAATTCTCATGAACTACAATCAAATGTCAGACGTTATTTCAAATCTCTCAGCTAATCAGAAATTTCAGATATCAGCCAGATCTGCTACCACCATTCCTTTAAGTGATTATTTCCATGTTCTCGGTTCAACATTTCAACTGTACTATATGTATACTTTAGTGATAATGAAATAAATAAAATTACGGCCATGATTAACAAAACTGTAAAGCAAAGCAATGCTCTACTTTCCGCCTGTCGGAGCTTCGATCCTAGACCAGCTGCCAACCAAGGCTTAGGACCTGGTCTGCCCTGCCATGATATTTTGTCTATAGTTTGCATTTCCTCGAACCAGGATAAAGCTTGTACCCTCCCAATTGCGCTCTTCCGCCCAAAGCCGTTGGCACAGTGTAGGATGTCGGATTTGATAAGCGCCGCCCAACATTCGGCGCTGACAGAAAGCAGGTAGTACCGTCAAATGTCATACGGTAGCTCAATCATATCTGACTAAGACCTGACACATAAAGTGTCAAGTGTTACCGGTATGTATATTTAAGACTACTATGTGACGCGAAAGCCTGGACATTGAAAAAGAAATTAGAAAGTCGAATAGAGGCCTTGGAGATGTAGATATACAGAAGAATATGCTAGAAGAAGGATAACTTGGCATGGTTTGGTTGAGGGACTATACTCCAATGAGGATTACGAGGCAGAAGAAGAAAGGAAGAAGATGACATCGGCATATGTGTCTTTGTCTCCTGGGAGTTTATGTCTGTATTAAATATATACCGATTTTTTGTGATTATTCGCAACCCAATGAACAGGCTAATTTGAGAGCACCGTAAATCTTCAGTCTGTGATGGTCGCTGAGAATTTTTAAAGTTTACAATGTTTTATGTAGAAATAGACAAGTATCAACATTAAGGGAAAAGACTGACAAAATCAGGCGGTTCCTAAAAAATGATATTAATTATGTGTACATAAAACAAACTGCTCAGATGTTAGTTGTGTAGAAGACCGAAACGCAAGCGGTGTCTTACAGTTGTAAATCCGATTGAATTCAATACAATGGTGATGTAACGACACGCTTCGGCAGCAGCAGAATCTTTATATCATTCCCCAAGTAAATGAATAAACGTCCACAAGAGAAAGATAAAACTCAACAAGAAAATAATGCCAACTAAAGCGATTGAAAATATAGATAGAATAAGTTTCCCCAGGTCCGAGTTTTCAGCACGGTGATGGAATTTTGCTTCATACTTGTACAATTTGCGCTAACGCACGTAGCCCGTCTGCTTGCCTTCAAAGGTTGGAAAGTCGCAGAAAAAAGGGAACGGATAAGTGTGACATTCCTGCTTCGTTTATGCCGAGACCACGGGTTAATGCCTACACTCGGCCTGAGAGATAAGACGATCAGCCAGACACGTGTGGATAGACTCACGGTGGCCAAAATATGTAACATTTCTGTTACCTTCGAAACACTCAGAAGCGAGGTAAAATCCCCGACTGGGATTTTAAGGCGATCAACAGGACAGACGTATTATCTTAAGACGGTGGTAGGAACCAAGAATTTAAAAAAAAAATGGAGATAAAGAATGTGTGATTGCCTGCAACCAATGCATTTTTGTGTTAACTGCATAGTAGAGAATGGTCGTAATGTCACTCACATATCCAAGCAAACGTATGAAAGCGTGTTTCAAGAAGTATGGCGTAGAGTCAGTCAAATTGATTGACATGATTGAATTACAATCAATAGTGAGAGAAGGGGGAAGAGTTAAAGAAGACTGTGCAAATGCAATTGTCCCAATTGAAAATGGAGAAGAGAAGACTGATATCAAGTGGAAGACGAGCACAGTATTTAAATCTACGGATATTGCCAACCAAACTGGAAACGCAAACGCACGTATTGCATATCTGGGAAGCCAATGCGGTGAGGGATTATCTTCTTGTGTTGTCCAGGCTTATTTACGAAGTCTTGTGAAAGAATTTCCTGACTGAAAGCTGAATTAATACCAACATAAGTTTTATCATTTTATCTTCTGTTCGGAGGCTTGCTTTAGTTTTCTGTTCCTATGTACTCTCCCAAACTAAAAGCTTGTGGATTTTCTGTTGCTTCTTGTTCCAGCTCTAGCCTTTGCTGTCTCACTATGAAACATGTTTTCTTATAGTTGTACGAGACAAATTTGAGAAATCCATCATTGCCCAAGCCACGTGAGTGTATGGCATATTCGCATACAGGATATACCTTTAGATTCGTCCTGCACGTACATAGAAAACTGACAACCCAGGAGAAATTCCTGTGGGTAAACAGTCTATTGAAAGCGACTAAAAATAACGTTGATTGTTTGGACTAACACTTGGAATACATACAAAGATTGGTGTGAAACTACTTTGAGGGAGAAATATAAACAGTTCACATGGTCTGCATGAGGGTGCTTGCATGAGGATCTCTGTTTGAGAATAGGCAGAGGGCTTAGGACTAATTCTTCAAGACGGGTGGAGGGAAGGCCATTAATGTTCGTCAGAGATGTGCGACTAAACTCCTTCAGACAGACAGTGTGAGATAGAAAGAGAGAGAGAGAGAGAGAGAGAGAGAGAGAGAGAGAGAGAGAGAGAGAGAGAGAGTGAGAGAGACGAAAGAGAGTAGATGAGGTGAACTTAGATTAGAAACATATCTAACAGTGCGAAGAGGACAACTAGGCAACTGTAGGCAGCCAGACAAGTAGATGGTGTGTGTCTATAAACGACAAAGTCAATTTGAACAATTCATCCGAGTTTATTTGCATCAAACTTGTAAAGTACTATATAGATGAAACCGTACACGACTTGTCCAACTCGGTGGCCGATGGAAAACTGTTTACGTCAACGCGTGAGCAATCCTAGATACCTAAACTACTGGTGCTCACGCGTTAACAAACCTATTTCCCTATTTTACACACCATCCATTAACTCATTAACTTCTTAACAGAGATGGTGCTCTGTTACATTCCTTCTTACCCTCAACAAGACTTTTCCCGAAAAGTCTTAATCCCTAACCTATTTCTCTAATGTACTTCTCCCAACCCGCTTACTCATCTTAAACTAGCCCCCTCTTACCCAGTGAGCTTTATTTATTACTCTTTCTATTCCTACGAGTCTACTTGTCTACTTGTATCTTATATCTTATATCTTATATCTTATATCTCATATCTTATATCTTATAGCCAACCGTTATGTTTCTTCACAGTTCTTCATGAAGTTATACTTCTTCTTCGTTTATGTATATAACCGTACACGATTTCATTTTCTAAAACAGTCCATAAGGAATCTATCTAGATATTTCATTTCATATTTACATATGTTCATAAAAATCGTTGTTATATAAACACAATTGGAAACTTGCCATGTGATATGCAACCTCTCATATTCTCTCGACATCAACAAAACAACACAGGATAGACAGAAAAATGGGGTGCGCACCCAGAAGATAGCAAGAAGTAGTCACAAAGCAATCACATTTATCCTCCCTTGCATTCACAAAAACTTTATAAAATAAAGTTTTAAAAACGCATCTTGTAATCCATGAATATATACTTCTGTTTGTTAAAAATTACATCGATCCAAAATTTCTTCCTTAAAACTTGCCAGATTTGTGCCACCCACAACCATTAAAATAGTACCTTATAACTATATTTCCCATGGCTCATGTTCAATCATGATTAAACCATAAAAATAATATTGACAATGTTCATTTCTTATGAACATACTTACTAATACTATACCTATGTTCCATGCTGACGACCACAGCACTCTTTTTAAACCAATTAACGCTGCTTAGCACAGCTCCTATTTTAACCCCCTTACATCCCATTATAACCATCCTTGTTCATGGACGTATCCAACTTCGTACTAAACTATATGTGCTGCTATCTACAGCCCCATTAATGTCCACCCCCAATTAACTAGCTCCTTATATTCCTATTTATGGCATTATATTCCCATTGATGCTGACTAACGCAGCCTCTTTTTACACCACCCATAGACGTTACCCACGTTAACTTCTTCTTCCTTAATATAACATGGCATCCAATCCATGTATTTTCAATTTATGCTGACTTAATGCAGCTCCTATTTCAACCCCCTAGAACCATATATTTCTACCAACTTTTCTTTGTGTAGGATCCATTATAAAACCCGTCATCCAAGCATGGCATTTAATTCATGTGTTTCTAAACTACATGTACTCCCTTTTTAGCCACCCTGTAATTAACCCCTCATATTCCAAACATTAATGCTGACTGACGCAGCAGCCTTCTTACTAGTACAAGGCCGAAGTTTATGGTACTCATGTTTACTAAAACTTATTACTCACAAGGGGAATATGTCTCTCTTCTAGTCCACAGTCGTTTGTTTACTATTTTCTGAACGAAGGGTTCTCCATAAGGCCCCGTCTTATTGCTTTCACTAATTCTATACTCAGAACAAAATAATAAAAATTTTCTTTTCAAACCAAGTCTTAACACTGAAAACGCATGTTGAGGATCTGTGATCTCAGCATACTTACGGGCTAAATCGTCTTTAAATTGCTCCCATGCCTCATCTACTCCAGCTTCTAATTTTCTTCTAATGTGATCCGAAACCGGTGTTACAGTGGCCTGATAAACAATTTTCTTCTTCTCCTCGTCTGTCGCTCCCACCAAAAATGCATGTTTCTCCACCGAGGTAATCCATCTCTTAAAATCTCTCGCCTACCCACTGAATTTTTCAATATCTGTGCCTACCCCTTGCTGCTTTATTGCGGAGTTGAGTCTGCTTATTGCTCAACCCACTCCCCCTGAAACTTGTGTCAACAAAACCTCTTCCTCTGCCATGTTGCAATATTTTTGTTATATAACTTCACTCAATAGAAATTATTTCATCATTACAATATGGTTACCTATAATTAATATATTAATATACTTTATGTAAGGATACCCTTGAGGATGCAAGTTTTTCAGCGAGTAGTGTCGTGTTCTTCAAAGAAAGTACACCCAATTGACGAGAGCTATACTGTTAATTTCTATCCTTGAGTAATCTCTGGCTTCGCTAGTGTAATGATCACTTTCACCCCTGGTTGGGCACGTCTGAACTTTGGCTTCACCCCTGGCTGGGCACGTCTGAACTTTGGCTTCACCCCTGGCTGGGCACGTCTGAGTGACTTGGTTCTTCGGTATCGGTCTGGAAACGCCTCTAGCTCGACTTCAGTCAGAAACAAAGAGATTAAAATAGGCTCTCCTCCTTAGCAAGGCCGGCAACCATTATGCCCACCCCGCCTCAGAGGAGCTCAATGCTTATGAATCGCATACTTGATGAATTGAGTGTGACCCTTCCAGTTTCGTATCTGTCTCGTAAATGTCCTCTCCAACCAGGTTTAAACAATCTAGCAAAGAGCGGTTCGTCTAACGATTTAAGAACAGCTCATTCTTGACAGCTGGTTATCGAACTGATTATCGTGCAGGACTGACTGATAGATACGTACAGCAACGAGCGAGCTTTGTTGGCCTGGCCTCCTAGGTTCGGCAAAAAAACGACAGCAGCAATAAGCAACTCCGACTGGCTTTTTGAGTTCAGCAAAAATCACTGTGCGCCAAGCATCAGGCTAGCTGTGTAGCAATGATTCAGGCATGGCCACAGAACATCGGTCCCTTAGTTAGACTGTACTGATCAGCTTCTTGACCTTCAGAGAGCTATATTACGATAATTCAGCAGCCCGAGAAATCACAACAACTACCCCTAGCCGGGCTTTCAGTTGCTGCGTCTCTCAAAAATCATCAACAAGAACAGCATCCATTTTCCGACATGTTCAATAGAAGTCTTCGCTTGTGCCAAGATGATTCCCGCGTCGACCCATATGTTGGAAATCCTGGGGTCTACGGCAACAAAATAGAGTCCTCTAACAGTGCAAGAGGACAACTAGGCATCTGTAGGCAGCCAGACAAGTAGATGGTGTGTGTCTATAAACGACAAAGTCAATTTGAACAATTCATCCGAGTTTATTTGCATCAAACTTGTAAAGTACTATATAGATGAAACCGTACACGACTTGTCCAACTCGGTGGCCGATGGAAAACTGTTTACGTCAACGCGTGAGCAATCCTAGATACCTAAACTACTGGTGCTCACGCGTTCACAAACCTATTTCCCTATTTTGCACACCATCCATTAACTCATTAACTTCTTAACAGAGATGGTGCTCTGTTACACATACATCTATATTGGGCTGTGTGAATACCTATATATGTTCGGAATCCTCTATGGTCATGTGTGTGTGTGTGTGTGTGTGTGTGTGTATATATATATATATATATATATATATATATATATATATATATATATATATATATATATATATATATATATATACATACACACACTCTCACACACACACGAGACCCTCTCAATTGTGCCCTTTAGCCCGAAGCCGACTGCACAATGTGAGGTGTAGGGTTAGGTAAGCGCCGCTCAACATTCGGTGCTGACAGAAAGCAGGTAGTACCGTATACTTTCATACGTTAGCTCTGTCATATCTGACAAAGATATGACATCTATGGTCACGTGTGTGTGTGTGTGTGTGTGTGTGTGTGTGTGTGTGTGTGTGTGTGTGTGTGTGTGTGTGTGTGTGTGTGTGTGTGTGTGTGTGTATATATATATATATATATATATATATATATATATATATATATATATATATATATATATATATATATATATGGGGGGTACGGGGTGTCAGGCATTGGTAGCACCTTTGGTAAGGATGGCTCTCATGTCCTTTCAGGACCCATCCCCCACTGGTCCAAGTCTGACACCCAGCTCGTGCCTGTGGCTCCTAGTAGCTGTCAGCATGCGACAGCGGCCACCCCCCGGGCAACAGCTGTGAGAGGCTGGCTAAACCAGGCATGGGTATCCGATTTGGTGTCAAACCAAGAGGTAAACTAGGGTATGCCTACCCAGCATGTGAAGACAGGATTCGGCAGACTGCGCGGACGAAATCATTCCTGATTCAACGGGCAAGACGACGTTTACCTGCAAAGCGTTGTGGAACGTAATGAGCACGGCAAGGCACGTAGAGCGCCCTGGTCATCCACTGCACCTGTATTCGTCTCCAATCGTCTCGACTTGTCTTGCCACTGGACTCAGATGGACTCAGGCGAGAGAGTGAGGTCGACGAATTGCGCAACTCTTCCTCACTTTAATCCAAGTCATCGCGCAAGTCATTCTTCATCCAACGTCACATATCACCTTCAAGCCCTGTGGCGATGGGCGAGCGGCAAAGCGGCAGGCGTGGGTACGCTGGCAGCCGTAGTCGCAGACCTGCACACAGGCGGCTCAGGCCATATGGTCGTCTTCTACTGACCGGAGCAGCAGTGGGATTCGGCAGCCCCCTGAGCGACTGAGCAGCCCTCTATAGGAACACACTGCTCACCTCCATAGCATGAGGAAGGGGCTAGAAAAGGTGCCCTAAACATTGTCTGCTTCATCACTACCTAACCAGCTAGCCGCGGTTGGTGGGTACCCTTAACTGCGGTCGACATACAAAGAAAGATAAAACAAGCAAAGCTAAAAGAGTAAACCATATTCCCTTAACAATTGGAACTTGGAATGTAAGCACCCTACTTGACAGAGACGGCGCGTCGGGTCCAGAGAGACGAACAGCACTGATTGGGAGAGAGCTGGGCAGGTACAACATCGACATTGCAGCCTTGAGCGAGACACGACTTGCAGAAGAAGGCCAAATCTGTGAAATTGGTGCCGGCTACACATTTTTCTGGAGTGGAAGGAAAAGCGAGGAAAGACGCCAATCCGGTGTGGGATTTGCCGTTAAGTCGGCCCTGGTCGGCAAATTAGCTGGATTTCCAAAGGCTATAAACGAGAGGCTCATGACCATGAAGTTGCCTCTGCTGAATGGAAGGAAGCACGCAACCATTGTGAGTGTCTACACACCAACTATGACCAACGAAGATGATGTCAAGAACAAGTTCTATGAGGACCTGCACAGTGTATTAACATCTGTTCCCAAAGGAGACAAACTTATACTCCTTGGGGATTTCAATGCCAGAGTAGGCACGGACACCACCTCTTGGAGTGGCATTATTGGAAAGCATGGAGTCGGAAATTGTAACAGCAATGGACTCCGCCTCCTTCAGACATGTGCCGAACATGATCTCGTGATTACGAACACAATTTTCCGTCTCCCCATGAGAAATAGGACATCGTGGATACACCCTCGCTCGAAACACTGGCACCTCATTGACTATGTCATCGTCAGGAGGAGTGACAGACAAGACGTTCGAGTGACAAAATCCATGTGTGGTGCCGAATGTTGGACAGACCATCGTCTCATTGTCTCGAAAATGAACATCCACATCAGGCCACCACGGCGTCCTCAAGGGGCGAAAATGAAAACAAAGCTAAATGTGACCCGCCTAAACAGCAAGAAAATGCAGCAGTCGTTTGAAAATATGCTGGAAGACCGCCTCAAGCCCAATGCTGAAGCTGAACAGGATACAGAAACAGAATGGAGAGCCCTAAAGGACACAATTTACAACACTGCTATGGAAATCCTGGGTCCAGCCCCCCGAAAGCATAAAGACTGGTTTGATGAAAATTCCGAAGACATTAACCAATTGCTGGCCGAGAAACATCTTCTCCTCAAGGCACATTTGAATGACCCAAAGTCAACATCAAAAAAAGATGCTTTCAAGAACATTCAGAGAGTAGTGCAGCAGAAACTTCGGCACATGCGGGACTCCTGGCTGAGCAGCAAAGCTGATGAAATTCAGGGCTTTGCTGACAGACATGATATGAAAAACTTCTACAACTCACTGAAAGCGGTCTATGGTCCTTCATCACCAGGTATAGTTCCCCTCCTCAGTGCAGACGGGGGAACATTGGTCACCGATAAGAAAGAAATCCTCCAACGCTGGGCAGAGCATTTCAGCAAAATCTTAAATGCAACTTCCTTCTTCGATGATGAAACCATCAACTGCCTTCCTCAAGTTCCCACCAATGAGACACTTGGTGACCTGCCAACCATAGTGGAAATAAACAAAGCCATCCAGCAACTCTCCAGCGGCAAGGCACCTGGTCCTGACTCCATCCCAGCAGAGATATACAAGGCAGGTGGGCCGGTCCTAACAGAGCAGCTTCACCAAGTCTTCACAAACATATGGATGAACGAGACCATGCCACAAGATTTTAAGGACGCGTCAATAGTCCACCTTTACAAACGTAAAGGAAACCGCCAATCCTGTGACAACCACCGAGGCATCTCCTTTGCTTTCAATTGCAGGGAAGATACTCGCCAGAATTCTTCTCAATCGCCTCACAGCCCATCTCGATCAAGGTCTTCTTCCTGAGAGTCAATGTGGCTTCAGAAAAGAACATGGAACTGTTGACATGATTTTCGCTGCAAGGCAGCTGCAAGAGAAATGTCAGGAACAGAACTGCGAAATGTTCTCCACTTTCATTGACCTTACCAAGGCTTTTGATACAGTCAGCAGAGAAGGACTGTGGAAGATTATGGCAAAATATGGCTGTCCACGAAAGTTTGTCCAAATAGTGCGGCTATTTCATGACGGCATGCAGGCAAGAGTACAGGAAAATGGTGAACTGTCTGAACCCTTTCCTGTCACCAATGGAGTGAAGCAAGGATGTGTCCTGGCACCAACACTGTTCAGCCTCATGTTTTCAGCCATGTTGATGAATGCCTTCGAGAACGACGACATTGGAATAGACATCAACTACCGTATGGATGGAAAGTTATTCAATCTCAGAAGGCTGAAAGCTAAAACCAAAATTGACAGCGGCACCGTCAGAGAGCTCCTGTTTGCTGATGATTGCGCTCTATACGCCAACTCAGAGGACGGACATGCAACATAATGTTTCAGCTTTCTCACATGCCTGTGCCAACTTTGGGCTCAATATCAACTTGGAGAAGACTGTAGTTATGTACCAGCCAGCTCCAGGGCAAAATCACACTGTGCCGAATATCAAAGTGAATAATCATAGACTAAGTGTTGTGGACAAATTCACCTATCTTGGCACGTGTCACAAGCTGCTACAATCGATGACGAAGTGAATGCAAGAATCTCCAAGGCCAGTGCAGCCTTTGGCAGACTGTACAAGAATGTATGGGACAGAACTGGAATAAGCCTGCAAACAAAGCTAAAAGTCTACAAAGCAGTTGTATTATCCACACTGCTATATGCTTGTGAAACCTGGACTGTTTATCAGCGACACGCTAGGAAATTAAACCACTTCCACACAGTTGCCTAAGGAAGCTACTGAAGATTAAATGGCAAGACAAGATTCCAGACACTGAAGTCCTAGAAAGAGCATCCATGCCCAGTATCCACACTCTACTGATGAAGAATCAGATTCGCTGGGCTGGTCACTTGACTCGCATGCCAGATCACAGGCTCCCTAAACGAATTTTCTACAGCGAACTGCGTTGTGGTAAACGCTCCCAATGTGGCCAGAGGAAACGTTTTAAAGACACTCTGAAAATTTCACTGAATGCTTTTGGAATTCATCATGACACCTGGGAGGCTGCAGCCAGAGACCGAAATTCGTGGCGTGCATCATTGCGCAAAGGTGCAGTCATATGTGAGGCAACCAGGACTGCAAGAGCTGTGAAGAAAAGGCAGGACAGAAAAACCACTGCAGGAAATCCTCCTCCAGAGACGTCAAGCATTCTTTGCCCACATTGTCAAAGAACATTTCGAGCCAAAATAGGCCTTATCAGCCATCTTAGAACCCACGGCTCCACACCTTCAACCCCACTGGATGAAATGAATGGTCATCATCATTCTTGATGGACAAACAACAACATATATATATATATATATATATATATATATATATATATATATATATATATATATATATATGTGTGTGTGTGTGTGTGTGTGTGTGTGTGTTGTGTGTGTGTGTGTGTGATAAGATGTGTAGACGAGACAGATACCAATCTTCGTTTGTTTCATTTCCAGCTCTCATAGGAGCCACGGACAGTCAGCATTCCACTCATATAAGGGAGCGGCTGTACCTCGTGTAAGGACCTCTTGAGAATCCTCTACAATCTGAAAGTGCAAGGCGTTTCATCGTGGAGCCTGATGCTAATCCGAGTCTTCGTAATTGGATCATACAAGTTATGTTACCGGTATTTGTTTCATGATAGACTTGCCATTTGCTCATAAACTGTCCTCGTCATAAAATAGCAACACTATTAGCTAAAATCATGACTGATTCGTCTTATTTTATTGAATTATCATGAAAAGTAAATAAACACAATGATAGCTTGTTACACCTCATAGTTCTTCCAAATTTGTGTAAATAATTGTGTAGCAAGTACTTGTGGGTGCAAAAATTCGTTAAACAGTTAGTGGGGGTTCACGTATATCTTTCCAGGAAGAGACATGTCAGAGAGGCACCTTGCCTATGCAGCTTTTTGCACCAATCTTAGGAGTCTCCGTGGCGAAGTAGTCAAGCAGTCTGACTCAGGTTCCGAAGGTTGTGGGTTCGATTCCGGGCCGCCTCCTTCGGTTCATGAGTGCATTATTTTCGGAGACTTCTGAGGGTCGTCGCTGGAGCTGCGGGGTTCCTGCTGTGTGCGACACTTTTGGCAGTTCGCTGCGGAAAGAGACTTAGCCATATGGGATAATATCCCGGTGCAATGAAGTCGCCCCTGTCGACTTTTAAGCGACTTTATATGCATCAATATTATCCTGCTTATATTAATTCCACTTTCTCACTCCTGGGGGTACCATGGGCAACTAAAGCTGTCTTTTCAAGGAGCCAATTCTTGTCTGTTTTCCTCGAGTATACAAGGACTGTTTCTTAAATCAATATATATTTTTCCACATAAAGATAATTTCTCTATTTCATCGCTTCTACTGGTAAGACCAGTAGTCTTTCCTTTATTGGTGTGATGAGTGATATTGTAACACTTGCAGCTGATGATACTTCAGCGATTGTTTTCGTTTCCTTGGACTATATTTTCAACAATTTTGTCACAAACCACAACTCCTCTGCCTCCGGTTACTTCACAAATAAAAAGTAATAATAAAGGTTAATATACTGCGTCAAATGAGGTCAGGTCGGGGATATTCGTCTGGATAAAGAGACTGTTTTATTTGAATGATGAAGAGAGATTTTTACCTGGGCTCTTATGTCGAGGCAGCCTAAAATGGGTAACTGGAAATAATTTGGGAAGAAAAGGTGACCGAAGTAATACTGACCACATCATTCAGTAAGTGTCGTTTGGTTTATAACTATGGGCCTAATACCATATATTCAATGCGCTTTGTGGACATACGCACACGCGTCATTCGCAACTGCGAGCGCTAACAAGGCACCTGAACAAGTCAAGACGCCTGATACGGAGGAAAATGGCACGTTGCAAGAACACCAAGAGACACGTTATATCCAAGATGTGCAGCGTGGGAGCCGACAAGACCGTCAAGAAGACGAACGTAGAGAACCTACCTGCTAGCTGTACTAAAGAACCTGAAACTACAGTCACTACTGAAGCTACCACGAGGGAGAAGATCGACAGCCCACCGCAGACAAGATGCAAGACAGCAGAGAAGAAGGAGGAGAAAGACACCAGAGCCGGAAACCCCGACTCAGAAACAGTCAGATGGGTTGTCAAGCGTATTCAAGTGGAGCTGTCAGACGAACAAATCACGAAACAGCTACAAGAAGAGAATCTCAACATTCGAATCTTGAGGGCGGAGCGGATCCTGGCATACTCAATGATCCCTACCACGCTGGCGGTGGTGATGACTGAAGGCAGCGAGATACCACGCCGGGTATCGATAGACAAGAAAATACAACAATCTGAAGGATTCATACCAAGGATTACTCAATGTTCCAGATGCCAGAAGGCCGGCCACAGCAGAGCAGCATGTCGCAGGAAGACGGAAATTTGCCGGTACTGCGTCGATTACCACGCCTTCAACGAGTGTCCGCTGGCCAAGCTGGACACGGACTTCCGAGCACCCAACAACAAACGAAAGTGCGCCAACTGCCTAGGCAAGCATGGAGCAAGATACTTGGGCTGTCCGTATCTCCAAAGACACAGAGACGTCTTAAAACTCGCCATTACCACAAAGACACCATTCAAGGAAGCAATGCGGAGGGGCGAGTCAGCCACGGGTATATCACAAGCTGAAAGAGATCAACTGCAAAAACAGATAGGCGAGTTGAAGAAACAAATCAAAGCAACTCTGACGCCAACTCCGACCAGCTACAACGAAGAACTGCTGGCGGAAATAAAGGAAATCCAACAAAACATGAAGAAAGAAATGGAACATATGGCCGAGATGAAGAAGTAAAACGAAGAAATACTACGCACCATTGAAGCGGAGAGAGAGAGAGAGAGAGAGAGAGAGAGAGAGAGAGAGAGAGAGAGAGAGAGAGAGAGAGAGAGAGAGAGAGAGAGAGAGAGAGAGAGAGCTGCTGAAAGCTGAAATGGAAGTAATCCGAAACAAACCAACAGAAGCTATGCGCGAGAACGCAGACAAGTCGCAAGATGAGATCCAGCAAAATACGGAGCTGTAACCACAAGCTAAATCCAACAGCCCAACTACGATGCCAAAGAAATCCAAGAGGGAAACATCCCACCAGATCTCTGAAGGCGGCACAGAATATCCACCCGGACTCAGCCTGGCGGAGCGCCTAGAATCGATACAATTGGAGGAACGCAGGCACCAGGAATTCAAAAGACGCTGCGATGAACGAGAAAAGAAGAAGCCCAATAAACTCAGGAGATCGGTAGAATACCCAGATAGAATTACTGACTTTGAGGACGTACTATATTAAAGACGGAGAGATGATCCCATGGCTGACAGCAGAGGAAGAAATCGAAAGGCAACAGAAACTCAAAATCGATAGTGAAAAAGGGCGCAAGGAGGAAGATGAAAACATCGAAAAGCTCCTACAGAAAATACACAAAAAAGGAGGCAAAAATATCAAGTAAAAAGTCCTTTTAAGGACTGCAACCAGTCAAGCCAGACCAACTAACAGCCTTCACTAACAAAAAGACACTACCAGAGGAGACGAGAACAAAGGACAGCCACCGACCGAACCACCAGCTGACGGCACAGACAAAAACCAACATAAGCAGTCCGAGATATGACTCACTCGTAAGAGCGCACAAGACAAGAATTAGGGTGAATGAACCCACAAAAACCACGAACCTCAACAATAACCACAGCTGAAGAGGCAGGTTGAACGAGTCCGAATTTGGAATTTTTGGGGGGAAATTGGAATTGGACAGTAACAGAGTCCTCTACTTTACCCCACCTTGCCCGGAGAAAAGAAACACTTTATACGGAATAACACAATACCTGATGAACACTTGCATGCATTATGATAGGGCGATGGACTGGTGCCTGAAGCTCATACGCCGTTGGATTAATAACAATAACGACAACAATTGCGAAAATAACATCGTCGTTAAAATAGATCTGTATATTAAAACACAGATTGGGTTGTGATCTCGCATAAGATAGCTTTTCTGTGTACGATAATGAGATAACTAATATATAAACGGGATGAAAGTAATGACAGACAACATTTGCACATTCGAATTACGCTGACGACACTATACTAATACCAAGAATTGAAAACAAACAAACAAACAAACAAACATGTGTAGCTATCGCAATCACTGAAACAAAAGACAAGAATATGATTAAACAGTACAAGACTATAACAAACAGATACTCATGGTTTGGAAAAACAAACAGCTAGACAATATCGTGACAGTAAAAAGATAGCAGCTGCTGAAATTTTATCCGTGGAACTTAATTTTACTATGTCATAAATGAAATTGGGATTAAACAAACTTTATTGTTAAGAATTGACGAATCCTACTATAAGGATGTTTATAGCGGAACACAAATACTACACTTTCAAAGAACAAATAATGTCCATAAGCAATAAGCATATGATTATGTTAACGAACTATTCCACATGCTGCTAGTAGTAACGAGCTTTCCTCACAGCAAGCAAAGTTGCACGTGTTTAGTGTCTTCAACGGTTTTTTTTTTTTCCCCCGCGTTTCCATCCTGTTTCAGGATATTGCGGTCAACACCAGCATCTTTCAGCTGTATGTTGATTCCTAGGCTAGATTACGCTCATCAGCACGCCACGACTTTCTGAGCGACCGGCTCCAAACTCTCATAAGACACTTTTGCGATTCGAACCACTGCTAATTCTCGTCGCGTCACGTGACGAGAGTATTCGGGGTTAGCGGAGAAAGCTGCTAACGCCTCGGCCACAGAGCCGGCGTCTTCAACGGTTACTGGTCATCATACAAACTCTGCGTCATGACGGATATTTAAATATTACCTGGGCTCCGTGGTTGACCCAGCTTGAAATAGACACAGGAAAATGTTTTGGGCGGTAAAGGTGACCTGTGCAATACTGATTACATAAGTCATCGTCATAACTGGTTGGGCTATAAAGATATTGATTTAGCATCATATTCTTAATACTCATTAAAACTTGTACCAGGATCATGTATTTACTTGCATACAATGCCCCTAGATAGTGGGCAGTCCTTAAAAGTAAGGGCTTAATTAATTCAATAATCACTAGCCGTGGTAGTTATTTTTGTTTCTTGTGTACACGTGTGATAGAAATAAGACACCATCATGATAATGATTATCATCATTATGTTCGAAATGGAGGAGCGGGAGTGTATATAGAATACCCAAATAATACTAGGGATACAGCCAGAGTACCGACAGGAAAGTACTGCCTTAACTATGATGCTGAAATTGAGGCAATCAAGATAGCAACAGAGAAATTTACAAATACCAGAAATAGTACACAACCTGTGGTGCTACTGACATGCAAAATCAGTACTCGAAGCTCTCCTGTCTGGGAAATTGCCAGAGCTAAGGACACTACTTTCTGAACTTAGCAGCCAGCATAAAGTCACCATACAGTGGATACCATCACACTGTGGAGTACCCGGAAACGACAGAGCTGATCAATTGGCTAAGGAAGGAGCCGAAGAAGAACAGCCTGATGTGCCCGTTACATACCACCAAAAGAAAAGAATGATCAAATCTGTCAGAAAGCCACCAAAACCTGCTCAAGATGACTACCACGTTATGGACAGACCAAAACAAGTCATTATTCTGCGCCTCAGAACAGGACACAATAGATTACGCAACCACATGTATACAAAATTCAAGATTGGTGAATCAGCCATGTGCACATGTGGACTGGCGTAGCAGACAGCAGAGCACATACTCCAAGACTGCCCAAAATATAACATATCTAGGCAAACCTTCTGGCCTAGAGAGACGACAGTGGTAGATAAACTCTATGGATCACTGTGTGAACTGAAAATGATAGTTAAATTCATACAAGAGACAACATTGCAGATATAGACCATATTTCAAGCGAACAAAAGAAGAAGAAGAAGAAATCATTATGTGCCCTGCCAAACTTCGTGGGTGTTCAGTATCTCCAAAATTCTCGGTCCCTTGTGTGATCAATGCTATTAATGAACTCTCTCCATGCTTCCAACTTGTGTCATCTAGCATAGTTTCTTTCGTTTAGACTCTGCCTCTTCTGACGATGATTTTTTCATGATCTTTTCTAATGCCTGCCTTCTCATTTCGTGGTCAAAGATTGTTGTCTCTTTCTTGTAGCTGTATAATGATGCTGTACTTCCATTAACCTTTTCCATGCACTGTGTGAATTACTATGCAAGTTCAAGGTACTCGCAACATTCATCTCAGAAACCACATCTCCGTTGCTTGGTAGCTGTTATTCATGTGCACGTTAATTGCTATACAGCAGAACATTTCTTTAATATAATTAGATACTCTTTGCCTGATATTAATTAAAGTCATTTATTACATAAGATACTCTACATCTTCGGAAATGCCGCTTTTGCTTGTTCTATTCTGTTTCTAATCGCTGTTAAAAATGTGACAATTGTGAAGATTTGAAATCCCAAGCTAAATACAATATTGGCATTCTGCACGGGCGGGTTTGCCGACAGGCTGCAAGGACACTCGTTATAACAGCTACCAAGCCAGTTTGTGATGTTCTGATGCCTTGTTGACAGGTGTGTGAATAAACTGTGTATCAGACTGTACAACAATAATTCGTTTCTGTCCATGTAATACATCTTAATTGGCCTTCAAGAAACTTGCAGCATCACTACATATCTGTTTATCCATATCATAAATGGTTCACCACTTCATGATATATTGGCATTGTCGATTATATTTGCCCAAGTCGTACGTATATCAACACACATAACCCACACGCACGCACACCCACCCACCCACCCACACACACACACACACACACACACACATATATATATATATATATATATATATATATATATTATATATATATATATATATATATATATACTAGCTGACCCGGCCCGGCTTCGCCCAGACTCTGGTGGGGAGCATCTCATTTAATTCATATAAGTAGTCATATAAGTTCTCGTTCCCGTTACCGACTATCTGTCTGTCTGTCTGTCTGTCTGTCTATCTGTCTGTCTGTCTGTCTGTCTGTCTGTCTGTCTGACCCGGCCCGTCTTCGCCCAGACCCTGATGGGGAGCATCTCATTTAATTCATATAAGTAGTCATATAAGTTCCCGTTCCGACTATCTGTCTGTCTGTCTGACCCGGCCCGGCATCGCCCAACTCCTGGTGGGGAGCATCTCATTTAATTCATATAAGTAGTCATATAAGTTCCCGTTCCCGACTGTCTGTCTGTCTGTCTGTCTGTCTGTCTGTCTGTCTGTCTGTATGTCTGTCTGTATGTCTGTCTGTCTGTCTGTCTGTCTGTCTGTCTATCTATCTATCTATCTGTCTGTCTGACCCGGCCCAGCCCATGGTGGAGAGCATCTCATTTAAATTATATAAGTAGTCATATAAGATCCCGTTCCCGACTATCTGTCTGACTGTCTGTCTTGGGTAAATGTAGGAGGGAGGAGGAAGAGGGAGGTGGAGGAGGGAAGAGGAGGGAGGAGGAGGGAGGAGACAGGAGGAGTAGGGAGGAATAGGAGGGAGGAGGAGGGATTAGGAGGAGGAGGGAGGAGTAGGGTGGAGGAGGAGGCGAGGAGGAGGGAGGAGGAAGAGGGAGGAGGAGGGAGAAGGAGGGAGGAGGAGAACGCAGGAGGAGAAGGGAGCAGGAGGAGGAGAGGGATGAGGAGGGAGAGGGAGGAGGAGGGAGGAGGAGGAGAGAGTAGGAGGAGGAGGAGGCGGAGGGAGAAGGAAGAGGGAGGAGGAAGAGGGAGAAGGAGGAGGGAGAAGGAGGAGAAGGAGGGGAGGAGGAGGAGGGAAGAGGAGGAGGGAGGAGGAGGAGGAGGAGGAGGAGAGGAAGGGAGGAGGTAGAGGGAGGAGGAGGAGGAGGCGGAGAGAGGAGGAGGAGGGAGGAGGAGGAAGAGGGAGGAGGAGGAATGTGAATGGAGGAGGGGGAGGAGGTAGAGGGAGG
The DNA here is from genome assembly GCA_014155875.1 of Cepaea nemoralis. Lineage (NCBI taxonomy): Eukaryota > Metazoa > Mollusca > Gastropoda > Stylommatophora > Helicidae > Cepaea > Cepaea nemoralis. The sequence goes on from JACEFZ010023394.1 coordinate 794,728, forward strand.
AGGAGGGAGGAGGAGGAGGTAGAGGGAGGAGGAGGGAGGAGGAGGGAGGAGGCGGAGAGGGAGGAGGAGGAAGGAGGAGGGGGAGGAGTGACGATGAGGGAGGAAGAAGGAGGAGGAGGGAGGAGGAGTGATGAGGAGGAGGGAGGAGGAGGAGGGAGGAGGAGAGAGGAGGATGAGGGAGGAGGAGGGATGAGGAGGAGGGCGGAGGAGGAAGAGGGAGGAGAGGAATGTGAAGGGAGGAGGAGGGAGGAGGTAGAGGGAGGAGGAGGAGGGAGGAGGAGGAAGAAGAAGAGGAGGAGGAGGAGGAGAAGGAGGGATGAGGGGAGGAGGAGGAGGAGGGAGGAAGAGGAGGAGGAGGATGTGAAGGAGGAGGAGGTAGAGGAGGAGGAAGAGGAGGAGAAGGAAGGAGGAGGGATGAGGAGAGGAGGAGGAGGAAGAGGGAGGAGGAGGAATGTGAGGAGAGGAGGAGGGAGGAGGTAGAGGGAGGAGGAGGAGGATGGGAGGAGGAAGAGTGAGGAGGAGGAATGTAAGGGAGAGGAGGAGTGAGAGGAGGAGAGGGAGGAGGAGTGAGGAGGAGGAGAGGGAGGAGGAGGAAGGAGGAGGGGATGAGGAGGAGGAGGAGGGAGGAGAAGAAGGAGGAGGAGGGAGAAGGAGGGATGAGGAGGAGGAGGGAGGAGGAAGAGGGAGGAGGAGGAATGTGAAGGGAGGAGGAGGGATAGGGAGGAGGGGAGGGGAAGAGGAAGAGGGTAGGAGGAAGAGTGGAGAGGAGGAGGAGGAGGTAGAGGGAGGAGGAGGAGGGAGGAAAAGGGAGGAGGGAGGAGGAGAGAGGAGGAGGAGGGAGGAGAGGTAGGAGGAGGGAGGAAGAGGGAGGAGGAGGACGAGAAGGAAGGAGGAGGAAGAAGGAGGAGGAAGAGGGAGGAGGATGGAGGAGGGAGAGGGAGGAAGAGGAGGAAGAGGGAGGAGGAGGAAGGAGGAGGAAGAGAAGGAGGAGGAAGAGGGAGGAGGAGGAAGAGGGAGGAGGAGGATGGAGGAGGGAGAGGGAGGAGGGGAAGAGGAAGAGGGTAGGAGGAGGAGGAGGGGAGAGGAGGAGAAGAAGGGAGAAGGAGGGAGGAGGAGAAGGAGGAGGAGGGAGGAGGAGGGGAGAGGAGGAGGGAGGAGGCAGAGGGATAAGAAGGAAGGAGGAGGAGGAATGAGGGAGAGGAAGGAGGGAGAATGAGGAGGGGAGGAAGGAAAGGGAGGTGGAATATGAGGAGGAGGGAGGAGGAAAGAGGTAGGGGGAGGAGGAGGTAGAGGGAGGAGGAGGAGGAAGGAAAGGGAGGAGGAAGAGGAGGAGAAGGGAGGAGGAGGGAGGAGGAGGAGGAGAGGAGGAGGAGGGAGGAGGTAGGAGGAGGAAGAGGGAAGAGGAGAAGAAGGGAGAAGGAGGAGGGAGGATGATGAGGGAGAAGGAGGCAGGAGGAGGAGGAGGGAGGCAGGAGTAGGAGGAGGGATGAGGAGGGAGAGGGAGGAGGAGGGAAGATGAGGGAGGAGGGGGAGGAGGCGGAGGGAGTAGGAGGAAGGAGGATGGAGGAGGAGGGGAGAGGAGAGGGAGAAGGAAGAGGGAGAAGGAGGAGGGAGGAGGGAGAGGGATGAGAGGGAGGAGGAAGAGGAGAAGGGTGGAGGGAGGAGGTAGAGGAGGAGAAGAGAGGAGGAGAGAGTTCGCCATTCCGAATTCATACTCGTCTAGTTCTTCCCTTCTACACGACTGTAGATAATTTCCTTACACATAAAAAGATGAATTGTTATTGATATTGCCGTGGCATGGAGGAATATCAGCAGCAGAGTTGATCCAAAAAACCAAAGACTGAGATCTACGGAGAGCCATGAACGCCTACGCCAGCCGGCACGGCACTTGATGATGATGATTGCCGTGTGACGATTCTGTGTAGTCACGTCATTTTCTTCCCTTTCCCTAGCGTTTTGGTTCGGGGATTCTTTCATCATCATCATCATATATTTACGTACGTATTTTGGGAGGGGGAGGAGGGAGGAGGAGGAAGAAGAAAAAAAACTATGACAGTTGACAGCTCTGGAATGAAAGGAAGGCGTGTAGAAAATTTCATCTCAATCGGATGGGCCGTTCGCGAACAAATAAAGGACATACATATTTACATACATATTTACATACATACACTTTGTTTTATATATATAGATATATGTATAAACGGTCGTTCATTTGATACCCGTTCCAATGGCTTTAGTACAAAAGCAAGAAAGAAACATTAACAATTTTGAATGAATTATGCACCATGGGTTGGTCAGAAGAAGTCGCCGTAGGCATTCAGGCAAGCATCCCATTGCTTAGCTAGGAGGGAAATGCCGTCCGCAACAAAGGATTGTGGTTGCTCACCGAACCAAGTGTTTACCGCGTTCATTACGTCTGCATCTGCGTGAAATCGTTGCCAATTGAGAGCTATTTTTAGAGGTCCAACAAATGAAAATCATATGGTGATAAATCAGGACTATAGGCTGGGTGTTGCAGAATTTCCCACTTCTTCCAAGCTAATGATTCCTGCAGCTTGTCTATTGTTTCCAAGTTGTGGGTAGATTTGATGTTGACATTCTGCGCATATTATTGCAACAGAAAAAACCAGCTTTGATCACGAAATGAGAATGATGTTGTGGTGATACTGACAGATGCAAAATCCGTAATAGAGGCGCTCCTGGTCTGGGAAATAGCCAGTTCTAAGGAAACTATTTTTCTAACTTAGCAGTTAGCATAAGATCACCCATACAGTGGACACCCATCCCACTGTGGAGTCCCCGGAAACGACAGAGCTGATCTATTAGCTAAGGAAGGAGCAAAAGAAGAACAACCTGATGTGCCCATTACATACTACCAAAAGAAAATAATAATCAAATCACTCAGAAGGCCACCAATCCCTACTCAAGACGACTACCACGTTATGGACAGACCAGAACAGATACTTCTTAGAACATGGCACAATAGATTACGCAACCACATGTATTCAAAATTCAAGATTGTTGACTCAGCAATGTGCACATGTGGTTTGGCGTCGCAGACAGCAGAGCACATACTCCAGGATTGCCCAAACTACAACATATCCAGGCGAATCTTCTGGCCTAGAGAGACAACAGTGGAAGATAAACTGAGTGAACTGAAAAAGACTGTTAGATTCATACAAGAGACAATATTGCAGTTATAAACATAGTTCAAGCGAACGAACGAAGAAATGAAGAAGCAGATGATGACCAAACAGAGGAACACATGGGATGGTGTTTGAAACACTTGCAGCATTACAGAGTGGAGAGTGATGCATTTCTCTTTAGCATAGTGGCAGGCGATTCAGTTTCACTCATTTGAAGGATGTCTTCCAGTGAACATTCATCGAAGAATGCAAGCAGCGTACGGTAATAAAAGTGTGTCGAAGACAACAGTGACAGACTGGACACGAATAGTTCGAAAAGGACGTCCTTTCACGACAGATCTTCGACGGCCGGATCAAGCGCATATTGTAGCAATAGAAAAAACCATCGCCAAAATTGATGCAGCAGCACAGATGAACCGTTGTCGAAGCATGCGTGCGCTAGCGAAAGAATTTGATGTGTCAATTGGGACAATTCAAAAGGTCGTTCGCAAGAAACTGCAATATCGGAAGGTGTGTTCACAGTGGGTACCACGGATGTTGACCGACCCACCCAAACAGAGGAACGCATGGGATGGTGTTTGAAAAGGTAGCAAGCATCACCTGGATATTTTCTCCTGGGCATGCCGGTGTGCTGGGGAATGAACAGGCGGACAGATTGGCTGGCTTGGCAAAACTTGGTGGAGTATTGATGCATGACGAAACAGACGTGGTTGCGGCCTTGTGGGAGCACGTGTACACCTCGGAGGAGCAAATGGATCACCATAGTCTGGTAAGAATGAGGCAGCGATGTGTGACGAGGGGATCTGGCCGACGATCGACGCTCAGAGGAAAGGCGAGACGGACATATAATCAGATTGCTACTGGAACTATTAGTGTTGGAACTCTTCGCTGGCTGCTGAGGATGGGGACGGAAGCGCTTATGGGAATGTCCCGAATGCTGTGATGTCGGTTCCTAAATCAATCAATCAATCAATCAATCAATCAATCACTTGCAGAGTGGAGTGTGATGCATTTCTCTCCAGCATAGTGGCAGGCGATGAATCATGGTGCCACCACTTTGAGCCGAGCAGCAAAAGAGAGAGCATGCAATGGAAGCATGCTGGATCACCAAAAGCCAAACAATTCAAGTTACAGGTGTCCTCTGGTAAAATTATGCTGAGCGCATTTTTTTTTTTACCATGAAGGACTATTGTTGGCTGACTTTAAAGGACCTGGTGTCATCATCAACTCTGACCTACATCTGATCAATAACTACTGTCCGCTAGCCTACGGGACCCCTTGGGCAAGGTGGAGTACCCGTTTAGCCCCCCTCCCCAACAGGGTAACGTGAAGCCATGGGAGCAGGTGGTGGATTTGACTTGGGAGCAGCCGACAGATAGTTGTTGGTTATGGTTTCAAGTCAGTGACGGTGGGCAGAGGATCTCTCAGTAGAGACAATGGCTACGGTCATCCGATCACTATGGTCACTGCCAGGAAGGAAGAATGGTAGACTTCCCTCCTTATTGATTCCCGGGCAGAGGAGGCTCGTCAGCCTTGGTTGGTAGGTATCTCTTCTAAGAGAGGGAACTCTAAATCTCAAACCTCCGCTGCCTTGCGGGTATACCCATATGGGAAAGGCTTCGGGAGTAAACAATGAGGACAAATCCGGAGATGGTGTCCCTAAGGCAGTTCCATGTTGTAAACAACATAGTTCTGGCAACTCCTGCGACGGCACCGATGCCAAGTTGCATTGGCTACTGCCTTTCCCTTGGTCAACATCGGCGACGTGGAGAGGGGAAACCTGCTACTGGGCAACAGCTCGTTCTCCGATTTCCATTGCCCAGGCTTGTGCCCTGAAGAGGTCTCTTCAGCACCGCGTAAAGCGGTGACACAACACGGGAAGCAGCATTTGCCGGTTATAAGTCTTAATGCTCGATTGGCGTAGAGCAAGGCGCCAGGGGCTACTTCCGACGGTGGGAGAGATCATCGTATCTCACTAGACAGCTACCGCCCGCCTAAGCTGGGCAGCCCCCAGTAAATAAGGTGTTGTCTCGCCCCGGTCCATCTGCTCCTGAGGGTGTGTGGAGCTTAGGGGAAAATCCTGACACATGGACCACAATCTATACACCTAGCTACAAGAAAAAAACAAAACAACCGGCCCTAAGGCTGGGAACGTGGAACGTAAGAATCATGACCCCTGGAATCTCAGACGATCTAACGAGATTGTGGATGCCCGCAAAACTGCAGTGATAAACAACGAACTACTAAGACTGGGGATAGAGATTGTCGCCCTGCAAGAGACCAGATTCCAAGAATCTGGAAGCATCAAGGAGAGGGATTTCACTTTCTACTGGCATGGCAAGCCGTGCGGAGAGACCAGGGAGCATGGAGTTGGCTTCTCTATCAGAAACAAGCTGCTTAATTCCATCATACCACGAAGTGATGGCACTTAAAGAATACTGAAGCTTCAACTCCAGACAGAGGCAGGCCCAGTTAGCATTATAAGCGTTTACGCCTCAACACTAACTGCAGCATCAGAATCTAAAGACAAGTTCTATGACGACCATAGCAAAGAAGTCAGTGAAACACCAGAGAAACAACATCTTTTTATCCTGGGGGATTTCAATGCCAGAGGTTGGCTCCGACCACAAATCTTGGCCTTCATGTCTAGGGCAGTTTGGCGTTGGGAAGATCATTGACAATGGACAACGTCTCTTGGAATTCTGCAGCCACCATAATCTGTGCGTGATCAACACATTCTTTGACACGAAACCTCAACACAAGGTGTCATGGAGGCACCCCGGATCAAAGAATTAGCACCAACTCGACCTAGTGCTCACTAAACGCAGCAACCTCCGCAATGTACGGCTGACTCGCAGCTATCATAGTGCTGACAGCAACACCGACGATTCACTCGTCTCCAGCAAGGTGAAGATAAAGCCCAAGAGAATCTACAGAAGCCGAACAGAAGGAAGATCGCGCATTGACACCAGCGGCACCCAAAATAAAGAGAAGGTCAACAAATTCATGCAGGCTCTGGCGGATACTCGCCTGACCCCACAAACGGAAATTCCACCGAGAGATGGAGTCATTTTGGCGACACCATCTACAATACAGCACTATCAACATTTGGCAAGAAGCAAACTAAGTCAACCGACTGGTTTGAAGCACATTCTGAAGAGATGCTCCCAGTCCTGGAGATAAAGAGACATGCATTCTCAGTGTATAAAACATCACCTTCAGAGAAAACACTGCAGGCATTGCGAACGGCCAGAAATAGAGTACAATAGATGACAAGAAGATGTGCGAACAGGTACTGGCTACAGCTCTCTGCTCAAATTCAAACTTGTGCAGACACTGGAAATATAAGAGGAATGTACGAGGGCATCAAGCAAGCTGTCGGTCCATCAAAAAATAAGATGGCCTCTTGACGATCAACTAAGGGGTAATCATAAAAGATCGAGCGAAACAAATGGATCGCTGGGTAGAACACTACTCAGAGCTATACTCAGTGGAAGCTCTGGAAGCCATCGTTCAACAGTCCGCCATGCATGCCTTGGATAACGAACCTTGCCTCACAGAAAGCAGCGAAGCACTAGACTCTCTCAAATCCGGCAAGGCACATGGAAAAGATAGTATTCCACCTGAAATTTTAAAATGTAACAAAGAAACAATCATCCCAGAACTGAATGCAATATTTCAGCTCTGCTGGAGAGAAAAATCAATACCACAAGATATGAAATACGCAAACATCGTTACCTTTTATAAAAACAAAGGCGACAGAAGCGACTGCAACAACTATCGCGGCATTTCCCTACTAAGCATTACAGGCAAGATTTTTGCCAGAGTAATCCTTAAAAGATCACACATTCTTGCCGAAAGAATCTACCCCGAATCGCAGTGCAGATTGAGACCCAACAGGTCCACCATCGATATGATTTTCTCACTCCGGCAGCTCCAAGAGAAGTGCAGAGAACAGAGGAAGCCATTATATATTGCCTTCATCGACCTCACAAAGGCATTTGACCTCGTGAGCAGAAGCGGCCTTTTTAAGGACCTTGAAAAGGTTGGATGTCCACCCACCCTTCTTAGTCTCATGAAATCATTCCACGAAAACATGCAGGGGACCATTTTATTTGACGGCTCAACATCCCAGTCATTCAGCATCAGCAGCGGAGTAAAGCAGGGCTGCGTGCTTGCTCCTACACTCTTTGGTATCTTCTTCGCCGTTCTCTAAGGCAGGCATTTGGGACTGCCACTGAAGGCATATACCTCCGCACAAGATCTGATGGCAAATTTTTTAACCCATCAAGACTCAAGGCAAAGACCAAAATAAGATCAAGATGCGTAACAGAACTACTTTTTGCAGATGATGCAGCACTGACTACTCATAAAGCATAAGATCTCCAAAGGCTCATAGATCGTTTTGCAGCCGCCGGCAAAGAATTTGGGCTCACCATTAGCCTAAATAAAACACAGGTGATGGAACAAGATGCTGTTGCGCCTCCGTCAATCAAAATTTCTAATTACAAATTGAAGGTCGTCCACGATTTTGTGTATTTGGGGTCGACAATATCAGATAAGCTTTCATTGGAGACATAAATCGACAGACGCATTGGGAAGGCAGCCACAACATTTTCCAGGCTAGCTAAAAGAGTTTGGGAGAATAATAGACTAACAGAGCGTACAAAAGCTCAAGTATATAAAGCTTGTATTGTTAGCACACTACTCTATGGTCTGAATCCTGGACCCTGTACTCAAGACAGGAAAGGAAGTTGAATTCCTTCGACATGAGATGTCTGAGACGTATCCTGGGCATAACATGGAAAGACCACATAACAAACAAACAGGTGCTTGAAAGAGCAGATATTACCACAGTGCACACCCTCCTCAAGCAGAGAGCCTCCGATGGCTGGGCCACGTATCTCGAATGGAGGATGAACGTACTCCCAAAGATCTCCTTTACGGAGAACTAGCCACAGGAAAGAGGCCAACCGGAAGACCCCAAATGCGATATAGGAATGTGTGTAAACAAGATATAAAATACATTCGAATAGATCCAGACACGTGGGAGAGAGTTGCAACAGACAGATGCTCCCGGAGAAGAGATGTACGAAACGGACTAGTGCTCTTTGAGCGCAATCTGATCCAACAAACTGAGGATAGGCGGCACAGGCTCAAAGCGCCGTCACTTACTGCGGGACTTGCCTCGTCTTACAGATGCCGAAACTGTGACAGGGATTGTCACTCTCACATTGGACTATACAGTCACCAGCGGTGCTGCCAAGCACCTCCCAAGCAGCACAACTCTATAGTCCTTCAGGACTGAAAGAGGCCTACTACTGTCCAAGTGATCGCCCACAGGCACTGGACACACTACCAATAACAGAAAACGTTTGTGTGTGGCGATTTCAACTGCCACTCGCAGAGTTGGGGTTATGATCACATGGACCAGAGAGGAGAGAGACTGGAAGACTGGCAGGATGAGAATAGATTCATCTTGATTAACAAGCCGTCTGACCCACATACTTTCTACTCGAGATCATGGTACACTACAACTACACCTGACCTGGCTTTTCATTCACCAGACCTGGAGTGGAACATTACACGAATTGTTTGGAAACACATTTTTGGCAGTGACCATCGGCCAGTCTTTCTAACTGTAGAAAAGTAGCTGGTAAGTGAAAGCAGCACCCTCTCGAGGTGGAACTACAAGAAAGCAGATTGGGAAATGTACAAGAACCGCATCAGCATACTGGTTAGAAACCTGAACACTGAGAATGACATAAATAAAGTAGTTGAAGAGTTTGGGAAATGCATACTACAGGCAGCGCGAGAAACAGTAACAAGAGGAGCCCGTAAACAATATAAACCCTACTGGAGTAGTGAACTGGAACAGTTGCATAATGATGTGGAAGTGTGTAGAAAGCAAGCAGAGGCCACACCCAGCCAAGAGCACCACAATAAATTCCAGCACGCAAAAGCCAAATGTCAAAGGGCGAAGCTGCAGGCTAGACGAAAAAGCTGGCAGGAGAAAACGGAGTCTCTGAACATTGAAAGAGACAGAAGGAAATTGTGGAAGCTTATAAAACAACTTAACGATGATGGCACAGGGAGAAACTCAAAAATTGCACTACATAAAGATGGAAATATCTTAACAAGAAAGCAAGCAGCTGACCATTTTGCGGACTCATTCGCACAAATAACAATATCAAAATTAGTCCAGATAAACAATAAGAGATTGGAGAGAAACGGAAACATAGGGGACAGAAGGAAATAGTACATGAGGTTCTGGAGGCACCCATCACAATCAGCGAACTGGAGCTAGCCATATCAAAACTGAAAATGAGAAAGTCACCAGAAGCTGATGGTATCTCAAATGAAATGATCAGGAACCTAGGAACAGAGGCCAAAGCAAAGCTGTTGCAGATCTTCAATAACAGTTGGACCTTCGACAATGTTCCACAAGCCTGGAGAGAAGCAATCATGATCCCCTCCTAAAATCAGGGAAAGATAGTTCCATTGCCTCTAGCTACAGACCAGATTGCCTCACCAGCTGTCTCTGCAAAACACTGGAGCGCATCATCAATCACAGACTGCAGTGGTACGTTGAAAGTAAAAACATCCTTGTGCCACAGCAGGCTGGCTTTAGGCAGTGTTACTCTACGGAAGATCAGACAACCTACCCCTCTCAAGAAATTGAGGATGCATTCCAAAAGAATAAGCTGGTGCTTGCGGCGTGGATAGATCTGAAGAAAGTCTTTGACAAAGTCTGGAAAGAAGGTCTGATGAAGAAACTGAGAAACTGCAAAGTCAATGGAAGAATGTACAAATGGTTGAAGGCATACTTGCACAACAGAAGAGCCCGAGTACAGATAGACGGACTCAAGAGCAAGAAAGTACTACTGCGTCACGGTGTTCCCCAGGGCGGAGTCTTGTCCCCCACACTTTTTCTAATCTTCATCAATGATCTTGTTGCTAATCTACCGCATGGAATTAAAGCGGCAATGTACGCAGATGACTTGGTTCTATGGAGCACAAATGAACATGCATCAGTGGCCACCAGATTGCTACAAAGAGATGTAGATACATTTCTGCATGGGCAAATAGATGGTGTGTCAGCATAAACACTGACAAGTGCAGCACCATACTATTTACCCTCTCTCCAAAAACAAAAGGCAGGGATGATCCAGATAAATGGAACACCCCTAAAAGAAGATAAAGAACCAACATACCTTGGAGTAACATTTGATTGCAGGCTGACATGGAGAAAGCACATCAACAAAGCAGTAGCAAAAGCCAGAAGGAAAATAACCATCCTGAGAAAGCTAAGTGGAACCACATGGGAAGCCAGTGGGAAAATACTTAGCAAAGTTTATCAACAGAGCATACGACCACACCTGGAATACTGGTCAACTGCGTGGTGTTCGGCATCAAAATCACACCTACAAGAGCTGGATAAGGTGCAAAATCAAGCACTTAGAGTCACCACAAGAGGGATGAGATTAACACCTATAGTGGAAATGGAGAAGATGGTGAGGACACAAGCACTGAGAGAGCGCAGAGATACGAAAACATTAATACAGTGATTCTCAACCGGTGGGGAATTCCCCCCCCCCCCCCCCAGGGGTGAATTTTAGGGTTTCCAGGGGGGGGGGGGGGAAAGGAAGACCATTTCAAGATCGCATTAATACAAGAACCGATTACTTGATATTGTTTTTCCCTTCATACTTTACAATTATGTACGTCTCATCCCTCTAAAATTCAATTTATAAAGTAAGTAGACCCACAAATCATGTTTTATGTGGATGTATAGACTTGTTTTAGTATATGCTATTAAATTTACATTTCATTTTTACGTATACTGTGTAGGAGTGGGGGATTTTTAGATAGGAAATATGAAAGGGAGGGCGGAATGACTTTCTGAAAATACGGTGAAGGGGTACACGGGCCAAAAAAGGTTGCGAACCACTGCACTAATAAAAGCAGAAAAGTTCCCAAGCTTGCCAGGCCACCATATGAAGAACAGATTTGAAAACCTAGATATGGGGCGGTTGAAAAGAAATAGTTTTATCCACCAGGCCAAACGACTCTGCAGAGAAACCACCAATCTGCCCACAGTTGGTATCCCCCTAACAACTATTCCAGAGCGAACTCCATGGAAAGATGAACATAGACTATCATTACAAATCCGGACAAAAGTGAGAGGAATATTTGACAAGGAAGAACAGAACAGTTTTCAGTGCAGAACAACCACTCTCAGCTTCCTTGATGAGGAATACCCACAGGACCTCTGGATCCGAGTCTACACAGATGGGTCAGCACAAAATGCTGTTCAAATGGAGGAGCGGGAGTGTACTAGAATACCCAAATAATACTAGGGACACCATAGTACCGACAGGAAAGTACTGCCATAACTATGATGCTGAAGTTGAGGCAATCAAGATAGCAACATGAGAAATTACTAAATACCAGCAATAGTACACAACCTGTGGTGCTATGGACAAATGCAAAATCAGTACTCGAGGCACTCCTGTCTGGGAAATTGCTAGTACTAAGGACACTACTTTCTGAACTTAGCAGTCAGCATAAGGCCCCATACAGTGGATACCATCCCACTGTGGAGAACCCGGAAACGACAGAGCTGATCAATTGGCTAAGGAAGGAGCCGAAGAAGAACAGCCTGATGTGTCCGTTACATACCACCAAAAGAAAAGAATGATCAAATCAGTCAGAAAGCCACCAAAACCTACTCAAGATGACTACCACATTATGGACAGACCAGAACAAGACATTATTCTGCGCCTCAGAACAGGACAAATAGATTACGCAACCACATGTATACAAAATTAAAGATTGGTGAAAAAGCCATGTGTACATGTGGATTGGCGTCGCAGACATCAGAGCACATACTCCAAGTCTGCCCAAAATATAACATATCTTGGCAAACTTTCTGGCCTAGAGAGACGACAGTGGAAGATAAACTCTATGGACAGTTGTGTGAACTGAAAAAGACATTTAAATTCATACAAGAGACAGCATTGCAGTTATAGACATATTTCAAGCGAACGAAAGAAGAAGAGGAAGAAGAAGAATCAACTCTACCCACTACTTGCAAACACCAGACAAGCTGCAAAAAGCCACCAAGAATAAACGACCCGGCATGCTTTCTTGCGGTGTGAATTTGTTGCACGATAATGACCGTCCGCATGTTGCAAAGATTGTGCAGGAAGCATTAGCAAGGAAGAAATGGGAAATTCTGCAACATCCAGCCTATAATCCTGATTTGTCACCATGTTATTTTCATTTGTTCGGAGCTCTAAAATAAAGCTCTCAATGGGCAACGATTTCACACAGATGCAGTCGTAATGAACAAAGACATTTATGATCTGTTTAAGTCCCCGCTAATCACTGGTATCATGAAGGCTAATAGACTACAATGGTTGGGGCATATAGAAAGAATGGAAGATAATAGGGAAACAAAACTCGCTTACACTCAGGAAATAAATGACCCTAGACCCCGAGGTAGACCAAGAAGACGGTGGAGAGATAATATATATATATATATATATATATATATATATATATATATATATATATATATATATATATATATATATATATATATATATATATATATATATATATATATATATATATATATACAGACCTACAAGCACTTGGAATCAACGTCTGCCAAGAGAAGGTCAACCAGAGAGACGAAGGGAGACGGATTGTATCTGCAGCTAAGAACCTCAATGGCTCAGAACTCTGAAGAAGAAGAAGCAGTCATAATGAGCGCGGTATACACTTGTTCAGTGAGCAGCTACAATCTTTATTTGCGGACGGCATTCGCCGCCTACCTAAGCAATGGGGTGCGTGCCTGGATGCCTACGGCGACTTTTTCTGACCAACCCATGGTGCATAATTCATTGAAAATGAATGCTTTCTTTAATTCTACCACACCTGTTAATGTTTCTTCCATGCTTTTGTAATAAAGACATTGGAACGGCTTTGAAATGAACGCCCCTATTTTATATATATATATGTGAATGATTGTCAGGTCCTGTAATGGACATGCAATCTTATAAGTAAATCTTCATTGTCTGTCTTTGACAGGATCCGCTCCTGTCCCTTTATGGTTGTACATAGCCTCCCGTGGTAGGAATGTGACACCCCACCAGAATGGGTAGCAACTGTCTTGACAAACTGTTCTATTCTCTCCCCAGTTTCTTCCACGTTCAGTGTTTTACTATACTTACACATATTTTCTGTGTGTCCTTCCGTGTCATGGCAGCAGCAACTGTGACTATCATTTAAACTCTGTTTATCTGTTTAACATCAAGAGAGAACGCCAGCTCAAAGATTGCATTTCACATCCAAATTAAACGAATCACTGTAAAATGATATTATTAGAAATGTTGGATAAATTGGTGCAAATGTAATGCTTTTTCATTTTTTATTTGCTGTGATAATAATTGTGGTGCATAACTTTCTAACCTACTTTCGTATTTCTGTAATCACTGCATAATTATGTTATCGAAATTATTAGCGACAATTCCATGACAGAAAAAGAAACCGTAAAATGGAAAGTACCATGACATACATCACAAAGCAACGACAACTTTGATTTTATAACAGTAATAATTTTGTGTTTGAATATAGCCTTGCCATTAATAACATCCCGTTTAGTGGTGTGATTATAACATCCAGTGTATAATAATAATCAGACGTACCTAGAAAATTATGGACTTGTTTTCTGACGCATTGATCCTAGTAGCGTATAATTAACTACAGACAAAGAAACATATAGTACGTGCTTAGCTGTCTCAGTCACTGAATACTGGCTTAACTACCACATAAGGTAATAGCTATATCCCGTGCTGTTGTCCTTTACTTTCCATGATAATGTCCCAGTGTCATTGTTACTTCTGTCCACTTCTTCTGTTAGTGCCAGTCAATTCCTATGAATTTATATCCCATGCTAATTTCATCCCGCATTTCGACGATGAAGACGAATCACTTCAGTTCGAATATTTTGTGCCTTCATTTCTACATCTTGTATGTTCAAGTTAGTTATAGGACGTCGCATCAACCCCAGTATTCTTCGGGCTGTTTGTGATTTAGTAGGATATTTATATATTCAGTAGTTTCCCATAGCCTTCGTGAACGACTGACGTTTATACCACCGAAAATAACGCATGACGGTCTGCTTCTAAATCGCCTGCGGCAGATATCGAAACCTCGACTCGGTATGTCTTGAAATTTAGAAGCACGTTTACTGCCCCCGAACCACAGCAACGGCTTATATGTGCAAGGATCAAATAGTTATCATATCTAGTAGTGAGGCAGAATTATGTATTCATAAACATATGTTTGATAAAATAAAAATACAGACTATATTTATGTTATGCTTTATTTAGATGTGAATGATATATTTATAATATAATATATTTATATACTATATTATATTGTATGATTAAAGTTAGGTACTTATATAATATAGCTTATATATTATAATATATTTATTTCCGCGGAGTCGCTGTTGTGTAGTGGCTAGCAAATATGTCTGCAGGCCAATGACCATGTTTCAGATAATACTAGTCGTTGGGATTTTAAAAAAATAAATTAACCTTGGATTCGAGGCCAATCCAATATAACATTGGTACATGGTAATTATATGTGATGTGCCTTCCGGGTTAGTGAGACGAAGTTTCATAATTCCCAGTCGGGATTCGTAATTAGCTGAGGGTGATATTTTAGACGCTACTTTTCGTTGATTTTGATGATATGAGTCGTCGGCCGTTCAGAAAGCAATACCAAATTACTGACCTAGAATTTTCTGTTAAGGACATGTAACCAACCTTTATATGTTCTATGAAGTAAGGGAGTCCATCTTGATATACTGATCATATCTCAAATTGAGTGCCGACTGGTCTAAACAAAATATTTGGCTAGCACCATTGTTTACTTATTAAGTCTCAAGGCATTCAATAGTACCACGAACTTCCTTTTCATAATGAATATTCACAGGATGGCTAAAGAGAGTAAATGCCGTGCATTGTCACTATTATGTTAGGAAAGTAAAGGGTTCTCTTTCACCCCTTTAGGCGTTCTAGGCGTATCTCCAATCGGCACTCGATGGATGAAGTGTTTAATATCAAGCCGGGGGCCTTTACTTCACATGGCATCTCATGGTACCCATGAAAACCGTTAACTGATTAGAGAAATTAGACGTAGACAGTCACAATTGTTTGGACAAATTATGAGAAGAAAAACATTGGAGAACTTAGTGACAACTGGCAAGATTTGGGGGAAAAGAACAAGGGGAAGGCAGAGAGGTAAATACCTGGATGGCTGGCCACGTGGTATGGTGGAGACAAGAAAACAAGAGCTGATCCATGACTATTGTCATTGTGTGAGATGGCGAAACATGACTGCCTACGCTAATAGGCATGGTACAGGATGATGATGGTGATTTTAGGTTGAGTCTACCTTGAAACCTATATGAATTTAAAGTAAACCCTTTTAGGTTAGGATTCGAACACGTGACCAAGGAGTATTACCACACAGTTACCTCTGCTCGCTAGCACCTATACTAAAAAAAATAAAGCTAGTCACAATGGAAATAATTAGCCATATACTTATATCGTTTTCATTAGCAATTGTTTTTTGTTCGCATATCCTTTACAGGACATCGCTGTAAACATCAGAATCTTTCAGCTGATTGTTGATTTCTTGGCAAGATTACACTCAGTAGTTTGCCATTACTTTCTGAGCGACCGGCTCACATTCCCCATAAGTTACCGATGCGGAGAGAACCGCTACCAATTCTCGGTCACATGAGAGTATACGAGATTGCAGAGAAAGTCGTGTAATCCCTAGACCATGGAGACCGGCCACTAGCAATTACTATATGTAAATAACAATAACCTTATAGGCTTGATTTTTCAGGAATGCAGTCTGGAAAATAACACTGTGCGGTTGTAAACATTGCACCTTTATTGTGTTCACAAACTTTTCTTTCGCTAATTAGCTCCTCACATCATCACATAATTCAACTTTTTGTATCTGCTGGTGTCCTGTCAGCAACACAGTAAGTATACCTGACTGCGTTTGCTTTAAGAGGAATCAACAATATGAGGACAAACGTATCAACAATATAACAACTAACATATACAGATACAGGTTCCAGAAAACAAAAACACAACATGTTGGGCACACGTATACTTTTTTGAAGCAGTACTGTTAAATCACGAAACAATATGACTACAGTCCTAAGTGACGACGGGAGAACTCTATTTGAAGTGGTAAATTTCGTGTTCATTTCTAGTATTCTTGGCATATTTGGCATTTCAGGCAATATTATCAACGCCATAATATTCTACAAGCAAGGCTTTAATAATTCAATTAATATCGGCTTTTTTGGACTTGCCATTTCGGACATAATTTGTCTCCTGTCGCTGCTATGGTCATCAATAATGCTGAATCCCTTATTTGCTTTATCTGGGATTCCGTGGTATCCTATAGAAGTTATGTATTTATCAGGAGCATGGCCACACGTTTGCTTTTCTAGAATTACAGGTTTCATTACGGTTTACATAACAGCAGAGAGGTACTTCAGTATAGCCTTTCCCCTGAAAGTGAAACATATTATAACTCCAAAGACGACTACATTTATGGTGTGCTTTCTTTATTTGGTCAATGTAGCCACACTTTTCCCAGAATACGCTACTTCCTATCTTGATTGGAGATTTGTTCCTTCCAAGAATAAGACACTCATAGGAATAATATTTACTAGTAGCAGAAAAAGCACAGAGGGAATTGTCTACGTTCTACACTCAGTGCTTGGAATGACTTCTTTCGCTGGTGTGATACTCTTTATCACTTTGCTAGTAACGAAGTTAAGACACAGTTCTCAGTGGCGTACAAGTGTGGTATCAAGCAACAGCAAGCGTGAAACTATCTCCAACAGAGACAAGAAGACGGTGAAGATGGTTGTTCTCATTGCTAGTATTCTGATTGCGTGTTATACTCCTGGTGCAATCATCGCGTTAGCAGCATTTATTGTGGGTCCAGAGTTTGACATCAGAGGCAAGTACCTCAACATCTGTCATGCTATGTGGTCTATAGCATGCGCCTGCCAGTGTATTAACTCTGGGATCAATATATTTATCTATTACTCAATGAGCTCAAAATACAAACAGACTTTTGGTGAAGTTGTATTCAGGCTAAAAAACGCCAAAACCGTGGTGCAGTAATGTACACGTACATACACGGGACGGTCAAGAGAATGCATTTCGGGTACTTCATTATACCATCAATCGACACTTGACTCAGATTGCGAAGGCTACAGCTATCTGCCAGCTGCGTCCACTACTGTGTAAATACAAATACGTGGTAGTCCTGTTTTATAAACTGTAACGCAGACGATTACAGGATAGTTAGTTTATGTAGGTTTTGTATGTCAGCCAAAGGGATCATTTATTTATGTAGTATGTCCCTAACGAGAAGCAGCGAAAAGATCTAAACTACGATTTGTTATTTGTGTCTCCTGCATTAAAATGTACACCGAGAAAACATTGCTGTGAAGTTTAATTGCATTGTTTTAGTGGTTTTAAATACACATTACATACATAGTATTATGCATTGTTAGAAAACGATGAAAGCTTTCGTCATCTCATAGTACTCTTGTTTGCCGAATCCATGCGTGGAGAATACATTATTGTATAATATAACGCAGTTTATTACTCATCACATGACTCATGCTGGTTAATTGTTGACAAGTTTGTGTCTCTTGTATAGATCCATGTATTCATTTCAAGGTAGGCGTTGAGAAATGGCTAATAACGAGCGCCTACTTGGGTAATCGACGGGACGGCTATGTCACATGAATAAAAGGAAACTCAGAAGAAGATAAGTCAGTAGTGAACAGGAAATTATTCGAGGAATAGACGTCAAGAAAGGCGCTTTGCAATGCCGAAGTCCCATCTGAATAAATCTAGCAACCCAATGAGTGTGAAGGTCCTCGTTGATATTTATACATGAGATAGTGAAAGATTCAGATTATGTTGTACATGGTTCACATATTATTTGTGAGATGTAAACTGTGTTTGAGTGAACTTGATTTGGAATACAGCCAAAGAATAATGGACTGCCCCTGTATTTCTGTAATCTTTGGAGTCAAACATAATTTGTTAGGAGGCTGCACGGAGAAACGGGCGAGAGTAACGAATTGTATTTTCCTGAAAATAGTTTGTAATCTCAAGATGGAAGAGAAAATAGCTACAGCAAATACTACATCAGCCCATACACATTTCACTTCAAAATTGACATCAAACAAAGTAACATTAAGATTGTACGTCAGTGTTGTAATTGAACAGTATATACTTACAATCGCATGCTATATGCAAAGATAAATGAAGTAATATTGATGTCCGAAGTTTAATACTTATCACAAAGAAGACAATGACTGTTATCAACGAATACAACATTCTTCTGTGCCGCTATATTTTGATAGTCAATAACAAACTAATACAAACAGATCTTTAGGAGTATTTATCATTACTCCTTTTTATAATGATTAATTGCAAGGTGGTAATCTTCCATTAACGCACTATGTAATACGCTGGTCACCCACTCCTCACATAACATACACGCGCTCATTTTTCTTAAAGTCTGTACATAAATAACGTATGTGAAACACAACTGTTGCTGTGAGTTCAATATGAACATTCGATCAATTGATTGATATTTTGTGTGTCAAGAAAACAGTTAACCTCTTATGCTTTTGTTCGGTGTAGCATAAATTACACATCTTCTGTCAATAATGGATATCATGCACTTCGAATATGAGAAAGGAGAATATTTCTCCTATTGAAAATGAGTAGCACATCGACGTGAAATCAACTGACTTTGTATATATATATATATATATATATATATATATATATATATATATATATATATATATATATATATATATATATATTTTACTCGTAAAACATGCATCTGGCAAAGTAAATAGTTAGATACATAATGTAAACGTGCAGCTGGCGATGTAAATAGTTCGATACATAATGTAAAAATGCAGCTGATGATGTAATTAGTTAGATACATAATGTAAACATGCAGTTGTGGATGTAAATAGATACATAATGCAAAATTGCAACTGGCGAAGTAAATTGTTAGATATATAATGTAAAAGTTCAGCTAGCAATGTAATTAGTTAGATACATATTGTGAAAATGCAGCTGGTAATGTAAATAGTAAATAGTTTTATAGAATACTTACAGACAGCATGTAATAAATAAATAACTAGTGTCACAGTAAAGATAATCTTGTAAATGCTCTGTCTTCAGTATTTTCAGTGTCGAGAAGAGTCACTTGTACTTACAAAAGGAGTAAGTAAAGTAAATCTATGGTGTACACCAGGAATCAATGTGAATGGCATTAAATCAATTAAACTAAAATGCAGACAACCGAAAAAGATGTTTGTATGAATAAAATGGTAACGGAATTTCACCACTTGAGCCTTCCGGCCCGGTGATTATGCATTTGAATCTTGATGAAGACGACCTGGGTTTCCAGGTCTAAGCAACCTAAAATAGTTGGTAAAAATGGCATTAAAAGTGAAAGTAACAGAGGCCTGTGTGATATTGATCACATCACCCATAGAATGTCTTGGATAAAATCATATACCCAATACGCCCCATCGCTTGCAAAAAGGGTTACTATTAACATAACATTCCAAAATTAATTTATATCACATACAGATCAGATCAGTTGCCACCTGCTCCTCAAAGTTATCTGGAATGTATGACCGTATTTTTAGTCTTTTCCTAATTATGGTAGTGTCGGACATCTTATTTCTCGCTGTATCTTGAATGAACGCTATCCGTCTTGTGCCACTGTCTTCACCTTTTCGTTCCATATGATTTTTAAATGGCGTGAGTGTGCGCGCGTGTGTGTGTGTGTGTGTGTGTGTATATATATATATATATATATATATATATATATATATATATATATATATATGCACACGCGCGTGTGTGTGTGTGTGTGTGTGTGTGTGTGTGATCTCGTGTGTGTGTTTGAGGGTGTGTGTATGAGTGTGTGTGTCTATGTGTGTGTGTGTGTGTGTGTGTGTGTGTGTGTGCGACTGCTATTCTATAATCAACTCTCGATTGGCTGGTAAAAATAAACCGGTTGCAATAACGGTACAGTTTATTGCTTGCACCATTCAGTAGCCTCTTAGCTCATTACCAAGGCTTTTTCTACAGTCAGCAGAGAAGGACTGTGGAAGATTATGGCGAAATATGACTGTCCACGAAAGTTTGACCAAATTGTGCGGCTATTTCGTGATGGTATACAGGCAAGAGTTCAGGAAAATGGTGAACTGTCTGAGCCCTATCCTGCCACCAATGGGGTGAAGAAAGGCTGTGTCCTGGCACCAACCCTGTTCAGCCTCATGTTTTCAGCTATGCTGACGAATGCCTTCGAGAACAACGACATTGGATAAGACATAAACTACCGAATGGATGGAAACCAAAATTAAAAAGACACCATAAGATAGCTCCTGTAAGATGATGATTGCACTCTATATGCCAACTCAGAAGCAGACATGCAACACAATGTTTCAGCTTTCTCATATGTCTGTGCCAACTTTGGGCTCAATATCAGTAGTTATGTACCAGCCAGCTCCAGGGATTAATCACATCATGCCGAATCTCAAAGTGAATGGTCAGAGACTAAGTGTCGTGGACAAATTCACCTATCTTGGCAGCATTGTGTCACAAACTGCCACAATTGATGACGAAGTGAATGCAAGAATCTCCAAATCCAGCGTGGCCTTCAGCAGACTGTACAAGAATGTGTGGGACATAAACGGATAAGCCTGCAAACAAAGCTGAAAGTCTACAAAGCAGTCGTATTATCCACAATGCCGTTTGCTTGTGAAACCTGGACTGTTTATCAGCGAAACGCTAGGAAATTAAACCACTTCCACAGTCTGCCTTAGGAAGCTATTGAAGATTAAATGGCAAGACAATATCCCAGACACTGAAGTTCTAAAAAGAGCGTCCATGCCCAGTATTCACACGCTACTAATGAGGAATCAGATTCGCTGGGCTGGTCACCTGACTCGCACGTCAGATCACAGGCTCCCTAAACGAATTTGTTTACGGCGAGCTGCGTTATGGTAAACGCTCCCGAGGCAGCCAGAGGAAACGCTTTAAAGACACTCTGAAGATCTCACTAAAAGCTTTTGGAATTACTCATGGCACTTGGGAGACCAAAATTCATGGCGTACATGACTCGCACGTCAGATCACAGGCTCCCTAAACGAATTTGTTTACGGCGAGCTGCGTTATGGTAAACGCTCCCGAGGCAGCCAGAGGAAACGCTTTAAAGACACTCTGAAGATCTCACTAAAAGCTTTTGGAATTACTCATGGCACTTGGGAGACCAAAATTCATGGCGTACATTATTACGCAATGGTACAGTCACGTGTGAAGCAACAAGGACTGCAAGAGCTGTGAAGAAAAGGCTGGACAGAAAAACCACTGCAGTAGATTCTCCTCCTGGAACGTCAAGCATTCTTTGACCACATTCTCAAAGAATATTTCGAGCCAAAGTAGGACTTATCAGCCATCTAAGAACTCACGGCTCCACCCCACTGGATGAATGAATGGTCATCATCATTCTTGGTGAACATACAACAACAGCTCATTACACATCAACGTACAGTCGTATTTGTTCCGTGGTTCACCAAACGCGAGCGAATAAACATGGTCACTGTTATAGCCTTTCCCGCTAGCTGTGAAATTCGTGGTGTTATTCGTTTTCCTCAAGCAGAATGTGAAAATGCAGCCGAGATACATCTAATGAGAGACGAAAGAATATCCAAAACAGTGGAAGCATAGTCATTCTCTAAACAGGCCCAAAAAATTCAAGTAAACATTTTCGCAACGAAAATTGTTACAGTGTTCTGGGATCGCAAGGGCATTTATTGACGGAATTCATGACACTAGGGACCACAATAACGTCAGAAGTTCATTGTGGAACACTGAAGAAGCTTCGTCGGTCGATCCAAAACAAAAAGACGCGGAATGCTCACCAATGGCATCAGTATCCTGCACGACAACGCGCGGCTCAAAACTGCTGCTCGCACGAAGGTATTACTTGAGCAGTGCAAGTGTTACATTTTCAAACACCCCCCACCCCTACCCTTTTGACAGCCTGGACCTGGCACACAGTGATTATAATCTCTTCGGCAAGATGAAGGTCTGGCTGGCTACCTAGCATTTCGACACCGCCGAGGTGCACTTGTATGGAGTCAACAATTGGCTGAGAACCCTGGCGGCGTCGATTCTTCTCGAGGGGTTACAAAAACTCGTGCTACGGTCAGACAAGTGCCTGAATTTAGGCTATGACTATGTGGAAACGTTATGCAGTGATGTACGTAACTTGTGTATGTGTTTATATGTTATTGTCAATTTGTTTAAATCTTTAGCAGCCAAACGGATGTTGATTATCGAACAGCTTTTGTGTGTGTGTGTGTGTGTTTGTCTCTGTGTGTGTCTCTGTGTGTGTCTGTGTGTCTGTTTGTCTGTGTGTGTGTCTGTGTGTCTGTGTGTGTGTGTGTGTGTGTCTGTGTGTGTGTCTGTGTGTCTGTGTGTGTGTCTCTGTCTGTCTGTCTGTCTGTCTGTCTGTGTGTGTCTGTGTGTGTCTCTGTGTGTGTCTGTGTGTGTCTCTGTGTGTGTGTGTATGTCTGTCTGTCTGTGTGTCTGTCTGTCTGTCTGTCTGTCTGTCTGTCTGTCTGTGTCTGTGTGTGTCTCTGTGTGTGTCTCTGTGTGTGTCTGTGTGTCTGTCTGTGTGTGTGTGTGTAAACTGCAACCAAACTGGCAAAATGTTTATGGTTGCTCTTAACCTGTGAAATGGAGCGTGTTGGCAACTTGCGTTATAAACAACGAATTGTTGTAGAATTTCTTGCTGCAGATAAGGAAACTGCGCCTGGACGTCCAGCCACAGCCACCCAAGCTGAAATGTTGAAATGCGCTGAGGCATTATTCTTACTGATAGGAGCATCACTATGCAACATTTGGCCTTATAGCTGTCAGTCAGCAATGGTAGTGCAAATAAATTTATAAAAACTCACGACTTTTCTAAGCTTTGCGCGAGATGGGTTTCTCGAAGTCTCCCAAATTTCCACTGATTGCAAAAGAAAGCAATTTTTTATTATTTGTTGGAGCGTCTGATGGGAATAACGTTGTGGCTAAGATCGTTATAAGTGGCGAAACCTGCGTACATCATTTTGAGTCTGAGACAAAAATAAAGTCAATGGAGAGGCATCATCCGCAATCACTACGAAGAAAATAATTTAAGACAACTCAGTCGTATGGAAAGGTCATGATAACTGTTTTTTTTGGGACATTGAAGGTGTGCTTCTTGTGGATGTTATGCCAAGAGGAGAGACAATCAATTTGTAAATTTATATTAAGACATGAAAAAGAACAATCGACTTTTTCGCAGAATTCGGCAGCATAAGAATCCAGCAGACCTGCTTCTCCTTCACGCAATTGTATTACCTTCTGAACGCCCCTCGTGTATTCAGTATTTTCAGGTTTTCTAATTGTATGTATCATTTGTTTATCGCTTCTTCATTTATCATCTAATGTGTCCATGATGTTTTATATCTATCTACATTTGTTGGTTTTGTATTAGTTTTCGCAGTCTATATGTGGACTGTATATATATTCATGAGAATGCGTGGCAATGATCCATTACATGAAAAAAGCTTTGCGGCAGTAGAGATGTGGTTATTGTAAAGTTAAAGAATATCAAGGACAAATGTGAACGAATAATCGAATGAACATTATTTTGAGGGCATGGAGATTCTTCGTTGCTTCCACCTGTGAGGGCGCGACGGGGAAGGGGGGGGGGGGGGGGGCGGAAGGGGAAGGGGGAATTACCCACTAATGTATTCAATGATTCCGTTTGTTACATCATCGAAAGCACAGGGACAGGAGGAACAAGTCCTGTTATCAACAGCAGAAGCGGAATTCAGATCTTGTGTTTTGAAAGAAAATACTAAACTAGAGAAGCAAACAATAAAGAGACAGACGAAGGTGATAAGCTAGAACGCTTGAACAATCAGTAAAAGTATATGAAAACCTCATTATTATATCATAATATAGTGCGGATAGGTGAGTCGTTCTTCTTCTTCTCCTCTTTCGCTCCTTATCCTTGTTTGGGCCATAGGTCCTCAACGGACTCATCACAGGTCGCCCAGAGGAGGTCAGCATGGCTGAATGGATAAGAACGCGAATTCGTAAACGTCCGGTGTGCAGATGCCGAGGTAAAGCGGTCAACCTCTAAACCCGACAGTTGGACTAAAATGTTGACTTCTCGTCCTTGATTTGGGGACTAAATTACAAGTACCTATGAAGTAGGAGTGGGTTCGCCAAATGGAGAGGGACACTGGAAATAGGAAAAGCTAATCTACACACACATTTCAGTCCAGTGCTACTAGAAGAAGTGTGTATGAACTACCCTTGAGTTCAAAGCGAACGATCGCAAACAGAAAAAAACAGTCGCAGCTCTGTCCCATAATATTCATTCATGTCCATTCTTTTCTTCTCCATGTGCGTTTTGGTGTTCCTCTATTTCATTCGCATTGTGGATTCCAGAAAATGAATAGTAACACCTTGTGCCCTGCCAAACGTGTAGCAAGAGGCCACGAAGGAGGGTTGTGCGTGGGAAAGGCTTGCTCAATTTGTAAGAAAAACTATATTTGCAAAATGCAAATAATTTTTAACAGGCGTAAAGGTAATGAAAACAGAAATAGGTAAGCCATGCCATAAAATGAATGATTCTGACCAGTAATCTGAAGAAGAACATTACACCAACCATTGAGAAATTCGTTATGACCCGGGCTATGTTGCAATGGAAACAAACCATCATCATCATGTGCCTTGCCAGCTATCGTTGGTGTTCATGTCATTCCACAGAACTCGGTCCTTGGTCATCTGAATCAATGTTCCTGATGTTATTCCACCATGTTACAATCGTAGTCGACAAAGGCTTAGTAGAGTTAGTCTTTCCTCTTGAGCCTAAGGCGTCGCATAGGGCAGAAGTCCTGACTCTCCATGCTTGGCGGTTCGCTGCTACCTGTTGTAGATCTTGGATATTTACTTGGCCATTGAATGAGCCTGCTCTAATGATGGTTCTACGCAGGGTATCTCTTGGTCTTCCCCGTTTTCTTTTCCCTACCGGTGACCATATGAGGGCTTGGTAGGGGAGTCTTGTCTTGTCCATTCTGATTACATGGCCGATGTAGTTCCAACGGCGTCTTCTTATGAAATTGGATACTGTATCTTGCTTAGTCTCTTGTCTTATTTGCGTATTGGTTCTGAAGTCTGTCCAGTGGATGTTTAGAAGTCTTCTAAGACATTTGTTCTCAAAATTATCTGTTATCCTTAGTAGAGTGTCTGATTAAATTCGATTGGTTTTTCTATAAGTTGTCTAAGAGGAAAGATATCATCTGTGCATCCTTTGTATTTCTTAAATCCAAGCTGTGTTTCGCTTAGCTGTGGTTCTATTGTAGTTCTTAATCTTTTCTCAAGCGTTTTGCAAAATATTTTTCATTCAGTATGACTAAAAATTATATTATATTAGATAAGCAAACATCAAATTCTGTCAACGGATATCGGGCTGTGTCAGACATAGTTCTATTAGTAAAATTAAACGGAAGACCTTTTAAAATAAATGTCATTCAAGTATATGCCCCAACAAGTGAATGCAGTGAAGAATGTATAGAGGAATTTTATAATGACATGGAGTCTGCTGTGAAGAACTGTAAAAAAATCAGAAATAAATATCATAATGGGTGATTTCAAAGCAAAAATAGGAAATCAAAGCGATGGATGCAGTGTAGGCAACCATGGTTTGGGAGAGAGAAATGAAAGAGGATACAGACTTGTAGAATGGGCAAAAGAACATGAAATGGTTGTAGGAAACACCTGGTTTAAACAGCATCCTAGAAGATTATGGACATGGAGGAGTCCAGACAGCAGGATTAAAAACCAGATAGATTACATCCTGATTAGCAACAGGTTTCGAAATGCGTTAACAGTGGTAAAAACAGATCTAAATGTAGACTGTTACAGTGATCACAGATTAATTATAGGCACACTGAGGGTAAATTTAAAGAAAGTCAAATATACAGCAGGAAACCCTAAATATGACTTGTGCAAATTGAAAACTGACAAAGAAATACAATATAATTTTAACATAGAAGTGAAGAACAAATTTGATTTATTGTCTAATCTAGAGATCCTATTTCAAGATGTAAATGATCAATGGGAAATGCTGAAGTATTCAATCAGTTGTGCAGCAGAAATAAACTATTCTAAAAGTAAAGAAAGTGGGCCGTAAGACATGGATGACTGAAGACATTTTACAACTAATGGAAACAAAAATACAGAACAAAAATAATCCTGCCAAATATGAAGAAATTCACAGAAAAGTCAGAACCTTATATAAGGCGGCAATAGAAACATGGCTTGAGAAAAATTGCAGAGAAATTGAAGAACAACACAACAGTAGAAATGCCAAACTAATGCACAAAAGAATTCAGGAGCTTACTAATCAAAGAACAAGTACATCAGCAGGCTGCCTAAAGACAAAAGATGGAAAAGTCATAATAGAAAAAGATCAGATCTTACATGTATGGTCAGATTGCGTGAAAAACCTTTATGACGATAACAGAGACGAACAGTATGATGTTCAAGATAATAATGAAGGACCAGCAATTTTGAAGATGGAGGTTCAGAATGCTCTTAACCATATGAAATCTGGTAAGACCCCCGGTTCAGACAACGTCACAACAGAAATGATTAATGCTTTAGAAGAATATGGAATAGATAAAGTTACCAGTCTGCTTAATACAATATATGATACTGGAAATAAACCTCAGGAGTTATGTAATTCTGTATTTATTGCAATCCCAAAGAAATCAGGAGCCTTGGAATGTGATTAACATAGAACAATTAGTATAATGAGTCACATCACGAAGATTTTGCTAAGAATTATCATGCAAAGAGTTAGGAGGAAAATACAACCTGAAATAGGAGAAGAACAATGTGGCTTTGTAAAAGGCAAGGGTACAGTAAATTCTGTGTATATACTGAGAACAGTAATTGAACGTTCTATAGAAGTAAACAAAGATCTACACCTTTGCTTTATTGACTTCACAAAGGCTTTCGATAAAGTGAGACATGTCAACATGATAAGGATGCTTGAAGATCTACAGATTGAGGGGAAAGACTTAGACTTGTAAACAACATATATTGGAAACAACAAGCTGCCATAAGAGTTGATAATGAAGTAAGCCAATATCAGCCTATCTAGAGAGGTGTGAGACAGGGATGTGCAGTGTCTCCAGATCTGTTTTCCCTGTACAGTGAAAGTAGTTTCAGAAATATTAAAGATATGGAAGGAATCAACATTGGGGGACGATGCACCAATAACATTAGATATGCAGATGATACAGTCTTGATTGCAGACAATGAACAGGACCTGCAAAATTTAGTAGATGCGATTGTTACACACAGTGAACAACTAGGGTTAAAATTAAATTGTAAAAAGACACAGATTATGGTCGTCACTATGAAGAACGAAATACCATAATGTAATATACAAGTAAATGGGAATATTCTTCAACAAGTGAATAGGTACAATTATCTCGGAACAGTAATAACATCTGATCGGAGATGCCTTGAAGAGATTAGAACAAGAATCGCCATTGCAAAAGTAGCCTTTAGCAAGATGAAAAACATACTGACCAATAAAAAGATGTCAATTGAAACGAGAAAAAGAGTGTTGAGAACCTACATAGAACATGTACTCTTATATGGATGTGAGGCTTGGACAATGAGCAGTCAAGCTGAAAAACATCTGATGGCTGTAGAAATGTCGTTTCTGAGGAAAAGTCAAAGAATACTATGGACAGCCAGAAAGACCAATGAACAAGTTCTTCAAGAAACAAATGAAAATCGTAAACTGATTAGAGACATTAGACGTTGACAGTCACAATTTTTTGGGCATGTTATGAGAAGAAATGATCTGGAGAACTTGGTGACAACTGGTAAGATCGAGGGGAACAGACCAAGGGGAAGACCTAGAAGCAAGTACCTGGATGGCTTGACCTTGTGGCATGGTCGAGACAGAAACACGGAGCTGATCCACGACTCTGGGATCGAGTGAGATGGCAGAACATGACCGCCCACGCTTACCGGCATGGCACATGATGGATGGATGGATGGATGACTAAAAAGGAAATGCCTATGTATTGTGTTCGGTTTCTTTTACTGCCTTTTTTTTCAAACTGGAATAATTATATAATTATGGCGTTTCCGCAGTCTCGTGGTGTCTGATCTACCCAAACATAGTTTATTAGTCCATGTAGCCATGCTGTTTCTACTTCTCTTGCTGCTTTTATTGGGTCATTTGGTATTTCTTCTTGTATCGGTTATTTATTCAATGGGGCTAATCTGACAGCTTCTCCAATTTCTTCTTTCAGTATGTCTGGTTCTATTAGGGACGTTCATTTGAAACCCGTTCTAACGGCTTTATTACAAAAGCATAAAAGAATCATTAACAGGTGTGGTAGAATTAAACAAAGCATTCATTTTGAATGAATTATGCACTATGGGTTGGTCATGAAGAAGTCGCCGTGGGCATTCAGGCAAGCATCTTATTGCTTAGGTAGGCGGCGAATGCCGTCCGTAAAAGAAGAGTGTGGTTGCTCACTGAACCAAGTGTTACCGCGTTCATTACGTCTGCATCTGTGTAAAATCGTTGCCCATTGAGAGCTTTTTTTTTAGAGATCCGAACAAATAAAAATCACATGGTGACAAAACAGGACTATAAGCTTGATGTTGCAGAATTTCCCACTTCTTCCTTGCTAATGCTTCCTGCACAATCTTTGCGACATGCGGACGAGCATTATTGTGCAACAAAATCACACAGTGAGAAAGCATACTGGGTCGTTTATTCTTGATGGCCTTTTGCAGCTTGTCTGGTGTTTGCAAGTAGTGGGTAGAGTTGATGTTGACACCAGGTTGTTTAATGTCGGCCAACAAAAGCCCTTCATGGTAAAAAAAAAAAAATGCGCTCAGCACCCACCTTACCAGTGGAAACCTGCAACTTGAATTTTTTGGCTTTCGGTAATCAGCAAGCTTCCATTGCATGCTCTCTCTTTTGCTGCTCGGCTCAAAGTGGTGAAACCATTATTCATCGCCTGCTACTATGCGGAAGATAAATGCATCACCCTCCACTCTGTAACGCAGCAAGTGTTTCAAACACCATCCCATGCGTTCCTCTTTTTGGTGGTCGGTCAGCATCCGTGGTACTCACTGTGAACACACCTTCCGATATTGCAGTTTCTTACTAATGACCGTTTGAATTGTCCTAATTGACACATCAAGTTCTAGCGGACGTATGCTTCAACAACGGTTCATCTGTACTGCTGCATCAATTTTGGCGATGGTTTTTTTCAGTTGCAACAATATGCTCTTGACCCGGCCGTCGAAGATCTGTTGTGAACTGACGTCCTTTCCGAAACATTCGTGCCCAGTCTGTCACTGTTGTCTTCGGCACGCATTTGTTACCGCACGCTGCCTGCATTCTTCGATGAATGTCCATTGGTCGACATCCTTCAAATGAATGAAATTGTATCACCGCCCTTTGAGCTTCTGTGGACGGATTTTGGATCAACCCGGCCATTTTCTCAATTGTCAAAAACAGAACCTATGCATCATGGGACGATAAGCACTTGCTCTTTTATTCATTGGTCAGTACTTATCACATAACTAAAACATGATCATTTTCAACGTACGCATTACGCGTGGTGCGGAACGAAAGGATTTCAAATGAACGGTTCTTATAGTTCTTTGTTGGCATGTGTGTTGGTTTCCTGATTTCCTGTTGCATCTGACTGAATATTGAGAAATTGTCCGTCCTACTGCCTCCATCATTTTAGGATCTGTTTTTGTTCACTTACTGATTACCCTTTTTAGCTGTTAATTATTTCAGTTCGGTCAAAAAGTTCTCATTCTGATTCTCATAGAATTAATCTATTTATAGAAGTTTCTAGTTGCCTCCTTGTAGTTTTTATTTTGGGTTTCTCCATATTCCTCCCAGTCTTTTTGTTTTTCCCTCTTTACTTTTCTATTCGCATGTCTTCTTGCTATTCTATATTCAATGTAATCATTGTCCAGCAACAGTATAACCAAATGCCATCATTGTGCCCTCGATACTGAGAAAATAATAATAGCGTTGAAGTTAGTAATGTGTTTACGTCTAACCATAAAAAAATAACACAGTAGATCAGAAATTACGTCCTTAAATATGACGATAAGCGTTGGCGGTCATGTTTCACCAGCTCACATGATCACTAGAGTCGTTCAGTGAGTTGCTCAGTGTTCTTGTATCGACCATACCACGTGGTTAAGCCGCCTTCCCCTTGTTCTTTTCTCCTTAATCGTGCCAATTGTCACAAAGTTCTCTAGTTTACCTCTTCTCATATCGTGCCCAAAGAATGTTGACTCTTTACGTCTAATTTCTCTAATCAGCTTACAGTTTTAATTTGCTTCTTGTAGCACTCGCTGATTGGTTGTTCTGTCTGTCCATGATATTCTTTGCCTATCCCAAGAAACCACATTTCCACTGTCATTAGATGCGTTTCAGTTTGTCTGCTGGTTGTCTACGTTTCTCATCCATACAAAAGTACAAGTTCTATGCTAATCGCCATTAACCCCACATACAATTAAAATGTATCCCGAGTTACTTTCTTGCTGTGGGTCTGATATGTGGAAAGGCCATCGTGTAGGATTGAATTCCCCGAGGAATACGTGGCATATCTTTCCCCCACTTAACAGGCGTCGAGACAGACGGTGAACCCTTGTCCGACCATGCTCATGACATTATTAGCGCAGTTTCTCATCAACTTCGATGTCAAGCCCTCTGTCCCGCATACTGCCTTAATTTATTATAATACAGATCTAAGTTTTTTGTTTTTTTTTGTAATTGAATCTCTTTATACTTATCTTTTGTACTTAACTTATCCTGTGTAGCATGCCCTGCCCGCCCTGCTATATCATGTTTATATTATCTTTGCCTTTTATTCGATAATGCAAGTATAATTCTAAATGTGTAAGTAATTGTACCTGCTTGTTTTATTTATACAAACGCTTTAATGATACCATGCAACATTACAACACACACTCTTAAATCAAGAACACATCAATATTTAACTTGTCCCTGCTCTTCACGTATTAATAAACAACAATATTATCGGCATCTACTTATTAAATCTCGTACTCTTTGCCCATACTGATATCAACAATAGTCTACATAATTATTACATGGGTATCGGGAAAACTACGCTGTATTGAACATGCATCATTTTTATCAGACATTCACCACATATGTATCCGAGCTGTAGATGTCTAAATAGCACATAATTTAGCCCCAAAGTAAATATAACGTGTAATTTAGCATCGATATAATTGTAACTTGTGGCCTTTTCTATGCAGATAGGTATGTTGCGGCCTAATTCCCGTGTTTTAAGTAAGATTAATATCGAAGATAGAAGAAAAATTAGTCGAAGACAAAAAGCGACATTATCTATATATATACCATAGGGGTCGGTGTATCGGACGCGGGACATCTTGTTTATGATCGAGAGGTTTTCCGGAAGGTTATTATGGGAGCGAGGTTCTGCAAAGGACATGCTACTGAATAAATGAATGAATGACTGAATGACCATAGGAGTCGAGATAGCACAGTGGCTAGCATGCTCTGCATGCCTGCATGACGGTCATATATTCGAATTCCCTTCAAGGCGGGGATTTAGGTAAACATTATCTCACCTCCTGGGTTGAATCAATCTAAAAATTATCTAGCCTAATAATAGCTTTGCTCAGTCTAAAACGGAATCCTCTAATGAGCTGGAAAGTGAAAGGTTACCGGCTTGATATTGACCACATCACCCACCGAGTGCCTATCAGTCCATACAAATATGGGGCTTGCACAATATACCCAGCACATCTCGAGGCTTGGTAACGGGTTCTTTAATTACTCTACTATACAGCGTATTTTTCTCGTGCAGTGGTTTCTCAATGTATGTGTGCAAGATAGTATACAAGCTGATGTAAATGACACAGTTCTAAGTGCATTTTATATAAAGCCATAAATAATGATAATGAATCCCCGAGAGCATTACAGCGTTTAGTATAATTATGTCTGTTAAACTGGTCCTCATATAAATGTATAATAAGACGTAGGCCTGGCTAGTGATGATATGTACTAGGGTAGGTATGAATGTTATGTGCCAGAATTATTATATCTGTAACCGTTAATAACACACACATGACATTTAGTCACAATGTTCATGCACATGTGCAGCAATCCCCGTCAACTTCAGAGGCTTTACGCCATCTTGAAACAAGAGCACGTAACCCAGATCTATACTACAGTTTGTCCTGTTCTCGTAGCCACTTCTTCACTGCATTAATCATTCCCTCGTTGTCTTCAACATCTGTCCCACTGATAGCATTCTTAGGGCACCGAAAAGATGGAAATCAGATGGTGCCAGGTCTGGACTGTAAGGTACATTCCACCACATTTTGTAGATTGCCTCCCTTGTTTGCAGTCGTGTATCAGAACCCGCGTTGTCGTGAAGGAGAAGCAGTTGTTCTAGATTCTTGTGAGACCTAAATAATGGAAGTAACGACGTTTGAGGTTTTTGCTTCTATCGACTGCAAAAGCGCCACAAACAGCACACACACGTTTAATAATGTTTACAACAGTTTCTTTCCCTGCGATCAATAATTTTATAACAATTCTCTACTTGTAACGTACGTCATTAATATATATAAATCAACGGTTTTGTGTGGCGGTTAGAACTAATTTACAGAGGTGCAATTTGGTATACACCTTCAACAGATTATAAACTTAAATTGGTGCAAATGTAATGCTTTTATCTTTATTATTAGCTGAGAAAATAATTGTGGTGCATTCTTCTTCTTCTTTCGTTCGCCTGAAATATGTTTATAACTGCAATGTTGTCTCTTGTATGAATCTAACAGTCTTTTTTAATTCATTCAGTGGTCCATAGAGTTTATCTTCCACTGTTGTCTCTCTAGGACAGAAGGTTCGCCAGGGTATGTTGTAGTTTGGGCAATCCTTGAGTATGTGCTCTGCTGTCTGCGACGCCAAACCACATGTGCACATGGCTGAGTCACCAATCTTGAATTTTGTATACATGTGGTTGCGTAATCTATTGTGTCCTGTTCTGAGGCGCAGAAGAATGACCTGTTCTGGTCTGTCCATAACGTGGTAGTCGTCTTGAATAAGGTTTGGTGGCCTTCTGATTGATTTGATCATTCTTTTCTTTTGGTGGTATGTAATAGGCACATCAGGTTGTTCTTCTTTTGCTCCTTCCTTAGCCAATCGATCAGCTCTGTCGTTTCCGGGGACTCCACAGTGGGATGGTATCCACTGTATGGTGATCTTACGCTGACTGCTAAGTTCAGAAAGTAGTGTCCTCAGAACTGGCAATTTCCCAGACAGGAGCGCCTCTATTACGGATTTTGCATCTGACAATATCACCGCAGGTTGTGTACCATGGCTGGTATTTTGTAATTTCTCTGTGGCTATCTTGATTGCCTCAATTTCAGCATCATAGTTATGGCAGTACTTTCCTGTTGGAATTCTGGCCGTGTCTCTAGTATTATTTGGGTATTCTATGTACACTCCCGCTCCTCCATTTCGAACAGCATTTTGTGCTGACCCATCTGTGTAGACTCGGATCCAGATAATAAACAACTTCCACCTGCACAACATCAAAGTAGGAAGGCACATTATCATGCATTTCTTTGAAAATAAAAGCAGCATACTAAATATATGATAAATGCCTGGGGAAAAAAGAATAAACAAAGCAATATGACAAATGCTCGCGTGGTATGATGGGTCGATAAATCTGTATGACAATTGCTGCTAGGACATATGTAAACAACATGTAGGGCTATTGGTCCTGGGAGATAAGTAAATAAATATGTATGGTAATTGCTCGAAGGACATGAGTAAACACATGTGTGTGATAAGTGCTTGAAAGAATGAGCAACGAAAATATTTATCTTCAATATTATTAAACACTGAAATAGTACGAGGGGGCTTCAAGTCAAAACCTTAATAGTGTGATAGAAATTACAATAACCATGTCATTGTCTTGTAGCCTGTCAATATTGTTGTTAAAGATGTCAATGTGTTAAGCACGTGGAATCATAGTGCAGACGACAACGATGATGTCATTTGCACAGTGTAAAGATGACCGTCCCACTTGTGACATGCACCAAAGAGGACCGGCGTTCTATTATCCGTTTTTTTATCAGTGATGTGATGAAACCTACAGACATTCATCGGCGAATGAAGGTCCAGTGTGTTGATGCATGCCTGTCATTCCAGCAAGTGTATGAGTAGATAAGAAGTTTCAAAAAGTTTTACTCCGATAAAGAGGCACAGAAGATGGAGCATGAGTGGTTACACACGCGACCAAGTAAATTGTTTGTCCTCAGGGATTCTAGCACTTTATCTGAGCTGGATGACTTGCATTGACAGCAGTGGTGACTACATCGAAACTGATACAATTGTGTGTTTTTTTTTATTACTTTTTTCAGAATATACTCACCAACAAAATCATACTATCTGAAGTTTTCATTTGAAGCTCACTCGTATCTAGCCTGTAAGACGTGCACAATCGTGCAAAAGTTAAGAAATAAATGTAATTTTGGGCGACGTTACTTTTACACAGAAAATGAAGAATATGGTGACACAGTGTATGTGTATAGGCAGTGTATTGAAAGTGGAGGTAGACCTTTGTAATTTCAAAAGAGCATCGTATGATTGCTGAACACACCCAAGAGGATTGTGATCTTGGAAGAAATCTAACAACTTCAGAAACCAGATTAATTACGAGGATAAGTTAATAAGTAAGTCACAAATGGCTGTAGAAAAATAACTACATATGATAACAACTTGAAACCAGTTTATTTTTATACAACATTGTCCCTTTATTTCTCAACATAATTTCCACCAAATTGATGCACTTATCCCATCGTTTTATCAGTCATCCCAAACCGGCTCCATGGAACTGCGTGCTTTGTTTTCATTTACCGGCCATCCCACAGAACTGTGTGACTTACTTCTCGACTCGCCCTCGTAACTTCTTCTACCTAGGTATGCATCACTTTCGGGACAAACATTTGTCAGCATAAACACGGACAACCCACCTTGTGGGAGACATTTCGCGAATGACGCCGAAGTTGAATGTGAAGTGAAAACGTGGTTTAGAAAACAGAGCACGCAGTTCTATGCAGCCGGTTTGGGAGGACTGATAAAACGATGGGATAAGTGCATCAATGGTGGTTGAAATTATGTTGATAAAAAAAGGGACAATGTATGTATAAAAATAAACTGGTTTCAAGTTGTTATCATATTTAGTTATTTTTTTAAAGCCATTTGTGACTTACTTATTAACTTACCCTCGTACATACTCCTCATCAGATGATTTCGAAATTATTTAAAAGTCATATT
This sequence comes from Cepaea nemoralis, assembly GCA_014155875.1. Lineage (NCBI taxonomy): Eukaryota > Metazoa > Mollusca > Gastropoda > Stylommatophora > Helicidae > Cepaea > Cepaea nemoralis. Next base: position 830,511 of record JACEFZ010023394.1, read on the forward strand.
TTTGTTGTTTTTTTTTGTTGTTGTTTTGTTCGCATATCCTTTACAGGACATCGCTGTCAACATCAGCATCTTTCAGCTGATTGTTGATTTCTTGGCAAGATTACGCTCAGTAGTTTGTCGTTTCTTTCTGAGCTACTGGCTCACATATGCCATAAGTTACCGACGCAGAGAGAACCGCTACCAATTCTCTCGCAAGTTACGTTACTCACGAGAGTATATGGGATTACGGCGAAAGTCGTGTAATCCCTAGACCAGGGAGACTGGCAAAAGTCATATAAACTGTACCAAATAAAGACACGACGTCTACAGTGATCACAGAATAGTTGTAAGCAAAATGCATATTAAAGTCAAATAAGGCCAAAGATAAACCTAGAAACATTACAACAGATCACTGTTCCCTGAAGAATGAGAACAAGATAAAAGACAAATTCCACACATTCTCTGATCTAGAAATTATATTTCGAGATATTTATAATCAATTAGAAATATTGAAGAACTCCGTCAGTCAGGCTGCATACGGAACTATTCCAAAATAAAAGATGACAGACGGTAGGAAATTGATAACTGCACACACCTAAAAACTAATACGAACAAGAAGAAACAAGAACATAACCATGCACAATATGAAGTGATTCAGCGGAAATTTGCAATTACGTAAAGAGACAAAAGAAACAGGGCTTAAGACAAATTTCGTGAACATTGAAGCACAACATCGACTATACCAAATGTATGGATAATAGCATTAATAACCCCTATTGACAAATGGATAGCCGAATCAAGTTAGTTGATGTTTGAAAACAATGGAAAGCAAAGTCATAAATGCTAAGCATCATATTTTAGATCTATGGTCAGACGACGTAAAGACCTTTGCAATGATCCACGCTATGTACAGTATCAAATTCACAATAATGATAAAGGACCACCAGTTTTGAAGAGGAAGTTCATAATGCCTCACCATATAAATCCGGCAATACCACAGCTCTAGACAACTGAAATTATTAATGGCTTAGAACAAAATGGAATAGATGTGGTCACAGGCTATGAACACAATATATGTTACTGAAGATATATCTCCTGACTTATGCAAATCTTTTATTGAAATGTCAAAGACACCATAAGGTTTAGAATTTGATCACCGATGAACAATTAGCAAAATGAGTCACATCACAATAATTGTGCTAAAATCATCATACATCGGTTAGGATGAGAAAACAACCACACATATTGTGGGTTTGTGAAAGGCAAAGAAACATTTTGCTGAGAACATTAATAGGCAGTTCGACAGAACGGCCTACATTTTTGCCACGTCGGCATGATATAAATCCTTGAAGATCTCCAGACTGACGGGAAAGACCTTAGACTGAAAGGAAAAGATAAACATATATTGGAAACAAAATGCTGCAATAATATTGATAACGGAATAGATCAATGCCAGCCTGTCATGAGAGGTGTGATGTAGGTACTTGTCATGTCTCAATATATGTTCCCCCCCCCCCCTAATATTATGAGAAACTTAAAAGATATATTCGGAATCTCCATAGGAGAACATACAATCAACAATATAAAGATATATGCAGGTAATACATTATTGTAAATAAAGCGGTAAAAGACAAAAAGGAAAAATAAAAAAGTGGTTGAAGAGCAAACAGGAATGTGATTACATAGAATATAGAATAGCGAGAAGACATGTGAATATAATAGTAAAGAGAGAAAAACAAAAAGACTGGGAAGAGTATGGAGAAACCCTAAATAAAAACTACAAGGAGGCAACTAGAAACTTCTACAAAATGATAAGTGCAATGCGAACCAGAGGAGAACCCTTTGACCCAACTGAAATAATTAACAGCGAAAATGGAGAGCCAATAAGTGAACAAAAACAAATCCTATTAAGACGGAAGCAGTATTTCGAACAACTTCTCAACATCACATCAGATGTCACAGGAATTTAAGAAACCTACACAGATGCCACCAAAGAACTAGAACCAGACATACTAAAAGAAGAAATTATAGAAGCCATCAGATTAGCCCCATTGAACAAATCACCGGGACAAGGTGAAATACTAAATGAACTAATTAAAGCAGCAAGAGAAGTAGGAACAGCATGGCTACATAGACTATTCAACAATGTCTGGGTAGAACAACAGACACCACGAGACTGGGGAAATGCCGTAATTATCCCAATTTGGAAAAACAAAGGCAGCAAAACAGATTGCACACAATACAGAGACATTTCGCTGTTGAGTCATACTGGGGAAATAGTTTGCAAAATTATTGAGAAAAGATTACGAACAACTATAGAACCCCAGCTAAGTGAAATACAACTTGGAAAAACAAAGGATGCACATATGCCATTTTTGCCCTTAGACAACTTATAGAAAAATCAATCGACTTCAATGAAACACTCTACTTAGCCTTTTTCGAGCAAGAAAAGGCAGTTGATAGAGTAGATAGAAACAAGCTGCGGGAAATCCTTAAACAATATGGAGTGAGTACACATCTAACAAACCTATGTAGAAGCTTATACAACAACAGTGAATGCATAGTGAGGGCAACCGGAGGACACTCAGAACGCTTCACCATAAGATCTGGAGTACGACAAGGTTGTGTCCTGTCCCCTGTCTTGTTCATAACATATATAGACAACATATGTAGAGAAACCAGCCAAACAGAGTCCGCAAGAATACCGCATAACGAGAACACAGAAGAAGAACCATCTGCAAATCTAACCATTCTAGAACTCCTGTTTGCGGAAGACCAGGCACTGATAGCAAAATCAGAAGCTGAATTACAAGACCACATGAATAGTCTAAACGAAATGTGTAGGGAACAAGCATGAAAATTAGCACAAGCAAAACAGAGGTAATGACTAAAATTAAAGAAGAAAAAACAACAACAATTCACCTAAACGAACATCCCTTGAAACAAGTAAAGCGTCTCAAATACCTAGGAAGTATAATATCATCAAATGGCAGATCAGAAGACGAGATCGAAAATAGATGCAATAAGGCAAACCAACTCATTGGACAAATGGCACCAATACTAAAGAACAAACATGCATCAATAACTACTAAGAGGGCACTTTACAACACAATCTTCCTACCAGCTCTATGCTATCAATGCCAAACCTGGACAATGACAGAAAAAGAGAAAAGAAACATCACAACAGAAATGAGATTCCTGAGAAGAATACTCAAGAAGAGATAAGATCAGAAATGAAGAAATCAGGACTAAAGTGGGGGTTATAGCAGCACTAGATTTTATTAGACAGCAGCAAGTCAAATGGTTTGGCCATGCAAGTAGGTTACCAGTCAACAGCATAACACAACAAGCAATGATGTACAGACCAGATGCAAACAGAGGAAGAGGCCGACCACGTAAACGTTGGACAGAGGGAATAGCAGAGTCCATGGAAATATCGATACATGAAGCCCATTATCGGGCACTCTCACGATGTTTATACTTCACCTCGACACCGCAAGGTACACAATGAATATGATAAGATGAGATGAGATACATTATTGATTTCTAGCATTGAACATGATCTGCAGTACTTAATGGATGCTGTTAACATATACAGTGAGCAACTAGGGAAAGAATTTAATTGTGAGAATACAGAAATTAGGGTCATCTCCAAAGTGAAAGAAATATCTCAATGCAACATCCAAGTAAATGGGGAATCGGGACAACTATCTTGGAACAATCATACCATCTAATATATGATGCGGTAAACATTTTATATATATATATATATATATATATATATATATATATATATATATATATATATATATATATATATATATATATATATATGTGTGTATATATATACAGAAATATGACGTACATCACAAAGTTACGACAACTGTAAATATTATAATAGTATTAATAGCTTGGGTGAATAAAACCTAGCCATTTACAAACTCCCATTTAATGGTTGGATTATAACATCCCGTGTTTAATAGAAATTAGAGATGCCTATGTGGCTTAGAGGTTAGCGACTTTTCTCCGTAATCTCGTATACTCTCGTGGGTAACGTGATGACGGTGAGAATCAGCAGTGGTTCGAATCGCATCGGCAACTTACGCGGTATGTGAGCCGGCCGCTCAGAAAGCAATGGCAAACTACTGAGCGTAATCTTACCAAGAAATCAACATACAGCTGAAAGATGCTGGTGTTGACAGCGATGTCCTGTAAAGGATATGCACACAAAAAAATAAACAAATTATAGACTTGTTTTCTGACGCTTTGTTCCTATAAACGTATAATTAAATACGGACATTAAGTCACATAGTACGTTGATAGTGATCTCACTCACTGGATACTTGCTTAAATTCAGCATAAAGCAATAGCTATATCCCGTGCTGTCGCCTTTACTGCCAAGATAATTTCCCGGTGTTATGTTTACTTTTTTCCACTACTTCTGTTAATGCCGATCAATGAATATATTTCCGATGCTAATTTCATCCCGCATTTCGACGATGCAAACGGATCACAGCAGTTATAATATTTTCTGTCTTCATTTCATCATCTTGTGTATTAAAGTTAGTTACAAGACATCAAATCAACCCCTGCATTTTTGGGCTATTTGTTATTTACTAGGATATGTATGTATTCAGTAGTTTCCCATTGCTTTCTGAAGGACCGACACCTATACCATCGAAATTAACGCAAGGCGGTCGGCTTCTAAATCGTCTGCAGCTGATATCGAAACCTACATATGGTATGTCATGGAATTGTGAAACGCGTTCTCTGCTCCTGGGCCACAGAACCGGCGTGTATGTACAACGACCAAATAATTATCAGGTCTAGTAGTAAAGCATAATTATGTATATATAAACACAATTATGTTAAAATAAAAATACAGGCTAAAATTATATATTTAGCTGTAATAATATATTCAGATGTAAAAGTATACATTTATAACATAACTAATCGGTGGAGTCGTGGTTGTGTAGTGGCTAGCATAGATGTCTGCCGCCCAATGGCCATGTTTCAGATTATGCTTGAAATAGTTAGTTAGTTAGTCTTTCCTCTTGAGCCTAAGGCGGCGCATAGGGCAGAAGTCCTGTCTCTCCATGCTTGGCGGTTCGCTGCTACCTGTTGTAGATCTTGGATATTTACTTGGCCATTGAATGAGCCTTCTCTAATGATGGTTCTACGCAGGGTCTCTCTTGGTCTTCCCCGTTTTCTTTTCCCAACTGGTGACCATATGAGGACTTGAAATAGGGATTGAAATAGGGCTTGAAATAGGGATTAAACAAACATCAGTCTTGTCTAAAATTGGTACCAGGTAATTGTATGTATTGTGCCTTCATGGTTAGTGAGTGTCATAAGTGACTAAATTTATACTGCTGACGTGCCATTCAATATGTCAGAAGTCAATGTTTCTCCACCAATGGCTTTTCATTTTGGGTGCCGGATCAGATCCCTTATAGTCATAGAGAGACAATTATATGGCTGAAATGAAGACCACGTCCCTGGATACTGTTAATTACAGCTGGAAAATGCTCGTTAAAAGATAAATGGAGCTGGTCTTGGTATCCCCAATTTGTGTCAAGGAGGAGGTTAAATGCCTAGGTTTAATTATAGTACTGTACTAGAGGCAGGGTAGGTTTCCCCCTGACATTACCCCTCCGTGGTTAAAATGATTCCCTCACCATGGCACAGAACACAGTTACGTACACCTGGACACAATTAAGATAGAACTACGAGTTAAAACAAACTAATACTGACTTTATTTTTTTATCAAAACTCATAACACAAATTATGTTTGGTGGTATGACGATATGTACTGGTGATAGGACATAAAACATTCACATATAGTATGTATTAAAGCAAACCTTGAACATAACCTCTCGATTTACTTATAAAATGCCTGGGTCTGTGGCCAGGTTACATGTGAGATCCGCCTCGAATCAGCTGGGAAAGTGTTCTTTACAGTTGCCAGTCTTTCCCACTATGTCCCTCCTCGTTGTCACTGAACAGGAATATGTACTCTGTTGCTAAGGTCTACACATATCCAATCCTATATAAATATGAAAACATTCACATCCACTCCTAGTGATACTCTCATTCAGCTTTACCACTTTTTCTCTCCGCTCTCTCTCCTCTCTCTCTCTCTCTCTCTCTCTCTCTCTCTCTCTCTCTCTCTCTCTCTCTCTCTCTCTCTCTCTCTGTAGAGTAGGAAAGACTTTCAAGTAATCGAACATGTCATGTAGTTAAGTTGCTGCCTTCCCCTATCGTCCTAGTCATGAAGAATGGAATGTCCTACGTCCATGTCACTCATTCAGACACAAGATTACTTAGCAGCCGATCCGTCTCTAATGTTGTTTCAGTCTATTAAGGGTTCAGTGGTGTTAATACACGAATGTCTGATCCTCGGGCTTAACTGTCGCTGATCTGTCTCTGCGTTAAGCCTCATGTGAGTGTAATGGTATTCCCTTGGGGTGAGGGGAGGATACTATCACACCTTAATAACGGGATAGAGGCACTCTGATAATACAATCAATCTCAGTCTACAGACCCCACCAGCCCGTGGATTCCTGTCTCTCTCACTATCAACCGCTGGACCATACCTATTTCACCTCGCATCCAGAACAGATGACACAACTCTGGTGTCTACACATACTGACTAGATGGTATAATGTACAAGATAAATGATAACAATGAAAATGTCTATGAGAGAATACTGGCAACCGCCAGGAGATAGAAGATATGACTATTTGGATTAACCTCAGGCCGTCTTACTCATCACGGTACACAGAGCACGATACCACACGGCTAAAGAGGTCACTCATCTTTTCACACAGCGTCGGGCGTCTCTAGCTAGGTGTAGACTCAGCTGGACTCAATGTAGGATAGATGTGGTGACACCGTGTTGCTCGGGTACGTGATGACGTCCGAATAACCTCTCAGTAGAAGTCCCTGAGGCCAATCAACTAAAGGTTCACTGGCAAAGCTGGTGATATATAAATGTCAGTGGCAGCAACCATATAACACAGTTCAATACACTGAAATAGCTGCTGACACCTGTAGTTATCAAGATTCCTATCACCAGTCCTATATAAGCACTTGGAGTTAGTAACAGTTGTGGGCTATGATTAAGTAGCCTCTTTCACTCACAAGAAATCTCTGTAGCTAATGTCATCACACTTCACATCATGAAGTGTCAGCCCGTTCCAGAAACACCAAGTCATCCTGACTTAAAGGGTGATGTAGTTCTACCCTACTAGTTGGGCTAATGGGTCATAATGTCAGAATGTTCACATATACGAGGACAATATACTCGCCCGTGCGTAGCCATCATAATACTTGGTGGACTGACTGAAGCTCATTTAACAGTTGAGACGGAGACTGGCCTGTGGTGTAGTGACTTCGCGGCACGTGGTGTGGTATAGAAGCCTCACGTCACGTCACGTAGGTAAGCCAGCCATTCTGCCGCCTTCACCAAGTCATCTTCCTCTGGTCCCGTCACTTAAGTCTCTCAGAAGGTAAAACCTGCCAAAGACAACACCATGTGTGAATATCGTGACACAGACTTACCACCATGGGTTACACGTTACCTATGTGTACTCAGTATAGGCCGGTGCCGCCCTGACCCGGCAGGCAGCCTCACAGACCAGGATCCACTGCCGAAGATGAACTAGGTCTGGGTCCTAACAAGTGCTGGCTGAACCGTCCTCCTTCTCGAACCAGTCTAGGGTAGGGCTGTGTGTCTAGTCCTGATGTCTGCGAACTCATTCCGCCCTGAAAAGACTTCCAATGACACAATACACCAGGTTAGTAGGTTACAAGTACCTAAAGACATAATGGCCCTGAAGGAGGGCCAGTGGCAACACAATTCTCCTCCCTCGGATGTAGCCCCCTCTCCCTGGTTCTCTTTTATGATTACCCACTATACACTAGGTTTCCCGGAGCTCGAGATTCGATCCAGGAAATTAATAGATTATACAGGGAAATCCCCCTGTAGCGGAAGTCCACATCCCGTTCTCTCCTTCCCTAGCTAGGGTCAGAGCATTTGGAACGGTTTTCAGCTGGCTGTGACCAGCTCTGTCGCATCACCCCAGTTTCTCCAGTGTCAACCTCTCGGGAACCCACTGTATATTAAGATGGAGTTCCGTTGAGGCGACTAATCACCTAAAGAGTATGAGGAAAGCCCATAAAATCCAGTGGTCGCCACACCAAAGAATTCGAACTTCGACACCCGCAATGTCCTTCGAATGACCTTCGAAACGACCTTGCTAATGGCCGGATCTTGGATGTTTCCATGTGACCTTATGCATCTCTTTTGTTTTAAAAAAGAAGTCTGTAATACATAGGTCATTACTGGTGCAATGCTCCAGCAGCCTTTGCCCATTTTCATTCATGCGACTGATGTTGTATTTTCCAAGGCACACTGGCCATGAACTCGAGTCCTTGCCCACACGAGCATTGAAATCACCGAACATATAAATGTAGTCAGATTTTGGAACTGCCTTGATCACGGAGTCTAACTCCTCATAGAACGAATCCTTCACATCATCAGAGGAATCGAGTGTCGGTGCATATGCAGTAATAATGGTGGCAAAACCACAAGAGGTTGTCAAGCGCAGGGATAATAGTCTTTTATTTCCTCATGCTGGAATTTCAATCATTCCCAGTAGCGAATTCTTCACTGCAAAGCCCACACCGTGTCGCCTTTTTTCTGCCTGCCCTCTACTCTTTCAAATTCCAAAAAAAGGTGTAATTGTTTTCCCTGAGTGACCCTTCCTCAGCGAGGCGAGTCTCATGCAGGCCAGGAATATCAATGTTAAGACGATTGAGTTCGGCATCAATCACAGCCGGTTTTCTCACATCGCCAATAATGGTCAAGTCAGTGGAAAATCCTGGACACATGGTTCTCACGTTCCAGAATACAAGCCGTAGCTTGAGGTTTCTATATTTATTTTTATTTATACCTGGTGCATTGGTTTTACATCCTGCGATTCAGATTTTGTCCTAGCCCCAAGCACCATTGAAGCAGGCAGGCAGTGGCGGATCGGGTCCCAATTGGCCGGGGGCTGCCCAGCTTGAGGCGGGCGGTAGCTGATCAGTGACACCTGTAGGTGTCTCCCACCATCAGAGGCAACGCGTGGCGCCCCATGTCAACGCCAATTGACAGGGACTTATAACCCGTAACAGTTGCCTCTCGCTTTGATTCCGAGACCAGATAAGACCAGGGATGGAGTTATTGCCTCTCCATAGCACAAAGCCTAGGCTAAAATATAGGGATCATGTGTTGCCCATGCAGCATGATCCCACCCTCTCTCTAGTTCACTCCAGAGGAAAGGTAATACCCCTACATCTGGATCAAGACAAGCTGCAGAAGCTGCCGGATCAGCAAAGCAATGCTCTAACTGTCCGCCTGTCGGAGCTTCGATCCTAGACCAGTCGCCAACCAAGACTTAGGGCCTGGTCTGCCCTGCCATGACATTTTGTCTTTAGCTTGCATTTCCTCGCACCAGGGTAAGGCTTGTACCCTCCCAATTGCGCTCTTCCGCCCGAGGCCGTTGGCACAATGTGGGGTGTCGGGTTTGGTAAGCGCCGTTCAACGTTCGGCGACTTTTCAACATATACGGTGATAAAATCGACATCATGAACTTTGTGTTAGATTTGTTCGAGATGTCTTCAGCTATTGCAGTTTATATCCTCAACCAGTCCACGTGGCGTGTTATCCGGACTTGAACAAGATGTGCGAAGGGGACTACCCCGGGTAGCTGTCACGCTAGTTGGGCCGCTTCAGGGAAGGATCTGTCCAGGCCGGGTGAGAAGACTGATACTGCAGACTGTGTAGACGGACCCAACAAGACCTTATGATGAATGTCTGGAACCTCCACTGCTGATCCTCAGTCTGCCTGCCTTCGAGCTGTTTGACTCCACCTATACCTATCGTCTTTGACGCTCTTGTATATAATAAAGTATGTTTCACTTTTGTTGGGCAGAACCAGAGTTGAGTCATGTAATCTGGACAGAGCACTAGTGGTTAGTGTCCCTAGGCTGAGGGGCTGGAAGAAAGCAGGGTTCGGAGATCAGAGGGTTAGTAAACTAAAAGCACCAATACCAACACCCCAAAACACTTCCCACGTCAGATAGTGTAATGGTTCCGCTGACCCCAAGGAGATTATTACACTAGTGTCCCTCGCTGGTAAATATATGACCTGGTATTTTGTCAAATTTGATATTACTCAGACGTAGAAACCAGACGTCGTCCGCTTTGTGTGCCGGCAATCTACTGGCGTAAATTTATATCCTAGAGTTTCAAACGCCAAGCGCCAATATTTAATTGTCTTTTATTTATCTACTCAGTCCTCCTTTATTCCTTCTTGATTCCATCTGGATTGTAGAATGAGAGAATACATTCTGATATGATACAAGACATTCCCTGGCAGTGAGACGCAGATTCATAATTCCCCGTCGAAGGTCAAAATTAGCTGCGGCTGATTTGTTAGCAGACTGTTTTCCGTTGATTTCGATGGTATGAGGCGTCGACCATTCAGAAAGCAATGGCAGATTATTGACCTCACATTTTCTGAAAAGGAAATGCAACTAACGTTTTAATTTTCTGTGCAATAAGGGCGGCCAATGTGGTATACTGACCGTATTATGCATCCAGTGCCATTTGGCCGATAAAATTATTGGGCTACCCCATTTACACAATACGTTTCAGGGCATTCTAAAGAACTACGATCTTCTTTTTTATAACGACTATTCACAGGATTGCTAAGAGAGTAAATGGCGCGCTTTGTCACAATTATGTTAGTAAAGTAAAGGGCCCCTTCCACGTCTTTGGGTAAGCTATGCATATCTCCAATAGGCACTCGATGGATGAAGTGTTTAATATCAAGCCGGGCACCTTTACTTCACATGACATTTCTTGGAACCCATAAAATTGTTAGCTGATTAGAGAAACTAGACGTAGACAGTCACAAGATTTTGGACACGTTATGAAAAGAAATAAACTGGAGAACTTGGTGACAACAGGCAAGATTGAGGGGAACAGAACTAGGGAAGGCAGAGGAATAAATTCCTGGATGGCGTGGCCACATGATTTGGTCAAGACAAGATCACAGAGCTGATCCACTACTCTGGTGGTCGTGTGAGATGGCCAAACATTACAGCCCACGCACATGATGATGATGATGATGATTTTAGGCTGAGTCTACTTTGAAGCCCAGATGAATGTAAAGAAACCCCTTTTCGGTTAGGATTCGAACACATGACCAACGTCCCGATTAGCAGGCATCTTACCACAGAGTTACCGCTGCATTCTAATAACTATGTGGTATACTAAAACACAAAAGACAAAGCTAATCACAGTGGAAATAATGCACACATACTTACGTTGTTTCCCAATTAGCAATTACTATATGCAAATAACAATAACCTTACAGGTTTGTTTTGTCGGAATGCTGTCTGGAAAATAATACTGTCGATAATAAACCTTGCTCCTTTATTGTGTTCACAATATTTTCTGTACGCTAGATATCTCCTCATATCATCACATAATTCAACGTATTGTGTGTGCCGATGTCCTGTCAGCAATGCGTCAAGTATACCTGACTGCGTTTGCTTTTCTAGTAAACAACAATATGAGGACAAACGGATCATCAAAATAATAAGTAACATACAATGATACAGGATCCAGAAAACAAAAACAGAATACAAAATGTGTTGGGCGCATGTATACTGTTAAATAACGAAAAAATATGACTAAAGACCTAAGTGACGAAGAGAGAACTCTATTTCAGGTGGTAAATTTTGTGTTTATTTCTAGCATCCTTGGCATGTTTGGCATATCAGGCAATATAATCAACATCATCATATTCTACAAGCAAGGCTTCAACAATTCTGTTAATATCGGGTTTTTTGGACTCGCTATTTCGGACATAATTTGTCTCTTGACTCTGCAATGGTCATCAATATTGCTGAATCCCTTATTTGCTGTATCTGGGATTCCGTGGTATCCTTTAGAAATCATGTATTTATCAGGAGCATGGCCACATGTTTGCTTTTCTAGAATTACAAGTTTCATTACGGTTTACATAACAGCAGAGAGGTACTTCAGTATAGCCTTTCCCCTGAAAGTGAAGCATATTATAACTCCAAAGACGACTACATTTATGGTGTGCTTTCTTTATCTGGTCAATGTCGCCACCCTTTTCCCAGAATACGCCACTTCATATCTTGATTGGAGATATGTTCCTTCCAAGAATAAGACACTCCTAGGAATAATATTTACGAGTAGCAGATTACGCACAGAGGGAATTGTCTACGTTCTACACTCAGTGCTTGGAATGACTTCTTTCGCTGGTGTGATACTCTTTACCACTTTGCTAGTAACGAAGTTAAGACACAGTTCTCAGTGGCGTACAAGTGTGGTATCATGCAACAGCAAGCGTGAAACTATCTCCAACAGAGACAAGAAAACGGTAAAGATGGTTGTTCTAATTGCTAGTATTCTAATAGCTTGTTACACTCCTGGTGCAATCATCGCGTTAGCAAGATTTATTGTGGGTCCAGAGTTTGACATCAGAGGCAAGTACATCAACATCTGTCAAGCTATGTGGTCTATAGCATGCTCCTGCCAGTGTATTAACTCGGGGATTAATATATTGATCTATTACTCAATGAGCTCAAACTACAGACACACTTTTGGAGAAGTGATATTCAGGCTCAAAAACTTCAAAACCGCGGTTCAGTAATGTACCTACTGTCACCGACCGTTAGGGTACTTCTACTGAAATAGACAGAAATCCCTATCCAAGAGTTTGCCGAAAGTCTCTAGAAAGTATGGCTCGTTATCAGAATGTCTAAAGGGATGGTCCCGATAGGAGAGACTGGGATTCACTTGGTAGACAAAGGCAGAAGGTGAAGAACACTCGTGTATGTAGGAACACCTAACACGAATGTCTAGTTTATCTGTCGGTGATCCTTCGTCATTTGATGAAGCCCCCTGTTTTAAATACTTTCACGCACTAATGCGCACGCCTTGCGTTCAAATGATCACGAGGGGAGTACGTTGGTACTAGTATAAAACAATAATACTCTTTAATAGTAAAAGAGATAATGAAAATTGTCGTTCAAGTGGTGAACTATGACAGTTACATTTATGTTACAGGTACAAAAATAAAACAGTTTTCTGATGCTTAGCTAGATCGCATATCATCATTCACACCATCCAGACAGTGACACACCCAGAACACATGTAGACACAGAGTCACCTGAGATAATTTGATCTCGGTTAGAAATCGTGCTGGCATTCGTTTGTATTATGTCTTGGAGTCGACCCTGGCATTCGACAGGTGTATGACGCTCCTCCGGATTCCAGGTACCGTCTCCACTAGTTGGTGGCTGTAAGTTTCGGTAACCTGACCAGTTAGGCTTCAGGAGTATCAGCAGCGAGGCTCCTTAAATAAAACAAACAGTTGCAGACTCCTTAGTGTCTTGACAATAGCAATGTGTCTGAGTGCTGGTGTTGTGTGTCTGTTGTGTATGTGTCAGATGCAGAATAGGAACAAAACATAATTCCTCTCTGCTATTCTGTATCAAAAGCAAAGGGCCAATAGCTCCTATCAGCTTGGCTATACATTGTATGACATGGTGATACAAAGTGACAAAGGGTCCAGAAGTGGACACATTCTAAGACCACATGGTCCATTGGGGTAAAACCAGTAGACAAATCTTTGTTTGAAAAAGGCATTACAAAATGTACATGGTTGTAAAACTTGAAGTGACTCATATGCAATAATTACTGGTGCAGTCCTTAACCCCATGGTGAGGAAGTCCTGGGCCGCCAGGATGTTTCCCTAGATAGCTAAGGAAAGGCCAACAATAATTCAACCTAATCCCATATCAGTCATTAGGCATAAAGCAATCAAGGGTCACCATGAAGTCGTGAGGTATACCCCACATAATATACGAGCTAAAAGATAAGAAGAAGGCCAGCAGGCAAGCAAGGGGGCTGAGATATTCCAGGCATTGGGCTTTAGGATGTCTCAGTTATCCCTTGTTGAGTTATTTACTCCCAAAATTCTGATTCCTCACCACATAGTATTTGCTTTGAACTTATGACCGTCAGTGTCGTGTAGTTCGACATGGCGGTGAATCAGGGGTAAGCAAATTTATGTTTGAATATAAATCGCCTAGTAATATTGCTGGCATGTGAGAATCATGTTCCACATGTCTCTTCTACTTCTGCCCACATGACAAAATCATGTTATCATATTTTCACAAAATATACACATAAATACATTCACAAAATGCATATGAAGGTTTATACATTATATCTATATATTTTTATCTATAAATATATCTATATATCTAGGCCTCACATGTTTTCTATCAATGTCTTCCCTTTCAAATACCACGTTTCATAAATATACATGGTCGGGAAAGTTTGTGTTTTCCCATTATCAGAATATAAACGTGTACACACTCCTTACTATAATCGTAACTATTGTGTTATTACACTCACCCCCAGTCTTATTGCAGCGATTAAGATCTGTTTTGGTATAATCTACCAAGGATGCAATTGGATATGGCAGCTCACTTCATGTAAGGTCTGCCTAGCACAGCAGCTATGGTCGTTGTGAACCGGACGGAAGTTGTTAGTCACAATTTCCGGTGCAGCAGTACTAATAGCGTATCGCCGTATTCCCGTTGCTAGGGAGTGACGGACCTATGTCCCCAGTCCTTAGACTTGGTATTAATAAGGGTTGAAGACAGGGGATTTCCCTTGTGACATCATTTGATGATGACGTGAAAATATGTGCTGTCCCCAATAGTACAGTGTGTAGTTTTAGTGTAGAAAATGTCTGCGTCGCCAATATGACGTCATTATTAGTAATTTAGCTGCCGTACTGAATCCAGAATGTAAATAGGAATTCCACTAACGTAGTAGTGGTGGTGTTTGCATAGTGATCTAGACTCATCCCGTCACACCTACACGGGACTGCCAAGAGAATGCATATACAGATTGCGGAGGCTGCAGCAATCTGCCAGCTGCGTCCACCACTGTATAAACACAAAGTCTTGGTTGTCCTGTGTTATGCTCCGTTATATAGACGATTACAGGTTAGGTAGTTTATATAGGTTTTGTATGTCAGCCAAAGAGATTCATTTGTTTGCTTTATCTAATTTATGTAGTATGTACCTAACGAGAAGCAGCGAAAAAGTAGAAACTGCGATCTGTTATTTGTATATTCGCCGTGAAAATTTACACCGAGAGGGAATCTTCGTGGCGAAGTGGTCAAGCCGTTTAACTCGGGCTCCGAAGGTTGTGGGTTCGATTCCGGGCCGCGTCCTTCGATGTACGAGTTAAATTTTTCGGAGACTTCTGTGGGTCGTCGCTAGAACTACGGAGTGTGTGCTTTGTGCGACGCTTTCCGCGCTGCGGAAAGAGATAGAGCCATATGAGATAAAACCCGGTGCAATGAAGTCGACCCTGTCGACTTTTAAGCGACTTTTTTTTTACACCGAGAAAACATTGCTGTGAAGTTTAATTGAGTTGTTTTAGCGGTTTTATACACACATTAAATACATATTTGTATGGATTGTTAGTAAGCGATGAAAGCGTTCGTCGACATCTCATAGTACGCTTGGTTGCAGGATCCATGCCTGCAGAATACATTACGTTATAATATAAGGTAGTTTATTATACAGCACAGGGATGTCCATGGTTAATGCTGGTTAATTGTTGACAAGTTTGTGTCTCTTGGATAGATTAGTGTATTTATGTCAGGATAAGGGTTGAGAAGTGACTAATAATGAGCGCCTACTTGGGTAATCGACGAGGTGCCTATGTCACGTGAATAAAAGGAAACTCAAAAGAAACAGAATGGATAAGTCAGTAGTGAACAGGGAAATGATTCGAGGAATAGACGTCATGAAAGTCCCTTTGCAATGACGAAGTCCCATCTGAATAAATCTAGCAACCCAATGAGTGTGAAGGTCTGCGTTGGTATTTACATATGAGATAGTAGCAGATTCAGATTCAGATTATGTTGTACATTTTTCACATATTTGTGAGGTGTAAACGGAGTTTGAGTGAGCTTAATTTAGAATAGACCTAAGCAATAATTGTCTAACACTGTATTTCTGTAATTTTTGGAGTAAAATATACTGTGTTAGCAAACTGCATGACGAAACGATCGAGAGTAACGAATTGTATCTTCCAGAAAATAGTGTGTAACCTCAAGTTAGAAGAGAAAAAAGATACAACAAATACCACACCTACCCATATACATCTCATGTCAAAAGTGACATAAAACAAAGTAACGATAAGATTGTAGTCAATGTTTTATGTGAACATGTATATGCTTACAATCGCATGCTATATGTATGCAAAGATAAATTAAATAATTTACATGTCTGAAGTTTAACACTTACCACAACGAAGGCAATGACTGTTATCTACGAATCCAACACTCTTCTGTACCGCTATATTTTCATAGTCAGGAACAAATTATTACCAGTTGTTCTATTGGAGTATTTCTTATTACTCCTTTTTTACAATTATTAATTGAGAGATAGTAACCTTCCATTACCTCTTTCTGTAATACGCTGGTCACCCACTTCACACACAACATACAAGCGCTCATATTTCCTCAGAAACGTATGTGTTGCAGAAAGTTGAACATGAACATTCGGTCAATTGCTTGATATGTTGAGTGTCAAGAAAAATTAACCGTTGACTCTGTTGTTCGGTGTAGCATAAGTTAAACATCCGCTGTCAACAACGGATATCCTGCACTTCAAATATGAAAAAAAAGAGAATATTTCTCCAATTGAAAATGGGTAGCATATCGACATGAAATCAACTGACTTTGCACTAATAGATGTATATGTTAAATATGCAGCTAGCAAAGTAAATAGTTAGATACATAATGTAAAAATGCAACTGGCGATGTAAATAATTAGATACATATTGTGAAAATGCAGCTGTGAAAGGAAATAGATAGAATCATAATGTAAAAATGCAGCTGACATTGTAAATAGTTGGATACATAATGTAACAATGCAGATGGCCTTGTAAATAGCTATATACATACTTTTAAAATGCAGCTGGCGATGTAAATTGTTAGATACATATATTTATATATATTAGGGGGCTGTGTGGTCTCGAGATATGGTGTCCGCCTCGAGTGCTGGAGGTCCCGGGTTCAAGCCCCGGCGTGGACCGGGATTTTTCACGTGGACCTCTAGTAATAAAATTTCCCCTAGTCTCTGGGTAGTGAGATCGGACGCCCGTGTGTATTGTTGCGCACGTAAAAAATCCCTTGGCAGTTGGAAATCGAAAAAGAGTAGCCTAAAGGCGCTGCCCGTGCAAAATTTCGAGTTAAAAATCTACCTATAGTATTTCAGGATCCTCCTCGTGCTACAGAGTTCGTGCACTGAGCTGAGTTTCTCCAAACTCAGGTTTGAGTTAGGAGAACGGAGCACTTATGGGTTACACCCGTGTGTCGTGATGTTGATCCATCGACTAAACTAAACTAAACTAAGATACATATTATAAAAATGCAGCTGGCAATGTAATAAGTTAGATACATATTGTGAAAATGCAGCTGGTAATGTAAATAGTAAATAGTTTTATAGGATATACACAGACCTCACGTATGTTGAGTTGAGTTAAGTTGAGTCAAGAACCGACATCACTGCACTCGGGACATTCCCATACGTGCTCAGTCCCTTCGTTCAACAGCCAGCGAAGAGTCACACTACTAATCGTTACCACCACTATCTGATTAAAGTATCAGTGTCAAAGTAAAATTGACCTTTTAAATGCTCTGTCTTCAGTATTTTCAGTGTTGAGAAGAGTCACTTGTACTTACAAATGAGTGAGTAAAGCAAATATATGGTGTACACTAGGAAGCAACACGAATTGCATAAAAGTAATTATGCTACTAAAATGCAGACTCCCGAAAAAGATGTTTGTATTAATGAAAATGGTAACGGACTTTCACCACGTCTGCCTTCCGGCCTGGTGGTCATGTACTTGAATCCCAATGGAGACGACCTGGGTTTTTAGGTCTGTGCAATCTAAAATAGATGGTAGAAAATGGCATTTAAAGTAAAAGTAACAGAGGCAAGTGTGATATTGACTACATCACCCATAGAATGGCTTGGCTAAAACCATATACCCAATACGCCCCATGGCTTGCAAAAAGGGTTACTATTAACATAACATAAAGATTAATTTATATCACATACAGATCACATCAGTTGCCAGCTGCTCCTCGATGTTATCTGGGCCAATATTCTCAGTTGTTTCCAAATTAAGGTAGTGTCGGAGATCTTATTTCTCGCTGTATCTTGAATGAACGCTATCCATCGTGTGCGAGTTGCTTCACCTTTTCGTCCCATATGAATTGTAAATAGTATGTGTGTGTGTGTGTGTGTGTGTGTGTGTGTTTGAGTGTGCGTGTGTGTTTGAGTGTGTGCATGTGTGTGTGTGTGTGTGTGTGTGTGTGTGTGTGTGTGTGTGTGTGTGTGTGTGTTTGTGTGTGAATATATATGGAGGCTCTTCCGTAAATAACTGCCGATTGGCTGGTAAAAATAAACCGGTTGTCATGGCGACACTATTTATTGCTTGCATCATTCAGTAGCCTATTAGCTCACTACACATCTACAGTCGTATTTGTTCAGTGGTTAACGAATCACGAGTGAATAACCATGGTTACTGTTATTACCTTTGCCGGTGGCAGTGAAATTCATGGTGTGATTCGTTTTCTTCAAGCAAAAGGTCAAAATGCAGCCGAGATTCATCTAATGAAGAGACAAAGTAACAAATAAAATAGTGGATGCACACTCATTCTCTAAGCAAGCCCTAAAAATTCAAGCAAACGTTTTCGTAACGAAAAATGATGGTTATAGTGTTATGAGACCGCATGGATATTTTTTGGGGACGGAATTCATGACACTAGGGACCAAAATAACGTCAGAAGTTTATTGTGAAAGACTGAAGAAGCTTCGTCGGTCGATTAAAAACAAAAAAGGCCCGGAATGTTCACCAATGGCATCATTATCATGCACGACAACGCGCTGCCCAAGACTGCTGCTCGCATAAAGGCTTTATTTGAGCAATATAAGTGGTACATTTCCAACCATCCCCTCCCCACCCCTTTTACAGCCAGAACTTAGCTCAAAGTGATTATCATCTCTTCGGCAAGATGAAGGTCTCATGGCTACGTAGCCTTTCGACACCGCCGAGGAGCTCTTGGATGGAGTCAACAATTGGCTAAGTACTTTGGAGGCACCGATTCTTGTCGAGGCCATACAGAAACTCGTGCTTTAAAAAAAAAAGTCGCTTAAAAGTCGACAGGGTCAACTTCATTGCACCGGGTTTGATCCCATATGGCTCGGTCTTTTTCCGCAGAACGGAAAGCGTAGCACAAAGCACGAACTCCGTAGCTTTTAGCGACGACCCACATGGAGTCTCCGAAACATTTAACTCGTACACCGAAGGACGGGGCCGGGAATCGAACCCACAACCTTCGGAGCATGAGTCAAACGGCTTGACCACTTCGCCACAGAGACTCCTGCTACGGTACGACAAGTGCCTGAATTTAAGTTGTGACTATGTGGACATGTTATGCAGTGATGTATGTAACTTGTGTATATTTATATGTTATTGTCAATTTGTTTACATTTTTAGCAGCCAAACGGGTGTTGATTTTCCAGTAGCCTTCGTATATATACGAGGGTAAGTTAATAAGTAAGTCATAAATGGCTGTAGAAAAATAACTGAATATGATAACAACTTGAAACCAGTTTATTTGTATACATATATTGTCCCTTTATTTCTAAACCGCCTGAGGTTTTTTGGAACGTGACTGCATGTTCGGAGTGATGGCAGGTGGCTATGTCCCAGAGTTGACCGGTGTTTGCCTTATGCATAAATGTGTGGCTGCTGGGCTTCTGGTTGACTGCCACTGCCATCAGCGATGAATTGTATTTTCGTGTACTGTGTGGGTAAACATCTAGGAAACATTCAGATAGGAAAATGACAGCCGATTCCATCAGAGATGAACTGGGTGTTTCGGGGGGACTGGCATGTTGACATTCTGGTGGCGGCATTATGCACAGTGTATCTGTGCGGGATGTTGTTTGTCGAGACTCCTGTCTTTTCCACTTTTCACATTGGGCAGTGGGGAGCGTTTTGTGTGATATTCACTGGCACAGGAACGGAGCATAATGGGGACGACCCGTTGCTGTGAAGTTGGAACTGCGACTAACTAACTAACTTCTAAACCGCGTTTTAATTTCACATTAAACTTTGGCGTCATTCGAGAAATGTCTCCTGCAAAGGCGCGTTTATGCTGACAAGTGTTTGTCCCGTAAAACGGTGCATAGCTGGGTAGAAAAAGTTACGAGGGCGAGTCAATAAGTAAGTCACTCATTTCTGTGGGATGGCCTGTAAATGAAAACAAAGCACGAAGTTCTATGCAGCCTGTTTGGGAGGACTGGTAAAACGATGGGATAAATGTATCAATGTTGGTGGAAATTATGTTGAGAAATAAAGGGACAATGTATGTATAAAAATAAACTGGTTTCATGTTGTTATCATATTCAGTTATTTTTCTACAGCCATTTGTGACTTACTTATTAACTTACCATCGTATATATGGTCTTTAAGAAAGTAATGTACCATATTGTTTTTCTCAGCTAATAATGAAGATAGAAGCATCACAGTTAGAAAACTCCATATATGACATGTTTGATTGTGTGCACTAAATTCCATCCCAACCGGTCAAATTTATATGGCTGCCCTAAACCGTTGAAATGGAGCATGTTAGCAACTTGCGTTATAAGCAACGAATTGTGGTATAATGTCTCGTTGCAGAGAAGGAAAATGTTGTGAACATTAACAGGCACAAGCGTCTATGTGATGTTTAAGGAACTTTTGCAGTTTAAGGAAGTGTAGTCAGTCGCTGGGTTCAGAGAATCGAAAAATCAAGAAGTGGAGATACGGAGCTGCTTGATCGGCCGCGCTGTGGACTTCCAGCAACAGCCACCAAAGCAGAAATGTTTGAATTGTGCTGAGAGCATTATTCTTAATGATAGGCGCATCACTACTCAACATTTGGCAATGGTAGTGCAAATGCTTTCATCAAAACTCTCGGATTTTCTGAGCTTTGCGCAAGGTGGGTTCCTCAAAGTCTCTAAAATAGCCACCAATTGCAAAGGAAAGCAATGTCTTCTGATTTGATGGAGCGCTTTAATGGTGATGGAAAGAACAATTTGGCTAAAATCGTTACAGCTGGCGAAACCTGGGCACAACATATTGAATCTTGACAAAAATACAGTCAATGGAGTGGCATCATCCGCAATCACCACGAAGAAAATAATTCAAGACAACGCCGTCAGATGGAAAGGTCATGGTCACTGTTTTTTGGGACATTGAAGGTATGATTCTTGTGGATGTTATGCCAAGAGGAGAGACAATCAATTCGCAAGCTTACATTTTTTTTGGTGCATATCCTTTACAGGACATCGCTGTCAACATCTACATCTTTCAGCTGATTGTTGATTTCTTGGCAAGATTACGCTCAGTAGTTTCCCATTGCTTTCTTAACGGCTGGTTCACATACCCCATAAGGTTCCGTCGCGATTCAAACCACTGTTGATTCTCACCGTCGTCACGTTACTTACGAGAGTATACGAGATTACGGAGAAATGTCGCTAACCTCCAGGTCACGAAGTCGACAAGCTTACATTAAGATATTGAAAACATTCAATCAACGTTTTTCGCAATGTTCGGTCGCACAAGAATCCATCAGACCTGCTTCTCCTTAAAGACAATGCGCGCCATCACACACGTCTGAAAACACAGGAAGCAATCACTAACTTAGGTTGGACTGTGCTGCCCCATCCACCCTATGGTTCCAATTTGGCATCCTCTGATTTTCATCTGTTTGGTTCACTTAAAGTTGCACTCCGTGGGACAAGGTTTGAAGATGATGAAGGCGTGATGTATGCAGCGAAGAAATGGCTACGTGATCAAGACAAAATATGGTACCGGCAAGGAATACATGCACTTGTCTCGAGCTGGCATAAAGCCGTACAGGTTGATGGGGATTATGTACGAATAATACCGATATTTACTTGACATATTCATGCATATTGTGTATACATTTGATGTTTTTTTTGTGTGGAATAAACAGCTCTTGTGAAAAATGATGTGGTGTATTACCTTCTGAACGCTCCTAGTATATTCAGTATTTTCAGGTTTTCTAATTGAATGTATTGTTTCTTTATCGCCTCTTCATGTATCATCTAATGTGTCCATAATATAATATATATCTACATTTGTTTGGTTTATATTAGTTTTCGCAGTCTATGTGGACCATTCTTTTAAATTCATGAGAATGCTTGACAGTGATTAATTACATGAAAGAGGCATTGCGGCAGTAGAGATGTGGTTCTTTATTTTTTTTAAAGTTAAAGAATAACATGGACAATGTTAATGAACGATCAAACGGACTTTATTTTGAGGGCAATTGGTATTTTCATTGCTTCCACCTGTGAGTGAGGAACAGGGATGGGGCGGACGGGAAAGGGGGAATTACACATAAATCTATTCATGATACCGTTTGTTCCATCATCAAAAGCACGGGGACAGGAGCAACAAGTCCTTTTATCAATAGCAGAAGTGGAATTCAGAACTGTGTATGTTGCAAGAAAATACTATGCTAGAGAAGCAAAATAAGAAAGGAAAAAACGCACGTGAGCAGCTAAAACGTTTGAACAATTGGTAAAAGTATATGAAAACCTCATTAACGTATCATAATACAGTGCGAATAGGTGAGTCATTCTTCTTTTTCTCCTCTTTCGCTCAACATACTCATCACAGGTCGCCTAGATGAGGTCAGTATGTCTAAATGGATAAGAACACGCGGTCTTAAACATTCGGTGTGCTGATGCCAAGCTAAGGTTTTCAACCCTTACACCCGACAGTTAGACTAAAATATTGACTTCTCGTCATTGACTTGGGGGCGTAAATTACAAGTATATCTGAAGTCGGAGTGGGTTTGCCTGATGACGAGGGACACTGGTAATAGGGGACCGCTAATCCACACGCAAATTTGAGTCCAGTGATACTAGAAGCAGTGTGTATGGACTACTCTTCAGTTCAAAGCGAGCGAGCGCAAAAAAAAAAAAAAAAATGCCTGTCGCTGTGTTTATCTTTTGGTGTTTCTCTATTTCATTCACATTGTAGATTCCAGAAAAGAAATATTAACACTTTGTGGCCTGCCATACATGTAGCAAGTTGCCACCAAGGAGTGTCGGGTGAGGGAATGGCTTCCCCAATTTGTAAGAAAAACTATTTGCAACATGCAAATAATATTGAACAGGCGTAAAGATAATGAAGAAATAAAATTGTAAGTCATGCCATAGAATGAATGTTTCAGACTAGTAATCAGAAGAAGAACATTACGCAAAAACCATTGAGGAATTGGTTATGACCACGGAGTACATTGTAATGGAAATAAATCAGCATAATCATGTGCCTTACCAGCTAGCGTTGGCGTTCATGTATCTCCTCAGATCTCGGCCCTTGGTCCTCTAGATCAACGTTGATGATGTTATTCCCCCATGAAGCCGACACTGTAAATCCAACATCATTTCTTTTGGTCTGCCTCTGCCTCTGCCTCTTTTCCCACTCTTCTTTCCAATTATCACGAAATGTTTCATTGGCTTTCTTATCACATGACCAAAGAATGTGGTTTGTTTGTAGTTATATATGATATTGTAGTTTCATTAGCCTCTTCCATGCAATCATTGTGCTCTGGCAGTTCAAATTATTCACAACATTCGTTTCAGGAGCCACATCTTCGTTACTTCCAAACTCGTCTTAATTTGTCCATTAACGTTTCTTGCATGGATGCCATAAGCAAACCAGGTTCCATATAACATTTGAGCACTCTCTTTCCCACATTCAGTCATCATCATCATCATCATCATCATCATCTTTCACTTTTGCCGTCAAGCGTTGTGGGGAGACATAGTTGACGTTCTACCGCCCGATGGGTGACACTGGATTGTGTCATACTGTGTGATTGTACAATGTCTTTGATGTTGTTCATCTATTTTCTTCTCGAGCGTCCTGCTCTCGTATCAGATCTTGCTTGATGTAGAGCCAGTGTTGGTAGTTGATGGTGTTGCATTCTAATGAGATGGCCGAACCATTTGATCTTCTACCTTTCAATACATGTGGCACAAGGTGTTGAATAGTGACACTGCAACCCACCATACTTGTTGTAAGAAGCAAATAAGAAAGGTAGGCATGACACTGGCTATCTCGTCTGGAAGAAAACAGCTGAAAAATCCAGCCAATCATGAATCAATCTGCACAGGGTTTTGAGCGCATTGGAGGAGGCCCTATGGGGGTTTCAGGCATAAGAAGAATATTGTAAGATCATGGGCTTTGAAACAGAGTTAAATGTCTTCTATTAAATATGTCGTTTGTGTACGTCACTGACATAATTACACCCAATGTAAGAAAAAGAACATGTATTGATTCATTGTTATTGTTGCCAACTTCACTACTGACAAACACATCAATGATCGGACATTCTTCGCAGAATATTAAGTATGACACTACTGGCGGTTCAATATTTTAAACACAAAAGGCTTGATATACAGACACACCCATAGCTAGATGACATTTCCTGCGCTTGTTTATATAGCTGAGCACAGTCAAAAGCATATTTGTAGTCTACGAAACAAGTAAGAAAATCTGCATTGTGCTCTCTACATTTCTCACAGATGGTTATTATGTTGCAGATATGATCCATTGTTCTCTACCATGCATGCATTTATATTGTACGTCTTGTAATTCACATTATAACTTACTTTCATTCCTTCAAATGATGATTAACGATTGTTAACATGCTTCTAATATGTTGTCTAAAGTTGCTTGCAAAAAGGGCTTAAAGGCAAGAGGATGGACTTCATTACCCCGGGTTCTATCCCATATGCCTGTGTCCTCTTTCCGCAGAGCGGCCTGCCGAACGCGTTTCAAATAGCATGATCTTCGGATGTCTCCGAAAAGATTTGCACTCGGGAACTGAATGACGATTGCTGAAAACGAATCCATGGTATTCATAGTTCGAGGCAGGCGGAGTGAACACTTCACTACTGAACCCACAGCCTCTAACTAGAGTATTACTCCGTAATAGACCTCGCTCTAATATTATGTCATAGCAGATGCTTAGAACATAATGGTGTTTGTCAATCAAGTAAGATGATAACCATTCATTTCAACCAGTGGGTTTGAAAGCTTTGAGCCGTGAGTTCTAAGATGGCTGGTAATGTTGGCTTAAAATGATGACTGACAATATGGGAAAAAGAATGTTTGATATTCCAGGAGGAGGATCTCCGCACAGTAATTTGTTTTCAAGCTCTTGCAGTTCTGTTTGCTTAGCAAGCTACTTCACCATTGCGTAATGATGTGCGACATGAATGTCGGTCTCTGGCAGCAGTCTCCCATGTGTTGTGATGAGTTTCAAAGGCTTTGAGAGATATCTTCAGAGTGTCTTTAAAGCGTTTTCCCTGGCATAATAGATTCACATGATTTGTCCATCGGAAGACCAGATTTGTATTCCCCTACATAACTGTTGTTTCTAACGACATGTCGTCAGATAGACACGATAACAGGTCTCGCATATTTGCAATACAACTTTGTACATACTCATAGCTTGATATCAGCATGGCCTAATGGGTAAATAGCACTCGCTCTTAAATTTAAGGTGTGCTGATCTTGAGGTAGCAGTATTAACACTTACACCGTCAACAACAAAAACAAAACTGTCAAAAAACTGTCATTTACTGCCAATTTAGTACCTTGCAGTTTATGGTTGGGGGTCTTTGAGCCCGAGGAATTAAGGCCGCCTGGCTAGTCAGTGGCCGCGAACTGTGCAGGCTAGGATGTTCTTTTTGCTCCCGATAAAAAAAAAAATACCATACCTTACCGAGGATTGGAACCCGAAGAAGAATCCGGCGTTCTAGCCACTCGGTCAGCCGCTCCTCCTCAGCCAGCCACTCCTACAACATTTGGACCAACATGTTTACGTGTCGTTATTGACTTGGGGAACGTAAATTACAAGTACCTCAGAAGTCGTAGTGGGTACGCTTGAAGTCGAGTGTCGTTGGCAATAGAGAAGCTAATCGACACACAAAAATCAGTCCAATGCATTATAGTAATAGCATGTATATGGACTAAGCTTGAGTTCAAAACGAGCTAACGCCAAAAAAAAAAAAGGAAAAATCAAAGGCAACATAATTTCGCGAAGTTTATCTAAATTGTACGATAAGAAACATCTCCTTCCCTGCGTGCTTTTTTGGAATTAGATGCAATAGATGCACGAACTTAATTAATCTCAGCTAGCCACGTCGGGAGATAAGGCTATAATATCATAAGAATCTAAAAGTCATAATTTATTGTGAGCATGAAACGATGGGTTAAAACAAGCTAATGATAAACGTTGGCTAGGGATGGTGATAGTTCAGCAATAGTATAACGAAATGCTAACATGGTGTCCTGGATACTGAAGAAGTAACGATAGCGTTGAAGTTCGTAACGTGCGCACGTGTAACACTGACAGCAACATTGTGGATCTGAAGTTATGTCCTTAAATATGAGCGCGTCTCTACTTGTTCAACTCAAATAGGATGTATCGCCTTTCACCATAGTTGTGTGCCATGCCGATAAGCTTGAGCGGTCATATTTCTGAACCTCAAACAATCACCGAAGTCGTGGATCAGCTCTGTGTTACTGTCTCGACATTGCCACTTAGTCAAGCCATCCAGGTGTTTGCTTCTCTGCCTTCGCATTGTTCTTTTCACCCTCGGTCTTGCCAGTTGTCACCAAATTCTCTGATTTATTTCTTCTCGTAATGTCACCAAAAATTGTGACTGTCTAACGTATAATTTATTTAATCAAATTGCTGTTTTAGTTTGATTCTTGTAGGATTTGATTAAGTTTTCTGTCTGTCCATGGTATTCTTTGAATATCCCTCAGACACCACATTTTCACTGTCATTAGATGTTTCAGCTTGTCTGCTGATTGTCCACTTTTCACATCCATAATAAAGTAAAAATGCTATGTTAATAGCCATTCATTCATTCATTCATTCATTCATTCATTCATTCATTCATTCATTCATTCATTCAATTATCCATTCATTCAGTAGCATGTCTTTTGCAGAACTTGGCTTCCATAACAACCGTCCGGAAAACTTTTCGGTCATAAGCAAATGTCCATCGTCTGATACACCCATCTGGAGGGCATCTGCCACATCCTGCACCCATCTTTTCTTTGGCCTTTCTCTTCTCTTCCCGGGCATATACCCGTCCATGATTGTTCTCTCCAAACTTTCATGACGTTTCAAGTGACCAAAATATTTTAATTTTCTTTATTTTATCGTCTTAAGTAGTCAACCTTCTTCATATTCAGTTCTTGTCGCATGATTCATGTGTTCTTTTCTGTATCCAAGATATTCTTAGAACGGGTCTATAACATTTATATTCAAAGGCCTTTATGCGCTGTTCAGCTTGTTTGTTAAATGTAAAGGTCGCACAGGCGTATGTTACAATGGGAAAGGTGCACGCTCTTGAAAATGCAATTTTTGTAGTTCTGTAAGTCGCCCTCCGCACTGTATTCAGTTGTTTTAGTTTCTGAAGAGCAATAGATATTCGCCTTTTAATTTCCGTCATTGTATCACCATTAATCGCATTAACCCAACATAACATCAAAATGTATCCCGATTAGTTTCTACTGTGCATCTGCGATGTAAAAGGGTCATCATATCATGTAGACCTGAATGAACTGAGGAATAGGTGGCCAGTTGTTCCCTCACTTAGCAGGCGTCGAGCCCAAGCTCGTCTTACCATGCCCATAACATTATCATCGTTGTTCCCTACCAACTCACATAACAAGACCTCTCTCCGACATAATGTCTTACTTTATTATAATACAGATCTACGTTTGTTGTTGTAAGTTAATGTCTTTATACTCATGTTTAGTACTCTATACTTA
The DNA here is from genome assembly GCA_014155875.1 of Cepaea nemoralis. NCBI lineage: Eukaryota > Metazoa > Mollusca > Gastropoda > Stylommatophora > Helicidae > Cepaea > Cepaea nemoralis. Next base: position 858,565 of record JACEFZ010023394.1, read on the forward strand.
TCTTTAGTCATTAACTTATCATGTGTAGCATTCCCTGCCCACCCTGCTATATCATGTTTATATTATCTTTAGCGCTTATTCGATAATGCAAGTGGCAAGTCTATGTAATTAGCCCTGCTTGTTTCATTCACACAAACAATGTTATGATATTATTTCAACTATACAATCATACTTTTAAATCAAGAACAATTAAACATCTAATTTGCCCCTGCACTTCACCTATTAACGAACACCAATATTCTCGGCATCTAGTTATTAAACCTCGTACTCGTAGCCCACACTTATATCAACAGTAGTCTACATAATTATTACACTGATATCGGGATCATGATGCTGTACTGAACATGCAACAATTTCGTCAGAAATTCACCGTACATGTCTTCGAGCAGTAGAAGTCTAAACAGCACATAATTTAACGCAATTATGAATATAACAAGTAATTTAGCATCGATGCAATTGTAGCTTGTATATGCAGATAGGTATGTCCCTGACTAAGGTCCATTTTTCCGGTGAGATTAATATCTAAGGCAACATAGATATTAGTTGAAGTAAAACAGAGAAATTAGTCGCGATTGCTCAGTGGCTAGCATGCTCTGCTTTCCTGCATAACGGTCATGTGTTCGAATACCCTTCCAGGCGGAGAATTATGGAAACATTATAGCCTCCTAGGTTGACTTAATCTTGATATTGACCGATTGCCGATGGGTCCATATAAATATGGGGCCTGCACCACACATCCAGCACGTCTCAAGGCCTGGGAAAGGGTTCTTAAATAACTTTACTATACAGCGCATTATTCTCGTGCATTGATTTCTCAATGCAGCTGCGTCAATTAGTAGTATATAAGTTGATGTAAATGACGCATTTCTAATTGCATCTTAAATAAAGCAATAGAGGAGGATAATGAATCCACGAGAGCTTTAAGGCATTAGTACAGTTATGTATGTTCAACTAGTACTCATATAAATGTAAAGAACATTTAGGCCTGGCTAGAAGAAACGGCCGACAATGTAAACGATTGACAGAGGGAAATAAAAGAATTTATGGGAATCACGATATATGAAGCCCATAAATAGACACAATACCGCTGATTATGTTTCACCTCGATACCGCAAGGTTCAAAAGGAACAAGATGAACGAACAAACGAACGAACGAACGAACGAACTTTATTTTAAAAGGATTAAGAATTGGGCACGCAGGCCCGTCTTACATTCTGCCCTTCTATTACTCAGTTTCATACATTATTTCATTCATAGATGATGAGAAGAGATGAGATGAGATGATGAAGCAGTGTTATAGTATAGTAGCTATCATGCCAACCTGCTGGCCGGTTGGTCATGTGTTCACATCTCCTTCGATGCGAGGTTTGTTTTACTTTGACTTGACCTGGGCTCTCAGGTCCAATTAGGCTAATAATAATATGGGTACCAACACGAAGGCGGCGGCCGTATATTAAACACGTCGCCATCGTGTGCCGCTTAGTCTACACATTCGTGACTAGCATCAGACACCCAAATCGCCTGATGGCATTTAAAGGGTTCCTTCAGTGTGCTTTTACTTGAGGAAATCAAACAAAAAGAAGTGGTAAACAGACTAAGTATGCACATATATTTCTTACGGTTCGAGAAATAAAATACTTTCGAAATGTGATAAGAGACAATAGCCTACTGAAAATCCTCAGTCGAAATGAGAGAGCAGGTGGGAAGCAGCTGTTGAAATGTGACGGTACAATCAAAATTTCGACTAGAAAGAGGGTGTTAGGCTCTAAACCGTGAGACAGGTCAAAACATAATGTCAGTTACAGATAACCTGCAATGTGACGTGCCCTGATCTGATGGTTATCATGTACCATTAGCAATAGGTAAATGGAATTGTTAGCCTGGCAGCATTGTTTTATTATTTTTCGATTTTTGGTTATTCATTCTATATACAAGAAAGAAATCCTTCATTTATGATAAGGGATTATCTTGTTCTTACAATACAAAAAAAAAAACAACTGATTCGTTTAGATATGTATAACTATCGATTATCAATGCTTGCTTTGTAGTATTCAGTTTGAAGCAGCAGATATGCGAGTAGTTTGCATCTATAAATATGAATAAACCAACGATTCTTGAGATAAGTCGAGTTGAGTGAAGAACCGACATCACAGCAACTGGGACATTCCTATATGTGCTCCGTATGCATCGGCAACAGCCAGCTTAGAGTCCCAATACTAATGGTGCCAGCAACAGTCTGATTATGTATCCATCTGGCCTTGCCTTGGAGTTTTGAGTGTCGGTCAGATCCTCTGGTCACTCCCTGTAGCACCATTTTCTCCTAGCAGTGATGATCTACCAGTTTTTTTGTTTTTTTAATAACAACCACGCTTGCCTTATCTCGCACCAATACCACACTAAGGGATGCGAATCGGTCGGCCTGCTCATATCCCACCACACCTGAATGTCCTGGGGGGGGGGGGGAATCCAGCAGATGTTCTCTGTTTTGTTATTGCTGAATGGAAGCCTGCCACTCTGCTGGAAGTATGCATGTCTTTACCTGTCTCACCACTGTGTGAGTGAGTCCATTACAATCACGACATGCGTGTGCTGTTTGTCCTCCAGCGAGCGGAACGCTGCCGTGACTCCCTCCATCTCCATTCTCAGAATAAATGAGGTAGCATATGCCAAGCTTTCCTGCACCAAACACTGTCCATCAATCTTCGCCGCGAACTCCCAGGCACTCTTTTACCTCTTAGCACAGATCCATCTGTGTAGGTGATTACATCGCCTGGTGGCAAATTGTCGTGAATCTATTGCTGTGCCACCCATTCAGTGCAGTCTGCGGGAAAATTTCTGCATTCCCGATCCAATGTTATTATGACTCTGAAACGGTCTGACTTTTCCACTGAAATTGTGACACACTCCTCTCCTCTCCAATTGTTCTCAAGCATGCACACTTCTCTGATTGTGTCCTCTTCCAGGCCATTCATGATTTCTCCTAATCAGTTTGTGGCCCTTAACTGTGGCCAGGGATTCACGCAGAGGGATGTTTTGTGTCTGCAGCCACTCGAAGATATGGGTTAGCTTGCATCAGCTTGAGTCTGTCTGCAATCGTGGGTAAGGCTAGGATGTATTGCATACGCACTAGAGGCGTGTCCCTTGTGCATTCCAGTATCACCCGCATAGCTTCATTCTCTATGGTCTCAAGTTGTACCCGCCAACTCTGTGACACTGAGCAATCTCAATCCATACTCACTGAGGAAATCAGAGGTTGACAGAATATGAAGAATATTCTTAGCTTCAAGTCTATTGCGCAATGAGCTTGATCGCACCGAGTCCCATATTACATCTCATAACAGTTATTCCACTTGATCTCTGAGTGACATACTTCTGTTGATGTTGGCTCCCAGGTACCTCAGATTACTCTCTCTCTCTCTCTCTCTCTCTCTCTCTCTCTCTCTCTCTCTCTCTCTCTCTCTCTCTCTCTCTCTCTCTCTCTCTCTCTCTCTCTCCCTGTTAACATTGCTGCCATTTATTGTAAGACTTGGGACGTTAGCCTTAGCAATCATATTGTCCAGAGGGTATCCGTAATACAGATGCCTTATCTGGTTTAATGACACTACCCATCTCTGTACATCAGACTGTAACAATGTTTATTGTCTCCTGCAACTCTTGGCGATTTGCATCCTGTTTGATCCCTGCCTATATACAGATCATCTGCATATTTCAGTCTCCTACCAGTTCCAGCTGTTCAATGCGTGCAATCTTGCTTGTGTGTACACTTAATAGCACCGGCGATATTGCAGACACTTGTGGTAATCCCGAGACTATAATGCACGCCTCTGAGGTCCATGAATCTAGATGGAGAGAAACCCCACGAGCGTGCATGGTAGCTGCTATCCAATTCACAAACCAGGGACTAACAGTCATCTCCATAAGAGTGTGCATTAAGAGATTATATCTGCCTCTGTTATATGCATCCTCAAGATCTAATGTTGTTGCCATTGTTTTATGTCTATTCTGGAACCCCTCAAAACATCAAACGCAAATGTCGCTGCGTTTGACCGTGTTTTATTATTTCTTTCTCCAGTAACTCCCCAAAACATTTATAAGTAGCTTTGTACCTTTTCCCTTTCCAAGAACTTCTGCAGCTTAACAGCAACAATGTTGTCCATTACCTTACCAAATGTATTCTGAAATGTCATAATCCTACAGCTGTTATGTCTTTATAGGTTCTTGCCTGGCTTGGTTAGTGGAATTAAATAGATGTATACTCACCCTTGGGGCATTGATGCTGTGCTAATGCTCTGATTAAAACAGGTAGCCATCTCCTCCAATTCCCCATCGCTCACATCTTTCATACTGGAGTACCTGACTCCCTCAGCTGCTGCAGTAGTGTACTTCGCTGTTTTCAATACATACTTTATGCCATCTACTTGAATGGCATTCTCATAGCCGTCGTGCGTGATGGAAACTATTAGTCTCTCTGTTGTCTTCATTGTTGTGTTCAGTCTGTGTTGTAGACATCTCAAGGAAAGTGTGTCCTTTCTACTTCTCTGTTGTCATGGGCAAGGTGTTATTACTGTATAGTGCTGGCATTGTAGTATGCTGGTCTTTTCTACGCGTTTGCCTGTGTAGTTTCCAGAATCACTATTCTTGATAAAGGTTTAGACTGTGGAACTAACTGGTGTATCATCATCATGTAGTGTCTTTCCAGCTGGGGCAGGCTTTCATGTCTCTCCACAGATCATGGTCTTTGGTGTTCTGTTTCAATTCTGCTGATGCCATTCCTCTATGCCACCGACCTAGTCCATCCAGCACCATTTCTCTTGGTCTGCCCCTGCCTCTCTTCCCCTTGATCTTTCCAGTCGTCACGATGTTCCCCAATGCCTATCTTCTCATCACATGACCAAAGAAAACTGTATGTCTCATTCTTATTGTTGAATATAATGTTCTAGTTTCAATATAGAGTATGAACAATATTCTTAGCTTCATGTATAGAGAAACATGATTTAATATTGAATAACGAAACTAAACAGAGACAAGAGCCACCAAGTGTGTAGCTATGATAATAAAGATTAGTAACCAAAAGATGTATGAACCATACACTGCAGTCATGTCTGATATCGACAAAGTGAGTTGACTGTTGCCAAGCTGTTACCGCAGTCCGAATACAATAAAAAAATGTTACACGACGCATGGAAAAACACACGCTGATACAGGATAACTTTTACACGGATGTCTCTATCAATGTAATAGCAAAACAAAAAAATAAAGGTAAGATAATACACGAGAATACTCATCTATTCAGAAATTGCCAATTCAAGTTTGCTGATTAATGATGCCATCGTCTCAGTTCATCCAGCATCATTTCTCTTTGTTTCCCTCTTCCTCTGTTCACATTGATCGTCCCATGTGTCACGATGTTCTACAATACCTCTCTTATCACCATATGCCCTCTTTCTTATTGTTGTATATAATGTTCTAGCTTTATTAGCCTCTTTTGGATAATCGTTGCTATTTGCTCTGGCAGCCCAAAGAATTTGCACATTCGACTCAGGAACCACATCTCTGTTGCTTTTGAGTTCTTCCTAATTTGTTCATTTACTATTCAAGATTCACTGTCATACATTAAAACAGGTTTTATATAGCATTTCAGCATTATCTTTCTTTACGTCCATTGACAGTGACTTATTGCATAAGATTCTTTTCATTTTTTGAAATTCAGCTTTTGCTTGTCCTATTCTGCTCTTAATCTCTGGTGTACAACTTCCATCGGATGTTATAATTGCCCCAGTGGTATTTAAATTTAATTCATAATGTTTTGTTGTTTTTTTTTTTTATTGGATACATTATGAGAAGAAATATATTGGTAAATTTGGTGACAACTGGCAATATTGAGGGGAAAAGAACAAGGGGAAGGCAGTGAAATAAATACCTGGATGGCTTGGCCACGTGGTATGGTCAAGACAAGATCATAGAACCGATGCATGACTCTGATGATCGTGTGAGATGGCGAAACATGATAGCCCACGCTTATCGACATGGCACATGAAGAAGAAGAAGAAGAAGAAGAAGATGATGATGATGATGATGATGATGATGATGATGATGATGATGATGATGATGATTATGATCATGATGATGATGATGATGATGATGATGATGATGATGATTTACATTTATATCTTCGGTTATGTATTTCTCCTTTTAGTGTTATTTCATATTTTGGTGTCACCTATGTCTTTGCAATACAAATTGTTTCTGTTTTCCTGACATTCAAGTATCGTCTATTCTTTGTATGTTTTATTTTTGGCACTCTTTTTATTGTTTTACTGCAGTGTCTGTCAAATGTTGTAGATATTTTGCATTTTCCACCATTAATACTATGTCATCTGCATAGTGTGAATTGTTTGTATGAACACTTCCGATTAGTATGTCTTGTTTCTGCTTGATCTCTCTCATTGTTACTTCGCTGTAGTGGCCGGCTCTGTGGCGAACGGGTTACGAATGCGGGCGATTTGGAAGCAGTGGCGTTGGTTTACATACAATGATAAGACTGCCTGTCGTTCAAATTGCTATGGCAAACTACTGAACATATGCTTGTCCAGGAATCACAAACAGGAAAAAATGCTAGATTTGCCTGCTACGTAATGTAAATGATGTGCAACTAAAAGTGAGAAAAGAGATCCGGCGACATAAACATTATTATTGTACTCATAGATTTAGTTGTTCAAATTTCATTTCTCTCGTTACATTTTTTTTAATAGTTGCTACGTGTTTCTGGTAAATATTCTTTATTATTCTGAGATACAAAAAGAAAATCCTAACCTGCACAGCTCGCGGCGACTGCACTAGCCAGGCGGTCTTTATTCCTCAGGCTCAAAAACCCTTCTACCATTCACCGCAAGGTACTATATTGGCAGTAAATGACAGTATTCTGAGATAATTCCCATTAATGTTGAGATCTTAGCATAATCCATAAAGCAAAAATATATGTCTTTCTGTGTCTCTAATGATCTTTCTATTAATGTTAGTAATGTGTATAATGCCTCGTTTGTACCCCTCCCTTCCCCATAACCAAACTGTTCTTCGCCAATTGTCATGTTTATATTCTTTCTTGTTCTTCTCATTAACATTCTAAATAGAAACTTAGTGAAAATTTTAATGAGATTAATTTTACGAGAATCTTCACATTCAACACATTAAGTTCGTTTTGATAGATTCATAGAGATTTCAGCATATCGCTAGGTATATATCCACTGTTGAAATATTCAACATTTTGGGTAATATATTTTCTCTAAATTATCACAGTAATTATAATTCTTCTATTGTGATTTCATCTGACCCGGCTGTATTTACTTTCGTCATATGTTTGATAGTGTCAGTGACTTTTCATTTTAGAATAGACGGACCTTCCCAGTTACTTTATTCTGTTGATTCTCTCCCATCACATAATTCTCATATACTCATTCCACCTCTTCATTATAGCACCTTCCTCAAATAATATATTTTCTGTTTTTGATTTTAAACACTATGTGTTTACCCTTAGTTTTCTACCCGTGAGCTCACTGATATGTGTGTACATATTCTTTTTGTTTCTTTAAAATAATTCAATTTTCTTGCATTGCACGTCTTAGGAACTTTCTTTTGTATTAACACTTTTATCTTATATTTCTTTACTTAATCTTATCATACTCTTGTTTGTAATGTTTAATTTGTTTTCTTTCGTCCATCGAATTAAATATTTACTTAGTCATCAATTTTGTTCTTAACGTTTTGCCGTCTCTACAGTAAATTTCTTTGCTTGTTAGATGTATGGAGACCCTTAACATTTCCCATTGCCCATTTATATTCTTTATTTCAGCTATTGAATTTTTTACTATCACTCTGTATTGTTCTTGATTTTGTTTATCTGCTTTCAGGGCATCTTTATTTAGTCTCATATTCTTAACTAATTTTTTCCACTATTCAATCTGACTTTTATTTGGCCACATAGTGGTATGTGATCACTATTACAGTCAGCACCAGACAGCGATTATATATTTATTAGCGCATTTTAAAGTATGTGTTAATATGTTGTAGGAAATATGGTTGAGTATTTTCTCATCAGGTCTTTTCCATGTGTAAAGTAGTCTTGTATGGTATTTAAACCAGGTGTTTTAATTATCATTGTATTTATTTTTGCCCACTCTGTCAGATTTTCTTTTTTTTTCAGTTCTTGCGTCTAAAACATAATCCGTCACTGCATCCTCCATTGTTCCCGTTCCTACGTTTGCATTAGAATCTCCAAGTATTAATTTAATTTCTTGTGATTTGATTTGAGATATAGCTGATACTACTTTATCCTAAAATTGTTGTTGTTCTTCACCACTAATGCTTGTTATGTGTGTGTACACTTGTAGAATGCATGTATATGTATATGCACTCGTCTTTGATTCTGACCATAATAACTATTTGAAATACGCCAGCAACCATTAATTTATTTAGCCGTTAAAGTTAGTTGCATATCCTTTACAGGAAGACGCAGTCAACACCAAGACACTTACGTCTTGGTGACAGATTTAGACAACATCTACATCTTTCTGATATCATCAGTGGCACCCACAAACCAGTATCCATGCATTTCAACAGTCCTGACCACCGTAGTGTGGCCGACATACAGGTCACGGCCATTAAATCATGCGAATCCCACGAACAGGATCGGAAGACATTGGAACACCGTCTCATCTTCCAGTTGGGCATACTCTCCCCTCACGGCCTCAATGTCCAACACAGCTTCATTTAACTTCCTAACAACACCCCCTCCCACCCCATAGTTTACAGTCCACCATCTAGGTACGTGCAGGTCCTTTACAGGACGTCGCAGTCCACCTTCTTGACAGGTTTGCGTTAGTGTTTTGCTATCGTTTTCTGAGCGACCGCTACTCATGCCCCTCTATGAGGACCAACACAATGTAATCTTCCGCAGCTGTGTTTCGAGCGCTTATAGAGAATTGCAAATTGTGAACTGCGTCAGCGACATCTTTGCCAGTCCTAATTTTCACTTTTTCGCCCACATGGGCGCTTCTCCACCTGTCAACATCTTGTATCAGACACAGGCACTCTCGCTTCTTCATCCACACCCAAAGAAACATCCGTTGTGTAGATGGTACATCACGTCTTTTATACCCAGGCGGGGCTGCCTGAACAAATATAAATTGCCGCCTTCTCTACAATAATCATACACAGTCAATTTGCTCACACTCCACACTTGCTATCTTCAACTAGAGCACTCGCAACCTAAGTATTTGCACTCGGAAATACACACGTGTCCTCCTCTGAAAGCTGTAGAGTCCCGTCTGACGTTTTCCAGCCGGTTGGCTGGCCTTGTCGCCCTAGACCCCGTGCTGTCTGTAAAACCCCGTGCTGTCCGTCAAACCCCGTGCTTGTCCTACCCGTCTCGTAGTACAGCAGTCTGTCCGTGCTAAGCTGGGTTGTACTAACGTCTAGTCTGTTCAGGGTGGTATCCTGTGAACTAGCGTCCCCTACCATCCTCTGGTATGGTCCTGCTGGTGTCCTGGTTCTGACACGTCTGTGTCCCAAACTAAGTCCTGTCTCCCATTTATCTACTGTCCTGTAGATGTCCTGTCTTATGACCATTCTAAGTCCTAACTTATGTTCTGTCTCTACTCTATCTACTACCCTGTAGATGTCCTTATCTATGTCCTATCTGTCATTACCTCTATTCTGCCCCTTGTCCTCTCTATGTCCTGTACGTACCTATACAACACCCTGACACCACCCTAACTCCCCTCCCGCTTAACCTTTGATCCGTGTACCATACATCCGGTCTATTAATCCACTGAGAGCCCAACGCGTGTCAATCTCTCCTAGAATTAGATAGGATACAGATTCAGATAAGTACCTTAATTAGTTTAATATTGTCATGTATTTCATGTAGTTTTGTGTCGGTTTGTGTTTGTTTGTCCTGTGCTGACGAAGGCTTTGGCCGCAACGTCCAATTTGTCTCTTGTAGTCGTGTTTTAGTAAAGATCACAATCTACTTCTCGTTGTTTGGGTGATTCATTCATTGCAGTCAAACCTAGCATTATTTGCTGTTGTGATCTCTTGGGAAGTTTACGTTCAGTAATTTGCCATTGCTTTCTGAACGACCGGGACCCATACCATTTCGTAAAAGATCAACGCAGAGGGTCTGTTGCCAAATCGCTGGCAGCTGTGTTTCGAAACACGGGTATGCGGGATTACGAAATACGTCCGTAACACCTTCGCCACGGTATGATTTTACTGTATTTTCATCAGATTGTAGTCCCACTCCTCTTTCGTGTGTATCTCCTCCAGGATAAACGATTGTGATTTTGTTATTTATAATTTTACTATATCCCTTATACCTCATCTTGCTTATGGCTAGAAATTCATTTTCATATTTTCAAATTCTCTTATTACATCATTCAACTTTCCTAGTTCAGCTAGTGTCCTAACATTCCATTTTCCTATTTTACATTTATTCATTTCAGCTTTGGTTTTGCCATCAGTAGCTTGATGACGGTCCGGTGTCGCCCGTGGATAATGACTGTCTCTGCCTGACGACGATGTCCTAAGATAACTATTAACGTTATTCAGTAACTTTGATTTGTGGAAACTCATGAATTCTTGCGAAACTAATTGACTTATACATCCACATGAGGGTCTTTTACCACTGTCTTAGACAGTCCATTCATACTGTCAGGTGAAATGAGTGTCTTGCTCTACTCCGCTGCAAAGTTATCCATTTATTCCTGCGGATAATCGGCCTCCAGAGCTGCGTTTGCCACACCATGGTATATTGTTCACCCTCTACCACCGGCAGGTGCAGTTGGTATTTTTCCTTCCTAGAGTTATGTGCCATGGTGGCCAAAACTCTCCAGAACTTTTAGAGTATATTATTAGTAGCGCATATATATATATATATATATATATATATATATATATATATATATATATATATATATATATATATATATATATATATATATTATAGTCAGGTCTTAGTCAGATATGACTGAGCTACCGTATGACAGTAGACGGTACTACCTGCTTTCTGTCAGCGCCGAATGTTGGGCGGCGCTTACCAAACCCGACACCCCACATTGTGCCAACAGGCTTCGGGCGGAAGAGCGCAACTTGGGAGGGTACTAGCCTTATCCTGGTGCGAGGAAATGCAACCCAAAGACAAAATAAGTCATGGCAGGGCAGACCAGGCCCTAGGCCTTGGTTGGCAGCTGGTCTAGGATCGAAGCTCCGACAGGCGGACAGTTAGAGCATTGCTTTGCTGATCCGGCAGCTTCTGCAGCTTGTCTTGTTCCAGATGTATAGGTGTTAACTTTCCTCTGGAGTGAACTAGGCAGGCCGAGAGAGGGATCATGCTGCATGGGCAACACATGGTTTCTTTATTTTAGCCCAGGCTTTGTGCTATAGGAGAGGCAATAACTCCATCCCTGGTCTTAACCGGTCTCAGAATCAAAGCGAGAGGCAACTGTTACGGGTTATAAGTCCTTGTCAGTTGGCGTAGACATGGGGCGCCACGCGTTGCCTCTGACGGTGGGAGACACCTACAGGTGTCACTGATCAGCTACCGCCCGCCTCAAGCTGGGCAGCCCCCGGCCAATTGGGTGCTGATCCGCCACAGCCTGCCTGCTTCAATGGGTGCTTGGGGCTAGGACAAAATCTGAATCGCAGGCTGTAAAACCAATGCACCAGGTACTAATAAAAAGAATAATAGAAAGCTCAAGCTACGGCTTGCAACCTGGAACGTGAGAACCATGTGTCCAGGATTTTCCACTGACTTGACAAATATTGACGATGTGAGAAAAACGGCTGTGATTGATGCTGAACTCAATCGTCTTAACATTGATATTGCTGGCCTGCAGGAGACTCGCATCGCTGAGGAAGGGTCACTCAGGGAAAACAATTACACCTTTTTTTGGAAGGGAAGAGGGCAGGCAGAAAAAAGGCAACATGGTGTGGGCTTTGCAGTGAAGAATTCGCTACTGGGAATGATTGATATCCCAGCTGGAGGTAATGAAAGATTATTATCACTGCGCTTGGCAACCTCTTGTGGATTTGCCACCATTCTCACTGCATATGCACCGACACTGGCTTCCTCTGATGATGTGAAGGATATGTTCTATGAGCAGCTAGACTCTGCGATCAAGGCAGTTCCAAAATCCGACTACATTTATATGCTCGGTGATTTCAATGCTCGTGTGGGCAAGGACTCGAGTTCATGGCCAGTGTGCCTTGGAAAATACAACATCGATCGCATGAATGATAATGGGACAAAGGCTGCTGGAGCATTGCACTAGAAATGACCTATGTATTACAAACTCCTTTTTTAAAACAAAAGAGATGCATAAGGTCACATGGAAACATCCAAGATCCGGCCATTGGCATCAGATGGACTTCATTATCACACGGAGACAACATCTGAACCATACATCATTAACTCGAAGTTACCACAGTGCTGACTGTGATACAGATCATTCTTTGGTTGTTGCAAGGGTTAGACTGAGACCAAAGAGAATCTATACAGCTAAACACAAGTCTAGCCCCAGGATTAATATTATTAACACTCACGATCCTGGAAAGTGCTTTGAATTTCAACAGCAACTTGAAGACGCTTTCAATGATACATCAGAAAATTGTATAGTAAATGATAAATGGAGTAAACTTAAGGAAAACTATTTATAAAACAGCGGTAGGGGTTTACGGCACTGTGGATCATAAGAGGCAGGACTGGTTTTTCGGCAAACAGCCAGATACTGCAGCCCTTGATTGATAAAAAGAAGACAGCTCTCTTAAGAAACAAGGAAAGACCAACGCGTAACACTCTGAGTGAGTTGAAGCAAGCGAGGAAGGATGTACAAAAGGCTGCCAGGCAGTGTGCGAATGACTATTGGATCAAGTTATGTGAGTCCATTCAAATCGCAAGTGATAAGGGAAACATCAGAAGCATGTATGAAGGGATAAAGACAGCTTGTGGTCCAATGATCAAAAGAAGCGCACCGCTGAAAACCTTGACTGGAGAAATCATCACTGATAAGAAACAGCAGATGGATAGATGGGTCGAGCACTATTTAGAGCTTTACTCAAGTGAGACCAAGCTAGCGGATGATGCCCTCAACGCCATAGAGGCCCTACCAACTCTTGACCACCTGGACACACTTCCCACTATAACAGAAGTTAAGTGTGCTATAAATGAGCTTGCATCTGGCAAGGCTCCAGGTAAGGATGGGATTCCAATAGAGGTAATCAGGAGTGGGCAAGACACACTCGCTCTACAGATCCACCAGCTAATAGAGCTCTGCTGGCGAGAAGGACAAGTCCCACAGGATTTCAAAGATTCAAACATCATAACTGCTGTACAAGAACAAGGGAGATCGGAGCGACTGTAACAACTATAGGGGTATCTCACTTCTGTGTATTGTTGGGAAAGTATTTGCCAGAATTGTCCTGCGCAGACTTCAAGTCCTGGGAGATCAAGTCTACCCCGAATCACAGTGCGGCTTCCGTCAGAACCGGTCTACCATTGATATGATATTCTCATTGCGACAGATGCAAGAAAAATGCCGGGAAAAAAATCAGCCACTGTCATATAGCCTTCATCGACCTCACAAAGGCATTCGATTTAGGTCAGTCGTGAGGGTCTGTTCAAAGCATCTAAAGAAGATTGGCTGCCCACCAACTCTTCTGTCCATTGTGGAATCGTTCCACACAGGCATGAAGGGTATAATCAAGTTTGATGGCTCAACTTCAGAAGAGTTTGAAATCAAGAGTGGAGTTAAGCAAGGTTGTGTACTATCCCTCACCCTCTTTGGGATATACTTTTCACTTCTATTGAAATATGCCTTTCGTGATCAGGATGACGGTATATACATTCACTCACGCTCAGATGGTGGCCTCTATAATGCTCAGAGATTGAAGGCCAAGACCAAAATTAGCAGGGTACTAATCAGAGAGTTGCTTTTTGCGGATGATGCTGCGATTGCGACCCACTCTGAGGAAGAATTACAACAGCAACTATCTGCATTCTCCAATGCTTGTTCTGAATTTGGTTTAACAATTAACAAAAAGAAGACACAGATTATGTCACAAGGTGCACATGGTGTACCATCAATCTTTATTGACGACGCCGAACTGGAGATAGTAGACCATTTTACATATCTAGGATCAGAGGTAAATAGCAAATTATCCCTCGATCAGGAAATCAACATCAGGATTGGCAAGGCAGCAACAACAATGAACATGTTAGCAAAAAGAGTCTGGGAGAACAGGAAGCTTACTGCCAAAACAAAAGTCCTCGTCTACCAAGCCTGTGTCCTTAGTACTCTTCTTTATGGCAGTGAAACCTGGACAACTTACTCACGCCAAGAGAAACGTTTAAACAGCTTTCATATGCGGTGTCTGCGAAGAATACTTGGTATTAAGTGGCAAGACAAAATCACAAATACTGAAGTATTGGAAAGATCAGGTTGTGTGACGGTGTATTCCATGCTCAGTCTTCGTAGACTTAGATGGATAGGACACGTTAGGAGGATGGATGATGGTAGAATACCAAAGGACATCTTTTTTGGTGAATTACAGACAGGGTAGGAGATCTCAGGGTCGGCCTCTACTACGATACAAAGATGTGTGTAAGCGGGACATGATTGATACAGGCATTGATAATGCACATTGGGAGCACGTCGCCGCTGAACGTGTTGCATGGAGGGCAACTATCAGAAATGGAATAAAGACAAAGGAGAAAATGATTGCAGATAAAGCACACACAGAGCGTGAGAGACGTAAGATGGTGCAAAATGGTGGAAATGACCATGTTTTCACATGCACCTACTGTGGGCAAACATTTGCAGCAAGAATTGGCCTTACCAGCCACACTCGCCACCGCCATGGATCGTAGTTATTAAGCCTTTTTGAAGCACAATGTACCAAACTATCGTCTGTCAAGACGGAAAGGTGCCAATGAAAATAATATATATATATATATATATATATATATATATATATATATATATATATATATATATATATATATATATATATATATATATAGTGTGTGTGTGTGTGTGTGTGTGTGTGTGTGTGTGTGTGTGTACATGGATATGACAGATGATTATACATTCTACATATAAATATTTATTTCTACTTACTGACAGAGCATCGAAAGAGTAGACTACAATGCCAGCAACTTCACTACAATATAAAGCGATCATGACTCAAGTTTTAAACGACGACGACAGAGCGATATTTGAAACAGTGAATTTCGTATTTATATGTTGCATTGTTGGGTTATGTGGAATTGTCGGCAATATTATAAACATGGTTATATTCTACAAACAAGGCTTCAAAACTACTGTGAATATAGGATTCTTTGGTCTGTCTATTTCCGACATGATGTGTCTGTTAACGTTACAGTGGGCATCCGTCAGCTTGAATCCTCTGTTTGCATCATCAGGCATCCCCTGGTTGCCTTTAGAAGTCTTTTACCTATCAGGAGCGTGGCCGCACGTATGCTTTTCTAGAATCACTAGTTATATTACAGTTTACATTACAGCTGAAAGATATCTCAGTATAGCATTACCACTGAAGGTGAAACGTATTATAACTACAAAGACAGCCACAGTAAGTCTCTGTCTGATTTATCTCGTCAACGTTATGGCCCTCACTCCAGAATACGCCACCTCGTATCTTGGTTGGAGATTCGTGCCCAAGAGAAACACGAGCGCAATAGGTATTCTGTATACAAACGCCCGAAGCAGCGTTGAGGGTGTTTCTTACGTTCTTCACTCCATTTTTGGTATAACCTCATTTGCCGGTGTCATTTTATTTACCACTTTATTGGTGACCAAATTAGGACACACATCTAAATGGCGCAAGGAAGCGATGTCAAAAAGTGGACATCATGAATCTCTGTCCAACAGAGACAGGAAGACGGTCAAGATGGTGATATTGATTGCCAGTGTACTCATCGCGTGCTACACACCCGGTGCGGTGATCGCGCTGACGACTTTCATTGTAGGGCCTGAGTTTGATGTCAGAGGCAAGTATGTTAATATATGTGAAGCAGTGTGGTCTATTGCATACACTTTCCAGTCTATTAACTCTAGCGTGAACATATTTGTTTATTACTCAATGAGTTCAAAGTATAGGCAGACGTTTAATAACGTTTTCTTAAATCGTTCAGCACCTAATGTGAAATGAAATCTTTGTGCCAGGGATCTTGATGTTAAGACTTAGTCCAAAATATGGAACTAGTAGATTGTTCTATAGAGTCTTGACCTAACTGAACTGCAAAAGATACAAGTGGTAAACATATGCGTGTACATGGTGTGTTCAAGTACAGCTCCGCTAAGCCATGCTACAAAAATCAAGCATTGGAATCTACATTACACAAGTTAATGGCAACACTAAAACACTCTCTTGCGACAGGGGCAACAAGTACTAATTTCTGAGCAGTGGCAATAGCTCCTATTACAACTCTACGAACACTTAATAGACACGAAGTACTGACCAAAAATAAAATAAAATAAAACAGTATATTTAAACAGGCTCTAGGAATGGCTCCGAAACCATGCCACTCTAAAACAACTGAATCAGTACAATTATCTCGGAACAGTCATAACATCTAAAGGGAGGTGCCTTAAAGAGACAGACTCATCAAGATGTAAGTTGAGTCAAGCACCGATATCACAGCACTCTGGCCATTCTCATAGTGCTCCATCCTCATCTTCAACAGCCATAGTAGAGTTCAATATTAATGGTACCAGTAGCAGTCTGATTATGTGTCTGGCTGGCTCGGCCAGATCCAGAAGAACAGAACTAAAGAGCTAGCGGACGTTAGCCTACTGCGGTGATTTTGCATATTCAAAACTCATGCAAAAACTGGAGAGAGCCTCATGCATTCCCCCCCCCCCCCTAGCGTTAAAAGGGCCCAAGCACACATAGAAGAAGATAGAATCTTCAAACTCGAAATGGGACACTGTAGTCTCATTGTACACCTTCACCTGAATGGCTCTCAGAGAATCCCCCAGTTTCAGCTGTGGAGAAGTAAAACGTAAAACAATAATTACCAGATAGAGGATGGGAAAATGCCCCCCCACCCCCCACCCCCCCCCCATGTGTAGCCGTACAACTGAACTATACATCTGCTCACAACACTGGCATTTAATAGAGGGAAACAAAAGATAAAGAAGTTCTAGCAGCCCAACCACGACGCCCGAAACATTCAAAGGAAAGCCAATATCCCACCAGACATCCGAAGAAAACCGAGATGAGCACCCTGACGACGGCATAGAGGACAACACGAAGCCGCTAATATTGTTCCCTGAGATAACGAGGAAATACGAACTCAAGTGCGAGGAATACAGAAAGCGCATGGAAGAAAAGAAAAGAAGTACAAGAAACTCAACGGGAAACCAATGCGCCGTCATACCGCCACATTAGATGATTTAAAAGGCGTCGATGACGAACACCCATGGCAATATTATATAGAGGACGGAGAAGTCATCCCATGGCTGACCACGGAGGAAGCAATCAAAAGACAGCAAGAACTCAAACGCGGGAAGCGGACTGAAAGAAAGCGCAAGGAGGCATATCACATCGAAAAGGTTCTACAGTTAATTCACAAATGAGAAGGCAAAAGTACCAAATAAAAAGTCCTTTTAAGGACTTCAACCAGACAAGCCAGGAGCCTGCGCCAACATAGAAAACCACAAGAGGAAACATGCCCAAAGGACAGCCGCCGTCCGATCCCCCAGCTGACGTCACAGACACAAACACTACATAACCAGTCCGAGATAGGACTTACTCGTAAGAGCGCACAAGACAAGAATTAGGGTGAATGAACCCACAAAAACCACGGACCTCAACAATAACCGACGCTGAGGAAGCAGTTTGAACGAGGCCGAATTTGGAATTTTTGTTTTGAAAATTGGAATTGGAATAGATAAGAAAATAATGATTTTAGCTGAACAGTAGCAAATAAACAAAGCCAACAGGACTAGACAACACGAAACAAACAAAGAAACACAGAGTATTAATGCCGCTGGCCACTGTGTTAAACTCCCATCGACAAAGTATTATGCAAGAACTGCCCACACACAGGCTATGGTTCTGGCTGCTTTGTTCAGTATAACAGGCTATTCTTTAATTACTTCTTTAACTGGCCCCGTTAAACACAGACGGGTAGAAACACACACCTAATAACACACACCCACACACAAGTCTTTAGTTTTCTACCACTCATATATACACTCACACACACAAACACACACACACACACACACACACCTATACGTATTATTACAAATACCTATTATAACAACACAAGTTGTAGAGTGGTATGGTTACATGTTTTCACTTACGGCATAACAACACTACCACTGACGCAGGCCCAGGCAATAACGAACATCATAGCATCGCTGCTAATGAATACACTGTAAGTCTATTTTACGACAAATGATAAAGAGAAATGATCAATTAGCCACTACATTGTTTTCCTTGAAAGTAAAGACTGGCGATGTATTACTGTTCAAATTGTCCTTTAAATAAGGTAAGACATGTCAACATGATGCAGATCTACAAATTGATGGGAAACAACACGTTGCTATAAAGATTGATAATGCAGTAGGTCAATATAAACATACTGAGAAAGGTGTGGGACAGGGATGTGTACTGTTTTCAGATCTTATTTTTTTCCCTACACAGTGACAATAGCTGTAGAAATTTAGAATATATGCTAGGAATCAACATTGCGGGACGTAACATCAGTAACATTAGACATACGGATAATACAGCATTGATTGCAGCAATAAACAGGATCTGCAAAATGCAGTAGACACGGTTGTTGTATACAGTGAACAAGTAGGGGATTAAAATTAAATTATAAGAAGACAGAGAATATGGTCGTCTTTAAGAAGAAGTAAATACCACAATGTAATGTAGGGATAAATGGAAATACTCTAAAACAAGTGAATCAGCACAGCTATCTCGGAACAGTCAAAACATCTAAACTGCCTTAAAGAGATTAGCATAAAAATCGCCGCGGCAAAATTAGCCATTTACAATATGGAAAACATACTGATTAATAAAAAGATGTCATTTGCAACGATAAAGAGTGTTAAAGAACTACATAGACCTGTACTTTTGAATGGATGTGAAACGTGGACGATGAGCAGAAAACCTGGGGAAAAAAAACATCTAATGGCAATGGAAATGTGGGTTCTGAGGGAAATGCAAAGAATACCACCGACAGACCGAAAAAAACAACAACAATGAGCAAGTCCTACAAGAGGCAAACGAAAACCACCATCTGATTAGACAAATTAGACGTAGATAGTAATATTTTGGGAACTTTATGAGAAGAAATAAACTATATTACATTGTGAGAACTAGCAAGATGTATAGGAAACGAACAAGGGGAAGGTACAGACGTACATATCTGGATAGCTTGACCATATGTCATCTTCGGGATAAGAGCACAGAGTTGATCAACGATTCTGTTGATCATGTAAGATGGCTAATGTAAGATGACCGCCCTCGCTTACCGGCCTGGCACACATTGATGTTGATGATGATGATGCATGTCCTTCATATGTGGTGTGGCGACTGCACTCAATGAGTGTAACGGTATATGGCTGATATCCCTTATTGGCATATAAACAAGGCAGGCTCGTCTAGGAAATAACAGACTTAAGTATGCTATCCGGAGAAAAGACTTCATCTCCTAATGTCTCACTGTTGTATACCTGAATGGTATACACTGGTAACTCTTAAAAAGTCGCTTAAAAGTCGACAGGGTCGACTTCATTGCACGGGTTTTATCCCATATGGCCCGTCTCTTTCCGCTAGCGCGGAAAGCGTCGCACAAAGCACGAACTCCGTAGCTCTAGCGACGACCCACAGGAAGAAAATTTTCACTCGTGAACCGAAGGACGCGGCCCGGAATCGAACGCACAACATTCAGAGTCCGAGTCAAACGGCTTGACAACTTTGCCACGGAGACTCCCGACTGGTAACGCTGGCAAAATTAGCCATTTACCTGGCTGACCTGGTACCTGGTACTGAACTGATAACACTGGTAACGCTGGCGACAATAGTCGGTAGCTCTTAGCTAGAGCTCTTCAAAATATCGGATATTATCAAACGTTCAAATATGCCATTGGGAATTGTGGTACAGTGTCAATTGTGTTTCAATAAAGTTTTTTCCTAAATGACCGCACACAACAGTTTCATAATATTTGATCCACTGTCTTGTGGGCAGACATACTACATAAACTGGTATGTGACTTCGATATTCTTATGATTTAGGACACTGATGTAAAGGGTGAGACAACCATTAAATGCCCTGGTTATGACTACTGCATCAGTCCTTGCAGAATACACGCCGGGGTCTTACAACGTATGCCAAGCTAAGCATGAGCACAAAAATAGACATATACATACAACTGCATAATGGTCAGCATGATTCTTATACGCCATCTCCATGTACTCCATAAGCCATCTCCATGTACTCCATACGCCATCTCCATGGTACTCGTTACTTAGCTGAACAGTTACTAGAAAATAAATCCATAGAATATTCTAAACAGCAACAGAGTCAAAACTTATCGACAAATATTATATACATATAGAATCGCTTTTTACCTGATTCTTCCAGAAGATGATATAATGGACTGATGCAGTAGTCACCTCTGTGGATTTTTATTTCGTCTGTCCGATGTTTGTCACTTCAATGATAGCTATTATTTTCTCAATTTGTTGTATATAGTTGTGTTTCTATATTTCTCTTATTCTTACCACACAAGTGGGAATATCTTACTATGCTGGTACTAGTTTATGTGCATACTTTTTTTATTATAATCATTGATATACGAAATGTATATGTTTAAAATAGTTATAACACATCAGGGTAAATGTTTGTTGTACGATTATTATGAGTAGCTTTCTTTGCCTATTGTTGTTGTATGCTTCAGATGTAATATATTACCCCTCTGTGAATATCATACGGTACTATCGTGGTTGTATTTGAAGCATAAATGTCGTGGTGTATACATTACCCAAACTATGAGATAGGTATACGGTTACAAGTGCGTGATGAACGTGTTTCATCATAACTCAAAAGAGGCTGACGCATAAACTGATCACCGGCAGGTAAGCTCAAAGGTCAGGCACTTGTGTATTAACACCACGGGAACTTAGGACACCCCACTCCTCATGACGTGACCGATGAGGTTTGATTGATTGATTGATTGATTGATTGAGTGATTGATTTAGGAACCGACATCGCAGCATTCGGGGCATTCCCATAAGCGCTCCGTTCCCATCCTCAGCAGCCAGCGAAGAGTTCCAACACCAATAATACCAGCAGCAATATGATTAAATGTCCGTCTCGCCTTTCCTCTGAGCGTTGAGCGTCGGCCAGATCCCCTCGTCACTCCTCGCTGTCTCATTCTTGCCAGACCATGGTGATCCATTTGCTCCTCCGAGGTGTACACGTGCTCCCACAAGGCCGCAACCACATCTGCATTGTCATGCATCAATACTAGAACCAAGTTTTGCAGAGCCAGCCAATCTGTCCGCCTGTTCATTCCCCAGCCCACCGGCATGCCCCGGAGAAGAGATCCAGGTGAAGGCACAAATTGTAACGATGGGACTTGTTCGACTCGACAGAGTGAGAGTGATAGAGAGAAGAAGGAGACAGATAGAGGAGAATAACAGTGTTTAACCTGGATGAGACATTGCCAGACATTATCACAATGTTTGTATATGTGTATGTTGGTATATGTATATGTATAGATATGATTTTATATGTTTAGATCTTAGAAGCTACATATTCTTGATCGTCTATTTCTATTTACATTGATAGATAATGAACACCGTAGTAGTTTGTTTAGCTCATATCTTATATATCTAATATTTTCCGAGTGTACGTAATTGTGTATGTGTACCTGTAACTTACAGTGCTTGGTGGGGACTTGTTTTATTAACCAGGGAAGGGCGATTGTCAGGGAGGAAATATGGCCGGCCTAGAAGTCAATTAGAAGATATAAACCTTGGCACCTAACCTCCTCCGGCTCTGATTTGACGAAATTCTCACTGTATGAAAGCTATCAATAAAGTGATCATGGCAGAAAGGGACTGGCAGAGCTCGTACACAGTGGTGGGAATCGATTCACTGCATGATTCTTGGCTGTAGTAATGGACACTCCATACACAGATGGTGGTGGAATCTTCATAGAGTCCAGAAACTAGATAATACTGCACGAATTCCTGAAAAACAGCAGATATTTCTCATTGATTAATAGGCTGTCATGATGATGGTCCTCAGTTTTGACCTAAAATAATGTTCAAAGCATTAATGATACATACATTTTTTCCCCATCAAGACTATCACCTCGTTCTCTTGATTCATATGCAAACATTATTAAACCTCTTTTCCCAAATATGTGAATAAAAGCACTTAACTGAATTTAGACAATTTTAGATTGTTGCAGCCATCAAGAACAAAACCCCGTACTTCAAAATAAACATAGACAAAGAAGACAGTGCTTCTAATCACCATATGGCATAAAATCCGTAATCGATTACACAGAAACATTACTACTTATGCTACCAATATAAAAAATTGTCGTGAAGTCTTCTCTGTCGAAAAGTTAGCTAAAGCTTTCAATCTTTTCATCTCTAGAGCATTCAGATCTTCACTCAACTTTAAAAGCAGAACTGCATGTAATATATTACATGCAACGTAGAAGTCTGTTAATGAGGTAATTAACCTAAGGTAATTAATCAGCTAATTATGGTCTTAAAAATCTGCCCATACCTTCTATGGACGGATATGTCTGCTTAGACACAACAGTGGCTCCTGTCAAACTTCTGTTTGTTTCCCCTTTTATCCCCCATTAAGACATAGGCCCTTTATCAACTCACTTAAAGCCCGATATCCTTAGCTATTCCATGCTACTCCGTCTATGGCCTCCATTTACTATTCGACTCTGTTTCTACTACTTTTCTCCTTGTGTTTTCCCCAGATGACAGTAACATTATTCCTCTATAACTCCCCCGATGTGACTCCACCTTGCCGTGGTGGGGGAGCTTGAGTGTCCCACTGACCCCAAGCTCTATGCCGATGGATATTAACTACATATTGGATAGCTCTTGGGATAGGGACCAGACTAAGAGAGACACAACCTGCTGCTCTGCAGGTAGACTGAGGATAGCAGTCTAAATCAGGCGAACGATGCCAATAATCTGCCTGGACACAACCTCTAAGGCTCTCAGCCGAGGGGTATGGCTGAACGTCTCTAAGCTATAAACCCTCAGCTGTTAGAGCCTTGCCGACACATACCTACATCAGAATTGAGGTGAGGTGCTGAGCACGCTACATGCTTGGGGCAGATACTCGTTCGATGGCTCTTAGCTGGGGGATATGAGGGATCCCGGATGAGAGGACCTGGCCGTTTCTCTCCCACAGACGCATGGAGGTAAGGTGCTGAGCCGGCAGCACATGTAGCCTACCTCAAGGTGAAAAAACACCTCGGTCGCACGTTCTGATGAAAATCAGTAACCGTACTCATGGAGTGAGTGTAGTCAAAGGTGAAAAATTGTCTCGTTGACACTAAATGGAACGCTTGGCTTGCGATTCCATTACATGGCAGCCCGAAGCAAAAGCTTGCTGTGTGGAAGTCGAAATAAGAGTATAACTTGTCTCGAAACCCGAGGAAGACTAACCTTATTAAAAATGCCCGCTGAAGTCGGAAGTGCCAGCCTACGGGCGGCAAAATAAAAATGGCATTACGCAATTACGTCCGAGTGAAATGTCTTTCGTGACCGGAAAAGCTCTAACTAGTCTTCCCTCGTGCTAGTAAAATCTACCTAGTTTCCGAATGCCGCTCTTGCTCGGAACAGCTCTGACTATGTAGTTTTCCGAATGTCCATCGTGCCTGGAACAGCTCTGAAGGGCGCAACGACAAGCACATGTCCGTGTCGAAAACTCGCTGAGTGGATACCGTCTGCAGACCTGTCTGGTTTGTGCAGGAACGGCCCGGGGCGAACGAAATGCCCAATATATTGAAGTGAAGCATTAAAGCACCCATGAGCAGTACGTGACGATTCCCTTGGTGAGTCCAGCAACAGGGCGCTATGTGTCGGCCCTGCAATTATGGAAGCCACCTGGATGGCGGAAAATGCTATGGACTGTCCCTGCCTTCCTTTGAGGGATGATCGAAGTCTTCGACTGTTCCAGCTTGACCAGCTAGCATGTGGACGGTACCACAAAAGTAAGAGTCTCCCAGGAATGCTAACCTGGTCAAAAATGTACGCAAAAGTCGGATGTGTTGACCTAAGGGTTTCGAATCAAGGGTGCCTAACGAACACCGCAATCACATCTGAAAAAACACTCCGGATGAACGCAAAGAAGAAGAGATTCCTCTATAATTTCCATACTAGTATCCATCCGTAAGCGTGGGCTGTCATGATTCGCCATTCCACGCGATCACCAGCTCAGTTTCCTTATATCTACCATGTCACATGGTCAAGTCATCCAGGTATTTACTTCTCTGCCTTCCCGTTGTTCTTTACCCTTCGATCTTGCAAGTTGTCATCAAGTTCTCCAATTTATTTGTTCTCATTTTTTAAAATGTTGCATATCCCTTACATGACGTTGCAGTCAACACCAGCATTTTTCAGCTGCTGTTGATGTACTAGGCAAGATTACGCTCAGTAGTTTGCCATTGCTTTCTGAGCGACCGGCTCATATAACCCTAAGTTACCAGAGCGGCGCGAACAGCTGACGATTCTCGCGCACTGCGTTACTCACGAGAGTATATGGTATTACGGAGAAAGACGTAAACTCCACACCAGGGAGACCGGTGTCTTCTCATAACATATCCAAAAAATTTAACAGTGTACGTCTAATTTCTCTAAGAAGTTTACGATTTTCATTTGTTTCTTGTAGTACTTTGTCATTGGTTTTTATGTCTGTCCATGGCATTCTGTGCAATCTCCTCAGAAACCACATTTCTACAGATATCAGATGTTTTTCAGCTTGACTGCTCATTGTCCAAGCTTCACACCTATACAAAATTACAGGCTTTATATAGCACCTCAACACTCTTTTTCTCGTTTCAATTGATATCTTTTTATTGGTCAGTATGTTTTTCACCTTTCTAAAGGCTACTTTCGCCATGGCGATTCTTGTTATAATCTCTTCAAGGCATCTCACATCAGATGTTATTACTGTTCCGAGATAATTGGACCGATTCACTTGTTGAAGAATATTCCAATTGACCTGTATATTACATTGTGGTATTTCGTTCTTCCTAGTGACGACCATAATCTGTGTTTTTTCAACAATTTAATTCTAACCTTAGTTGTTCACCGTGTGCAACAACCGCATCTACTAATTGTTGCATATCCTGCTCATTGTCTGCAATCAATACTGTAACTTCTGCGTATATAATGTTATTGTTGTTTCTTCACCCTATGATGATTCCATTTACATCTTCTACATTTATGAAAATATTTTCACTGTATAGGAAAAAATAATCTGAAGACATGACATCCCTGTCTCACAACTAGTTTGATTGCTGATTTTGACCCTTTCATTATGAATCATTATGGCAGCTTGTTGTTTCAATATATGTTTTTTATAAGTCTAATGTCAGTTCCGTCAATTTGTAGACTTGCAAGCATCTCTACCATGTTTACATGTGTTACTCTATCGAAAGCCTTTGTGTAGTCAATAAGGCAAATATGTATATCTTTGTTTACTTTTATAGAACGTTCAATTACTGTTCGCAGCATATACAAATCATTTAATTTACCCTTTGTGTCTACAAACCCACATTGCTCTTCTCCTATTTCAAGTTGTATTTTCTTCTTAACTCTCTACATGATAATTCTTAGCAAAATCTTCGTGATGTGACTCATGCTGTGCTGAGTGCTTATGTTCGTTGGCAACGCGAAGTCCTGTATGTCGGATGAAGGCATCCTGTTGTCCAACATCAGTGTGATGCCATACAGGACCTGAGGTTTGCGTGAGTAACCGTTGTCCCATGTCTGGCTTATTGGTGTGCAGACTGGTGGTTCCTCGCCGTAAAGGCAGACACTCTCCGACTTCGGAGGAAATGTGACTCATTATACAAATTGTTCAAAGTTGATCACATTCCAAGGCTCATGATTTCTTTGGGATTGCAATAAATACAGAATTACATAATTCAGAGGGTATATCTCCAGTATCATAAATTATGTTCAGCAGTCTGGTGACTTGATCTATTCCATATTCTTCTAAAGCAGTAATCATTTATGTTGTGATGTTATCTGAACAGGAGGTATTGCCAGTTTTCATATTGTAAAGAACATTCCGAACCTAATTCTTCAAAATTGGCGGTCCTTCATTATTAATTCTAATAACTGCAGAACACAAACGATCTCTCAGCCAAGACCACGAACTTGCACAGTCTCGTGTCAACTCTCTAGTCCAGTAGTTCTCAACATTTTTTGGCCCGTGCACCCCTTCACCATATTTTTAGGACGTCATTCCCCCCCCCCCCTTTTCGTAATTCCTCCCTATACATTCCCCCTCCTCCGCTCCTACACAGTATACGTAAAAATTGAAGCTAAATTTAATAACATATACTAGAATAAGTCTAAACGTCTACATAAACCGAGATTTACGGGTCTACTTACGTTAAAAAATTAATTTCAGAAGGGCGAGAAGCACAGAACCGTAAATTATAGACTTGAAAACAATATCAAGAAATCGGTTCTTGTATTAACGCGATCTTGAAATAAACTTAATTCCCCCCCCCCCCCCGAAACCTTAAAATTCCCCCCTGGGAGGGATTCCCCACCAGTTGAGAACCACTGCTCTAGTCCTTCCTCCGAGCGAGGGTGATGGAACTGAATGCAGTCAAATCATACAAATGTCGGCCGAAGTCCAACATCTATACCAGAGCAGTAATCGTCCGTAAGTCGCAGTCACCTACAGAGACTAAGAGGTGAGTCAAAGCCAGTGGAAGAACCGGCCTCCTAGTAGAGTGTGGCGCCGTGAACGGGTCAGGAGGAAGGAATATGGCAACGGAAACGGATGGGGGCCGTGGCTGGGGAAGCGGCAGGCTCCCGACGACCACAGGTGCTAAGGGGAAAGCACAGGCTATACGGATTCGCCTCACTGAGAGAGAGAGGAGGTTTGAGAGTGGATATGTTAACGGCTTAGGGATAAGCACAACAACGAGGACAACAAAATCGACCCAACGTCTCCACTGTAAGGGAAAGACGTCCGGAGTGATGACCCGGACAGGCCCGCCCCTAGAGAGTGTTAAGGGTATAATGGGCCGAAACACTTGAGGAAGGGAGTACCCTTCTGACGATTAGAAGCCTCCTGTCGTGTTTGCTCCGCAGCGGAGTTTTTACTTCTAAATTATGGCTAGTCCATCAGACAATCCCGATAAACGGATGGAGACTCTTGAAAGACAGAGTGACGCCCTGGAAAGACTGGCATTGCTGCAGCACAGTGGTGGAAGTGGCTCCATCGGTGAAACGGTGGGGCCGCCAGCAGACCGGCTGACAACCCCTAATGCTGCATAATGTCCTTGTCGCGCCACATAAGAGTACAAATAAATGCCCCTTAAATCCACCGAAAGGGGGGCGGGGGAGCATAAAGGATCCATTGGTGACCACACATTGACGACCCTATCCGTCCAACCTACCATGACTTCAGCTGAGCGTCCGGGCTGGGCATGCGAGTGTGGTAAAATCTTCGCCAATTTCCGGGGAATGGGAATTCACGCTGGACAAAAGAAGTGCGAGAGTGCTAACGCTGATTGAGCTGACCGTCCCATATGAGTCCACTATTGAGGAGCAGCACGTGTGCAAGATATAGAAGAACGATGACATGGTCGCGAGTCTTATGTTGAAGGGATACACTGTACGGTTATTTGACCTAGAGGTAGGCGCAAGAGGTCTAGTCTCCCACTCCGTGTATGATGGGAATTAAAGGACAAGCGAGAACTCGGGCACAAAAGCAACTGGATGAAGCAGCCGAAAAGGCCTTGTGCTGGCTGTGGAATTGTCGGAACCTGGAGTAAGACAAGTCTCGAAACTAGTGTGGTTAGAAGCGGTAACTGCAGAGCACGTAACGATCCCTCAACCAAGACCACGAACTGGAAATGTCTCGTTTCAACTCTCTAGCCTTTCCTCTTAGCGAGAGTGGTGGATCTGAGTGCAGTTAAATCATACAAATGTCAGCCGAAGTCCAACCTCCATACGAGAGCGATAATCATCTGTAAGTCGCACTCACCTGCAGAGACCAAGACGTGGGTCAAAACCAATGAAAGAACCGGCTTCCTAGTAGAATGTGGCGCCCTGAAAGGGTCATGCGGAAGGAACAAGGCAACGTAAACTGATGGAGGCGATGGAAGCCGTGGCTGGGGAAGAGGCAGGCTCCCCACGACCACAGGTGCTAAGGGGCAAGCACGGGCTGCACTGAGGGAGGGGAGGCGTGAGGGTGGGCATGTTAACAGCTTAGGGACAAGCACAACAAGGATAAAAAATCGACCGAACGTCTCCACGGCATGGGAAAGACGCCCGGAGTCATGTCCCGGACGGGCCCAGAGAGTGTTAAGTGTATAATGGGCCAAAACACTTGGGAAAGGGGGTGCACTTCTGACGATCAGAATCCCCCAGCCGTGTTTGCTCCGCGGCGTGGTTTTTACTACTAATATCATACTTTTCATCCCTGTTATCAACATAAAGGTTGTTCACGTACTCTGACAATACATGTAGAATCTGATCTTTTTCTATTATGATTTTACCATCTTTTGTCTTTAGACAGCCTGCTGGTGTACGTGTTCTTTTATTAGTAAGTTCCTGAATTCAATTTTGCATTGATGTGTAATTTTTACTGTTGTGTTGTTTTTCAATTTCCATGCAATTTTTCGCAAGGCATGTTTCTTTTGCCTCTTCACATAATGTTCTTACTCTCCGTTTTCTCCATATTTGGCAGGATTATTTGTGTTGACTCTTCTTTTTTCCCCTAGTCGTACAATTTATTCAGTCATCCATTTATTATGACCCACCTTCTTTAAGTTTGGAATAGTTGTTTCTGCAGCCAAACTGATTGAATTCTTTAACATTTCCCAATGATCATCCGAATCTTGAAATAGGATCTCTAGAACAGACAATATATAAAATCTGTTCTTTACTTCTATGTTGAATGTGTTGTGTATTTCCTTGTCATGTTTCAATGCACACGATCATATTTAGTGTTTCCTGTTATGTAATTGACTTTCTATAACTTTATCCGCAATGTGCCTGTTATTAATATGTGATCACTGTAACAATCAGCACTGGGAACTGTTTTTGCAATTGCCAACGCATTTCTAAACTTTCTGCCAATCAGAATGTAATCAATTTGGTTTTTAATCCTGCTGTCAGGACTCCTCCATGACCATAATCTTCTAGGGTGTTGTTTAAACCACGTGTTTCCTACAATCATTTCCTACTCTTTTGCCCATTCTACAAGTCTCTGTCCTCTTTCGTTTCGCTCTCCCAAACGATGGTTTCCTTCTGTGCATCCATCAGCTTGATTTCCTACTTTTGCTTTAAAGTCAACCATTATGATATTTAATTCTGAATTTTTACATTTCTTCAAAGCAGACACTATGTCATTTTAAATTGCCTCTATACTATCTTCACTGGATTCTCCTGTTGGGGCATATATTTAAATTCAAAACAATGTTTTCCCGTAGTGAATTTGAATAACGAAGACACAAACAATAGATTGCACGATTTATTGCCTGGCATATTTCGCTGCATCTCGTCAGGTACATACTGCAGAAATCACACAACTTACGTAAATTAACTAGATAAATCCTTCAAGTTGAAATATACACAATTTCGCACAGTAATGTCACTTATCTACCACGGTAATTTAAAGCTGACTAACATGTCTTTCTGCTTGCACAATTCTGGCTTGCGTTGATAGATCATAATTGCTTCTGCAAATTTTAACAAGCGAGTATTTTGTGTGTTAAACAACACGCGAAAGGCAGTATCTCTGTCCACCATAAGGCCACTATCGACAATGTGCGTATATTTAAATGACGTTTATGTTAAAAGGTCTGGCGATTAATGTAACCAGTAGAACTCTTTCTGACACAGCCCAATATCCTTGAACAGATTTTGATGTTTGCCGATCCAATATAATTGCTACACCTCGTTGCGGTTCTTGTCCTCCTCAATATATAATTTAGCAGACCGTGTCGCGTTGTGTTATAACGTGCTGGTATGGGAGCCGGTCGTTCAGAAAGCAATGGCAAACTACTGAACGTAACACTTGCCTAGTGCATCAACAGCAGCTGAAAAATGCTTGTGTTGACTGCAACGTCCCGTAAGGGAAACGCAAGGGATGCGCCCCTCAATAATCAATCTAAAAATCTTCATGTGGCTTAATCCCTGCTCCTTTCCATCTCGTTTCGCACATCCCTAATATATTAATCTTCTTTCATTCTATTTATTATTTGATGTTATCTAATTTTCCGTTGTTGCTTAACGTCCGAACATTCCATGTTGCTAATTTCAATGCCCCTGTTCTTTTCTTGTGATGATCTGTAATTAGGCGAATCATGATAAACTAAGCAACTTTAAAGAAGGTGGGTTGCCGTTGTTTTCCTTCCTGGCAGTGACCATACTGGCCGGGGACCGCAGCCATTGTATTGTGAAAGCTATCTTCTGCCTACCGTCGCGAAACTTGAGACCATAACCAACAACTAATACTTATAGGTTCCATTTCTTTGGCAGCTTCTCTGGATATCCTTCTCTTCATTCTTCTGGTATTTCGTAGATGCTGCTACATAATCTGTGTTGTGGTTTAGTTAAGGTGTTAACTTTAGTTTTAAGGGTCTCTGCTGGGATGCCATCTGGACCAGCAGCTTTCAAGCTTAGGAAAATATAATTTCATAATCCAAATAGTCTAATAATGATGCACAAAATGACATCTAAGCCACTTAATGATATTGTCACGTTCTTGAAGAATAGCGTACATATCTTAATGGGAACGTTTACAGCTAACATATTATTAGCCCAATGTCCTATCCCTTTATTTTCTGTATCCTAACTGTCTCTCTATTACCTGTTTTATGGATGGTTTTACAATGCTATATATTTTCCAAATCGACATGACCAACCAGAATATGAAACGAACGAACTTTATATATACACAAACGAAGCTCTGGGTGAGATGCCTCCTGTCATATTCTTTATGAAAAGTTTGTTCCGTTGGATCATTTGGGTTTTCGATTTTTCACAGTGGGTTTGTAATGTTCTGCTTCTTCAGCAGATCCCATTCACAAGTTGCCTATTTTCAGTAAATTTTCTTTGGATGTTGACAGGTTAGCGTGAGGTGGATGTCGAATGGCAGCTGCCTTCACTTTGACGTGATCACATGCTGTGACCAGTGTTCGTATTCAACAGAATGAATAAAACTAAAATATCTGGGCATTCTTTTGACAGATTCCAATCACACAAGCATCACGCAGACAATGTCATAATCAGAACCAAAAATGGCCAAGAGCATTGATGACAGCAGCCAACATTAACTCTTTCACTACCAAACAAAAACTGGGCTGTGACCAAACAGACATTTATGGCAGAAAATTGGAACTAGGGGTGTGTTACAATAATGCTTTTAAAATGGTTAAGGTGGTAGAAGACCTATTGTATTACATATCAAATTAAAGAGGATTGCACAAGGAACATGACAGTGTTAATAATTAATTGATAGGTTACAAATATTATGACAATAATGAGAGGTTTAATAATAACAAATGAAATTAAAGAGGTAAAAATTATTTAAAAAACTGCACATATAAGGTGTTTTCTACACTCCTATACTGCTAATCATGTTTAATTTACTGAATAATCAACAAACACCACTTGTCTTCAAGAATATAAACAGTATTGCGCATTAAAGTAACCCAAAAAGAAGTTTTGGTGCATATTCTGAACCATGTATTTTTCACAAATAATGACAAAAAATAATGGCTGAAATCTTGAAGGTGGGGTCTGTCACAGTAAAGTTATGAAAATGGTTACAATTGTAGCAGAAATGTTGTATTATATATCAAAATAAAGGGGATTGCACAAGGAATATGTTGGTAGGAGAATTTTTGCTTTAGGTTGTAAATAAAATAAAAATAATAATATAATTTGTAAAATAATTGGACAAAAGTAGGTAAAAATAATGTAAACATTGCACTTAGAATGTGTTTTCTACACTCATATACTGCTAATCATGTTTAATTTACTGAATAATCAAACAAACACCACTTGTCTTCAAGAATATAAACAGTATTGCTCATTTAAATCACCCAAAAGGAAGTTTTGGTGCATATTCTGAACCATGTCTTTTTCACACAAATGAAAAAAACTAATGGCCGAAATCTGGAAATTGGTGTATGTCGCAATAATGTTATGAAAATGGTTAAAATTGTAGCAGAAATGTTGTATTATATATCAAAATAAAGGAGATAGCACAAGGAATATGTTGGTAGGAGAATTTTTGCTGTATGTTGTAAATAAAATACAAATAATAATATAACTTCTAAAATAATTTGTTAAAAAGAGGTAAAAATAATGTAAACATTGTACTTACCGAGGGGGCGTTGTTATCCAATATCCTGATCACTGCTAATCCAATTGAAGTTACTGAACAAACAAACACTATTCTAAACTATAAACACCATTGCTTCCAATCAACCATCCGAAAAAGAAGTTTCGCCGCAGATTCTGAATCATGTATTTTTTTTTCAGACAAAAATTAGGAAAACACTTGGCAGATTTACATTTAATTGTCATGTCTGTTTGTTTTTATTTACTATATGTGGCAGTCTATTTGTGATAGGCTGCAACGCAAACTTTGGCGCACAAGTCTGGTCTATTAGTGCAGCCGGCGCAAACAAAAGAGGATATGTGTCGTTTAGTTCGAGTGCTGCAAAAAACACAGTCTCTATTGACACCGACAAATTCTATTAAATGCTTGGCTCATGTAAATCTTTCGGCATAATTTCCTGCAACAGACTGAAATTCTTCGGCAGGCAGAGAGTGTCAAACTTTCAGGAATACTCTGAGCTACTTCGCGATGAGCACTTTCCTTTACTTGAAATCCTTCTGTAACAATTTTTTCCCTCCTTTCTCTGTTTGCCATATGGAATGTAGGATGTGAGCATTGATCTGTGCAATTTCAAAGATCTAGTAGTAGATATTCTTCCACCACGTAATGGTTTTCCTATCATGGATATTATAATATCCAACCATTTGGTCCATTCTGTCGCAGCCATTCATCGCCGTTTTATTTTCATGGAGACCATCTTCAGCTTGCTTTGCGGTTTTCGCAATCCGCTCTCAACAATTCTAACTACAGACTTGGTAGAGACAACAATGCATGGTTTTTTAGCTTTGTTTAGCCCTTCCACCAAATAATCATATCATCAATGGACACATTTTCAAATGGGTAAAATGCTTCCTGGATATTCTTCAGAGTCAACAAGAGGATAAATTTTTTTTTTTTTTGGGTACCCTCAGGTTGACATACATGAAACATGGTGTGATAAATATATTATAATTTTCTAATTGATTACTGGGAAACGTAGTGGCAGTGCCACATACCAAGGAGTATATAAATGTGCACTTGTACACCGGTAGTCTTTGATACATGGTCTTGGATCAAGTCCCATAGCAATAATGACAGACGTAAACTTCAGCCATTCGTGCTTCGTTGTCAAACACTCAGCTGTTGACGAACATTCACTGGTTTTTCTTTATCACCACGTGCTAAAACTTTAGACACAACTAAAACTACTTTCTAAATATTCACATTCACATATTATTATAAACAATAATCTAGCTTGATCTCAAGTCATACTACGTGGACGCAAACTGGTGGGCGTTTCCATTGTGAAAAACCAAAACAAACAAATTAACACTACCTTAAAACTGAAAATTCACAAGAATCCAAAATTAGAAAACTATTGACCGCTCCAAGATGGCGTAGAGATCTTTCGGCTGTACTACTTTTTAGTTTACTGTAACTTAAAATTCCGAAACGGAGCAGAAATATGTGAAATAAACCACTGATCATTTTGTGGGACGAAAAGGGCGGACTGCCATTACAGCAAATCCATTCTGTCCACAGATGGGA
The DNA here is from genome assembly GCA_014155875.1 of Cepaea nemoralis. Lineage (NCBI taxonomy): Eukaryota > Metazoa > Mollusca > Gastropoda > Stylommatophora > Helicidae > Cepaea > Cepaea nemoralis. The sequence goes on from JACEFZ010023394.1 coordinate 892,781, forward strand.
GCACGGTAGCGAAAGAGTTAAATAATACATGTTCTTCCTCTTTTACCAATATCTTGTGCTAGGCTTTATGATATGGGTCTTTTCACACTCAGCGGAACCTAGCTTGGAAAACTGGACAGGGTGCATACTTAAGTAATGTGATTCGTGCCTAAGTTAACAAGAGACACCTCCTTTCCGGCCATGTGAAGGTCTATGATTTACCAACAATGGACACCCGGCGAAAAAATGCATCGGTTACGGCGTAAATGAGAGCATCGGCACGCAAAAGTCAAACTCTTAGCTACGCCGTCAACGATGGAAAGCTAATGCATCTCACAAGATAAGAATAATGGACGAACATACTTGCAAAAATGTATGCACATCACAGGGTTGTCAAACGAAGTTCAAACGAAGAGAAGAATTATTCAGGGACGTCATGGTTAATGCATTGCGGACTGAGCAGTAGGACAGTAACATGTCCCCGACACCAACCAGATTGCCAGACCTGGGAGTGTAGACTGGCCAAGGACGTCGATGACGTTTTCAAGGGCGAGAGCGGAGCTATAATAACCAAAGCCTCATATGAGCAGTGAGTAGAGATATTTTGGAATGGCTGTTGTACCAGAGTACTGAGCAAGCATAGGAATTCACAGTGTTTAGCGACATTGGCCCGCAAAACGTGATAATTGTTGAACGCATCCCGTAACCAAATTACTAGGTTGACTACCAGACCGTTTATTAGAAATAGAAAAAAATGTCATATTGTGAAACAACTAAGATTTAAGCTCTGATTCGTTTGTGTTGGTAAGCGACGGGACTAACTACTACTCTACCTTTTTTTCTTTATTAATTAACACAGACTTTTAAGTATGCGGGAACACGGGGCCAGTCGTTATTGTCTATAGACCAGGTTATTATATACTAGATGTAGCAATTATCTTGTTATTACATTGAGATTTCCAAACCGAACCTTTATTACACGTCGAAACAGTTCCGAAATGAGTGCTAGATAAATACATAATAATATTAGTCTTTTGCTAACATTTATTTATAATTATTATAAATATACTTTGTTACAACTCTAGATTGTTAAATACATGGCAAGGTAATGTTAACAATTTGTGATGGTAGTTGATCTAGAGTGTTGATTCAAAATGTATATTTACTGTAAAAAGCACCATTTTGCTCTGATCTTTATATATAGACATATGTCATTGCACGTATAACACACACACACATTATTCAGGAAACACACCAAATAAGATACAATTAACCGACTACACCAGTGTTTCGGAACCTTTTTTGTGCCATGCCCCACTTAAGCCTTTCTAAAATTCATATTGCCCCCCTCCGCCGCCCCACGCCCCCCCCCCCCCCCCCCCCCCAACATATACATTATTTTTAATATTCAAAATTGAAATGTTCACTAAAGAAACTTGAATGATAGGTTTTAGGAAGAAATCACTAGGTAATTATTGAGCAAACACAGTAAGTAAATTTTCAAAACATATAATGGAGAACTGAAATTCAATTACAAAATAATTTTAATGAAAGATTTTTCTATATTATTTTAATTATTAGTAATTATTTATTATTTAAATTTAGTGAGATCCTTGCGCTTGATGCTTGCTGCAAAGAGATCTTATGTCAGGTTCTAATTTAGTTAACTTCAGTCTCAAGTCTCCCCGTTTTGTTATATTCAGCCGATTTCTTCCATTTTCGAATTGCCCCCCTTAACTGTCGAATTGCTCCCCTGTGGGGCGTGGGCCCCACGTTGGGAAACACTGGACTACACACACAGACAATAAGGCGTATACGAACGTTAATTGAGTTTGACAACATAGCCTTTAAATGCATTAATAGTTAGTTTGACGACCATAGAAGACAAATAATGAAACGTTTCTTAATCATTACTGGTAATTGACAGAAACGTTTCAGGACGAGGAGTCACAAAGAGCTTGATATTATTGTCATAGCGCATCCTGCATGCCTGATTTGTTTTCCTCCGATAGGTAAATAACGCTAGCCTCACAGGGCCCAGACTGGTGTTTTCAGTTGCATGTTTTTTGCACAACGTTGCGATCAACCCCAAACCCATGTTTGTTTACGTGACAATTTTACGTTCAGTTGTTTGCCTTTGCTCTCTGAACGAAACGGTCAGAGTTAAATTCCAACTAATTGGTGTAGATAATGAGCCAATTACCTCACCGACAACGCACCAGCAGTTTCAGAGCAAGTACATTAAACCCAACAGCCGCGATGACTACAATGGCCTATGAGAAATCAGTAAATTAATGTTGGTCTTGGTACCGCCATTGCAAAGCAAAAATGACCACAGTTTTGAGTGACAGCGAAAGAACCTTATTTGAAATAGTGAATTTCGTGTCTATATGTAGCATTATTGGGATGTTTGGAATTGTAGCTAACATTGCTAACATGATTATATTCTCCAAGCAAGGATTCAAAAACACTGTGAACATAGGATTTTTGGACTTGCTATTTCTGACATGATTTGTCTCATAACATTGCAGTGGGCATCAATCTGCATGAATCCGTTATTCGTATCATCAGGCGTCCCTTGGTTTCCACTAGAAGTCATGTATCTTTCAGCAGCTTGGCCACATGTCAGCTTTTCTATAATCACAAGCTGTGTCACGGTTTATATAACTGCGGAAAGGTATCTAAGCATAGCATTACCGCTAAAGGTGAAGAGTATCATCACTCCAAAGACGGCGACATTAAGCGTCTGTCTAATTTACCTTGCCAACTTAAGTACTCTTGTTCCGGAGTACGCTACTTCTTATCTAGGATGGAGGTTCGATTCTTCGAAGAACCAGACATTTATAGGCATACTATTTACAAATAACCGAAGCAATGTTGAGGGTGCTGTTTACGTTCTTCACTCACTTTTGGGAATAGCGTCATTTACTGGAGTTATAGTCTTTACAACTTTATTAGTGATGAAATTAAGACAAAGTGCTAAGTGGAGACTGGAAGCAACGGCAAGTTCTATTAACCCAGGGGCTATGTCCAGCCGAGACCAAAAGACAGTGAAAATGGTTGTTGTGATAGCCAGTGTTCTTATTGCGTGCTATACGCCTGGTGCAGTGATCTCTTTAGCAGCCTTTATTGTGGGACCTGAGTTCAACGTTAGAGGCAGCTATGTTAATATCGCTGAAGCCATGTGGTCTATAGCAGGCTCATTCCAGGCTATTAACTCCAGCATAAATATCCTTTTCTATTATTCAATGAGTTCTAAATATAAGCAGACTTTTCATGAAGTAATTTTGATGTGTAAACGTTGTTTTCTTGTGTCCAAACCATGAAGTATTTATATTCGATTAACACGACAAACCTTGATTTGATAGACAATCATCTACCTTTAATAAACCAATGGCATTTAGGGCATTCCCAGTACCACTACAAGCAGACTTTTCATGAAGTAATTTTGAAGTATAAACGTTGTTTTTTTTGTGTCTAAACCAAGAAGTATTTATATTTGATTAACAGGACAAACCGTGTTTTGATAGACAATCATATTCTTTTAATAAACCAATGGCGTGATGTGTGCTCTTTCTAATAATAGACAGACAGACAGACAGTAGATAGTCGGGAACTGGAACGGGAGCTTATATGACTACTTATATGAATTAAATTAGATGCTCCCCACCAGGGTCTGGGCGAAGCCGGGCCGGGTCAGACAAACAGACAGACAGACAGACAGACAGACAGACAGACAGTCGGGAACGGGAACTTATATGACTACTTATATGAATTAAATGAGATGCTCCCCATCAGGGTCTGGGCGAAGCCAGGCTGGGTCAGACAGACAGACAGACAGACAGACAGACAGACAGTCAGACAGACAGACAGACAGACAGATAGTCGGGAACGGGAACGGGATCTTATATGACTACTTATATGAATTAAATAATTAATTAATTTTTATATTTTTTTTATATTTTATATTTTATATATATATATATATATATATATATATATATATATATATATTATATATTATATATATTAAT
>JACEFZ010023395.1:0-13209 GCA_014155875.1 Cepaea nemoralis
AGTTGGTCACAAAAGTACATACTGTCCTACTTCTAGTATTGCGGAAATATGCCTTTAATTCTTCTGTCTGGTGTCTATTCTTATATGGAGCTTAGTTATAGTTTCGAACTTCTCATTCAGCGTAGGCGAGAGTTGAAGTTTTCAATCTTATATGACAGCTGTTTCTCAGAGACTGATTTGTGCCTGTTTTTGAGTAGTATACATTTCTAATACTCCCTCCATGTGACTTCTGGTATTTATAAAATGTGATTAAATCTATTAAATTCAATCCTGGTCTTCCTCTAGCTTAAAGACAGGGCGTTTTCGGTTGTAGTCACTACGTGGTAGCTGATTAGGGATCATTCTCACGAGATATCAGGAACAAGTTTATTTGTCGTCTTTCTATAAATTCAATGCAGGGAGAGGTTAAGTAAGTAAAGGTAACGGATCCCTTTACACGCTTTAAGATACATGGGGTATATGGTGCGAGACCCATATTTGTATAGAGCAATCTGTACTCGACAGAGCGTGGTACCTATCACATTTCCATTGCCATCATTTACAATTCTCTCAAATTAAACATGTTACTGTAACGATTTAACATTAGACAATGAGAGATTGGAAATGATGTTATGAATATGAATAATTTACTACTTTAAGTTCCTCGTTCCTTTCAGTTTCCGCGTCTCAGAACTTTATTGTAATTTGTTGCAAGTACAGCTTCTTTTCATTTCTTTACTTTCCCGATGATGGGTCCCCCATCCACTACTTGTGGTACTTAAAGATCTAGTTTTCATACATCGAATTATTTTACTTCAAACCACGAGAGGTAGCCATGTATAGCATCGTTAAGTAGTGACATGTATAATCATGATTATTGTAATGTGTGTGTGTGTGTGTGTGATGTGTGTGTGTGTGTGTTTAATGTGTGTGTAATGTGTGTGTTTGTGTGTGTGTGTGTGTGTGTGTGTGTGTGTGTGTGTGTGAATTTGTTTTTGGATGTATAGATGTATAGATATTATGCTAAATCGTATGAATTTTGTAATGTATATATTTCCCAGTTAGAACAATAAAGGTAATTGTTACAGACATTCGCTCCTGTTTTGTATTGTGTTTTGTTAAGCCAAAAACCATATTAATTAATCTGTGTTAACCTTTAGATCCAATCAATTAAAATTTTTAAAAAGGTAAAGTATCATTTTCCACACCTTGAGTGGTACTGGTGTTAGTCCCATAATTTTATAAAATTAATTGAACTGCTGCAAAGCTGTGAAAATGTAAACAATATAAAATAGCACAAAGTAATGCAGCTGACCTTTGGTATTTATAAAAGGTGATTAAATCTATTCAATGCCATCCTGACCTTCCTCTAGCTTGAAAGACAGAAGGTATTCGGTTGCAGACACTAGGTGCTAGCTAACTGGGCATCATTCTCTGAAGATATCAAGAACCAGTTTATTTGTATTGGCGATGCTAATGGTAGCAGTGTAAAAGGACAAGAGCATCCTGGCTTTTAAACTTCCGGTACGCTGATGGCAGCTTAGGGTTTTCATCCCCCACACCGGTCGGTTGGACAACTGGCAATTTACTTAACGTAAAATTGTCTAGAAAATCAGCCTGGGATTAATCGTAACAGGGTGTAATTTTAATGACTGTGGGGTGTTGGAAAATATTGCCGTTCAAAGTTTTGTATTTACCTTTTATGTTACATGAGTTCGTAGAGGGTGAATATAAAACTTGGAACGGCAATATTTTCAAAAACCTCACAGTATTAAAAATACACCGTATACAATGTTATCTTTTGAACAGCAACAGAAATGAGCACAACCTGGTAAAGAACACGTTACAGAGCTTGGACCTTTTTGTCCAGGAGGCGTACCATCAATCACTGGACCATGTCTCATGTCTCATCATCACCAGATGCCTTGCCGCCTGGCGTGGGTGATCATGCTACTTCACACATTGCGATCCCCGACGGCATGGATCACTTCGTGTGTTGACTCCCTTCCGTGCAACGACACAAGACTGTCAAGAACTTTCTCTCGCTGTCTTCCTCTATCTCTCTTTCCACAAATCTTTCCGATTGCCACAGCATGGTTCAGATTTTGCGGTCTCATAATGTGGCCTAGGCATGACTGCCTCTTTTTGATGTTCGTGATAAGTTGTCTATGCGACTTAGCCTTCTTAAAAATGTCCAGATTGTCCAGTTTGCCTGTCCAATGCATTTTTAGCATTCTTCTATAAAACCACACCTCCAAGGCTTCTATGGACTTTTTCCGCGTGTTTTCTAATTGTCCATAATTCGCAACCGCGACTTCATTGCACCGGGTTTTATCCCATATCGCTCGGTCTCTTTCCGCAGCACGGAAAGCGTCGCACAAAGCACGAACTCCGTAGCTTTTTTAGCGACGACCCACAGGAGTCTCTGAAACATTTAACTCGTAAACCGAAGGGCGCGGCCAGGAATCGAACCCACAACCTTCGGAGCACCAGTCAAACGGCTTGACCACTTCGCCACAGAGACTCCATAAAAACTCCATCAAAAACTTCCAATGACAAGGATCTAATGTCTACAAAGTCTAAACACCAATATGATCATCATGTGCCATGGCGATAAGCGTGGGCGGTCATGTTTCACCATCTCAGTCTACGCTGATTGGCTATCACAGAATGCTGTTTCGAATTTAGGATGTTGCAGAGTGGGATGGAGGTTATTTTAATCTAGCGTGGTTATTTCCTCTCCCCATAACGACATCACTAAATCAGGTATATATGCTAAGAACATTAATTGAACGTTCTAAAGTAGTAAACAAAAACCTACATTCAATCAATCAATCAGGTACTGTCTCCACAATGAAGGTTGGCTGCAGTGGATCTCCAACACTGACTGTCTCTCGCCGTGGCTGTACATTCTATCAGATTGATGTTAGTCCATCTCTTGATGTTATCTCCCCACTTGTATCGTTGTCTACCTCCTCGCTTTCCCTCAACCTTGCCCTTCTCCAGTATGGTTTTTATAAGGGTATCATGTCTTTTAACGTGGCTGAAATATTTAACTTGACTCCTCTTTATTTCTTTCATCAACTTTCTCTTCATTCCCAGTTTTCCTAGAACCTCTGCATTTGATCCCCACCCCCATGAAATACGACATATTCGTCTGTATATCTACATCTCCAGGTCCTCTATGCGACTTTCTAGTTGCTTGTTCAATGTCCAGGCTTCCGCGCCATACAGTAGCGAGCGATGAATATCCGTAGCATTTGACAATTCTCATGTTTAATATGCTATTAATCTCTCTAGATGTTAATACTGATTTCATGCTGTTGAAAGCATTTTTGGTCATTCCTATTCTCTTTCTGCTTTATTAATTTCACAAAGGCATTCGATAAAGTAAGACATGTTAACATGATAAAGATGCTTGTATATCTGGAAATTTATAAGAAATACCTTAGACTTGTTTAATATATATATATATATATATATATATATATATATATATATATATATATATATATATATATATATATATATATATATATATATATATATATATATATATATATATATATTGGAAACAACAAGCTGCCATAAGTATTTATAATGAAGTAAGACAATATCAGCCTATTAAGAACGGTGTGAGACAGGGATGTGTAATGTCTCGCGATCCCTTTTCCATCTAAAGTGAAAATATTTTCAGAAATGTACTAGATATGAAAGGAATCATCATTGGGAAAAGTAACATCAATAGCATTAAATATGCGAAGATACAGTATTGATTGCAGACAATTAGCAGGATCTGCAACATTTTATATTTATTTGATGCTGTTGTTGCACACAGTGAACAACTAGAGTTAGAATTAATTTTTAAGAAGACACAGATTATGGTCGTCACTAGGAAGATGGAAATACCACAAAGTAACATACAAGTAAATGGGAAAAATGTAAAAGCCCTGTTAAGAAAATTCGCAACCAAATTGACTACATACTAATTAATAGAAGATTTAGAAATGCTTTAATTAATATAAAGACAATGCCTGGTGCTGACTGTAATAGTGATCATGTACCACTATGTGGACATATAAAAGTAAGATTAAAGAGAGGGAAAAATTGTTAGGAACATGAGACTTAATAAAGAGGTTCTAAAAGGAGATAAAGACATTCAAGAACAATAAAGCGTGACTGTGAAAAATAAGTACAATGCAATAGCTAAAATACAGAGTATAAATGAACAATGGGAAATGTTAAGGGACTCCATTCATAAAACTAATAAAGAAATATTACCGGAGAGAAGCCAAATAGCAAAGAAAAAAATGGATGAATGAAGAAATCTTAATGCTAATGGACAAAAGAAAACAGAGTAAAAATGACAAACAAGAATACGCTAAGATAAATAAAGAAATAAAAGATAAATGTGGGAAGGCAAAAGAAAGTTGGTTAAGCGAAAATGGTGACACCAAAATGTGACATAGAAATAGAAGGAAAATTTCTTAACCAAGTGGATATTTAAGATACATAGAGGCATTTATAACATCAGATGGAAGATGTACCACATAGATTAAGAGCAGAATAGGACAAGCAAAAGCCGCATTTCAGAAAATGAAGAGTATCTTATGCAATAAGTCACTATCACTAAATGTAAGAAAGAGAGTGCAGAAATGCATTGTAGAACCAGTTTTGCTGTATGGCAGTGAATCTTGGAATATAAATGAACAAATTAAGAAGAAATTAGAAGCAACAGAGATGTGGTACCTGAGACGAATGTTGCGAATTCCTTGGACTTCCAGAGTAACTAACAATGACTGTCTGAAACAGGCTAATGATACTAGAACATTATATACAACAATAAGAAAGAGACAAACATCTTTCTTCGGTCATGTGATGAGAAGAGAGGCATTGGAGAACATCGTGACAACTGGAAAGATCGAGGAGAAGAGAGGCAGAGGCAGACCAAGAGAAATGATGCTGGATGGATTGAGACGGTGGCATGGAGGAATATCAGCAGCAGAGTTGTTCCAGAAAACCAAAGACCAAGATCTGTGGTGAGACATGAACGCCTACGCCAGCTGGCAGGGCACTTGATGATGATGAAATTGGAATATTCTTAAACAAGTGAATCTGTACAATTATCTCGGAACAGTCATAACATCTGAAGGAGGTGCCTTGAAAAGATTAGAACAAGAATCGCCATGGCGAAGGTAGCCCTTTACAAGATGAACAACATACTGACCAACAAAAAAATTTAATTTGATACGAGAAAAAGTGTGTTGAGGTGCTATGTAGAACCTGTACTACAGAAACCACATTTCCACAGCCATCAGCTGTTTTTCAGCTTGACTGCACATTGTCCACGCTTCACATCCATACGAAAGCATAGGCTCCTTGTAGCACTTCAATACTTTTTTTTTCTCGTTTCAGTTGGTATCTTTTTATTGGTCAGTATGTTTTTCATCTTATAAAAGGTTACCTTCGCAATGGCAATTCTTGTTCTAATCTCTTCAAGCTATCTCCCATCAGATGTTATGACTGTGCTGAGATAACTGTATTTATTTACTTGCTTAAAGAATATGCCCATTTACTCGAATATCACATTGTGGTGTTTTCTTCTTCCCAGTGACGACCATAATCTGTGTCTTCTTAATATTCAGTTCTAAAGTTGTTCACTGTGTGTAACAACCGCATCTACTAAATTGTTCAGGTCCTGTTCGTTGTCTGAAATCAAAACTGTATCATCTGCATATCTAATGTTATTGATGTATCGTCCCCCAATGTTGATTCTTTCCATATCTTCTATATTTCTGAAAATATTTTCACTGTACAGGGAAAGAAGATCTGGAGACATTACACATCTCTGCCTCACACCTCTCTAAACTTAATAGGCTGATATTGACCTACATCGTTATCAATTTTGGTGGCAGCTTGTTGTTTCCAATATATGTTTTTTACAGGTCTAGGGTCTTTTTCATCAATTTGTAGATCTTCAAGCATCCTTATCATGTCGACATGTCTCACTTTATCGAAAGCCTTTGTGTAGTCAATAAAGCAAAGATTTAGACCTTTGTTCACTTCTATAGAGCGTTAAATTACTGTTCTCAGTATATACACAGTATTTACTGTGCCCTTGCCTTCTAGAAACCCACATTGTTCTTCTCATATTTCGGGTTGTATTTTCTTTCTAACTCTTTGCATGATAATTCTCAGCAGAATCTTCGTGATGTGGCTCATTAAACTAATTGTTCGATGTTGATCGCATTCCAAGGCTCCTGATTTATTTGGGATTGCCAATCGCTGCATATTGCTGCACGATGAACTGTGGAGCACATTTTTTATGACATCATGTACTTCATTTTTCACACGTTATCTACATACAAAGTGTAGCGAGACTTTACAAACACCATATATTATGCTTTGTTGCCTACGTGTTCTAGTGAACCTTGGTCACACCGGTTCTGAACGAGGTGTTTATACTTTTAGTCTTTCAATCTTTCATATTAAGCCTATTTTATTGTTTCCTCTTTACTCAGACTATTAAGTGAATGGAGATCGGCGTGGCTGCGAAGTTTAACGCAATTAAACCTTCTCTCCTGACCGCAGCATTGCGAGTTCCTTCCAGACGCTGGTCATTTGGACTTAAATGTTGACTTCTAGTCCTAGACTTGGGGATGTAAATTACAAGTATCCCAGATGGGGCTCGCCTGATGGCGAGGGACACTGGTAACAGGGATAGTTAACCTCCACGCAAATACAGTTCAGTGTAGTCACTAAAGTAATAGTGTAGTAAATTAGTAGTAAAGTAGTAGGCACGTTTTGTGTTTGGACTACGCTTGAGTTCAAGACCAGAGAACTCAAACAATAACTGACGACCTCTAGAATTTCACAACAATATGTGATTACAGATTTTATAAAGTTGCATTGCCTTTACCGGACGTCACAATCAACACAATCATTTTTTTTTTGGTTTGTTTTCTGTGAATAGTATTCGAGTGTTGCGCTTAGTAGTCTGCCATTGATTTCCGAACGACCGCTTCTCACACCATCGAAATAAACGCAAAACAGTCTGTTTTCAAATAATCTGCGGCGGTTTTCGAACCCTCGACTCGGAATGGTGAAATGTGTTCACTGCCCCTAAGCCACGGCGTCGGCGATTAAAGATTTACCATGCTAAAGATAATATAAATAAACTGTATTTAATAAACTGGCGGTTACACACCGTTGAACTGTTCAGTTGGCTTGGTATATTAGGGGGTCTTTCTGTGGTCTTTATCGCTACTGTGTTGTCTACTTATGATATCTTGTGTTTCGGTGATTCGCGTTAGTTTCTGCTTTGTTTCTATGTCGGGTTCTTCTTTTTCTTCTTCTTCAGCATTCCGAGCCATTGAGGTTCTTTGCTGCAGATACAAGCCGTCTCCATTCGTCTCTCTGGTTGACCTTCTCTTGCCAGTCGCTGATTCCAATGCTTGTAGGTCTGTAATATACATTATCTCTCCACCGTCTTCTTGGCCTACCTCGGGGTCTACGGTCATTTATGTCCTGAGTGTAAGCGAGTTTTGTTTCCCTATTATCTTCCATTCTTTCCATATGCCTCAGCCATTGCAGTCCATTAGCCTTCATGATACCAGTGATTAGCGGGGACTTAAACAGATCATAAATGTCTTTGTTGTTTCTTCTTTTCCATTCTCCACTTTGTGTATCCCTAATGGACCCAAAGATGCGTCTTAAGACTTTGTTCTCAAAGGTTTGTAACAAGGCTTCGTCTCCTTTCGTTGTACTCCAGGTTACAAAGCCATGCAGCAAACTAATCTAATCAGTGTTTTGTATATTGTGATCTTGGTGTTACGAGATAGCGCATTTGATTTTAGGAGATGTTGTAGTGCATAGTATGTCTTATTTCCAGAGTTGATTCTAGTTTGTATTTCTTCCCTTATGATGTTGGAGCAGTTGAAGATTGTACCCAGGTATTTGTATGTTTCCGTTCTTTTAATGGTCATATTATCTATTTGTATGTGGCCAGAGTTTTTAGCCGTTCCTTCTCTTGAAATTACCATATATTCTGTCTTATCTTGGTTGACAACCAGCCCCATTTGTTGAGCTTTTTCCTTCAAGTGAGTCAATATTTCCAATGTCTTTTTTTCATTTTCCCCTATAATATCTATATCATCTGCATAACCAAGCAGATTGGATTTTCCTCCAATAGCACATTCCTCCTTTACCTTCCTTACAATTTTCGCTAGAGCCAGATTGAAAATGAGCGGCGATAGTGCATCACCCTGTTTCAAGCCAGATGTTATTTGGAAAAGGTCTGATTTCCTGCCTTTATATGTTACAATATTACAAGTATCTTCCATACATAGTCTGGTTATGTTGATTAACTTCCTTGATATTCCAAATTCCTGCATAGCATTCCATAGACTATTCCCATGGACACTATCATAAGCCTTTTTAAAATCCACAAAAATGTTATGGCGATCTCTTTTATATTCCCAACTTTTCATGGCTATTTGTCGTAAGATAAATATCTGATCTATTGTTGATCTGTTTTGTCTGAAATCCGCCTGGTAGTCACCTAATATGTCTTCTGAATATGGTTTTAGTCTATTTAGTAATACCGCGGATGGTATCTTATAGCTTATGGATAGGAGTGATATTCCTCTATAATTTTCACAACTTGTCTCCTTTCTTAAAGATAGGTATCAATAATGACTCTTTCTTTGAATATTTTGAATGATAATTATACATTTTATCATACACATGGTTGTAATATGCAAAACTTTACCCCCTCTTATCAGTTGAGTAAAATCAGTACTCGGGGCGCTCCTGTCTGGGAAATTGCCAGTACTAAGGACACTACTTTCTGAACTTAGCAGTCAGCACAAGGTCACTGTCATGTCATAGAAATGATAAGTTAAGTGCGCATGCAAAGAACATGTCATGCACCAGAAAACGGTAAGAGTAAACGCACCGTCTACGCGTCATCTGACAACGGACGGTTAGCAATATCACTTTGGGCTTAGACTTGGGGCGAGAAACATCAAGACATCAGCACGCCCTGTTTAGAACCTTTGATAAGTGCATAAACGCTGCAGACGCAGTAGTCCACACCAGCATTAAACACTCTTAGGGAGAGAGTCTCACAAGGTCAGGCCATGGCTTTTTAGAATTTGAGCGAGAGCGACAGAAATGGGACTTTAGAAATACAGCCGGTTATCCATGATGCTCGGGGGTCCGAGTTGGCTGTCATGTGATAAGTTATAAGTAGCGCTTACGTGTGGCTATAAGGGTGGAACAGTGAGTAACGGGCGCCAGAGTAAGGTTAGCTCGGCCGACCTTTAGAATACTGTATTGCGTGTGTGTTGAGAAATATATAGAGCTTTGAAATAAAGTCGGCACTTCTTGTCCGGAATACTCAAAGAAAAGATGGCCTTGTCAAGTGCTTTGATCTGACTGTGATGTGGAGATTAGTTGTCCTGAAGTGTAACATTTCACATGTTTCACTGCGTCTGCTATTACTAATACTATTACAATAACGACTTCTACTACTGCTGCTCCTACTACTACTGACACCACTTTCACTATTACATCAACAACAACAACAACAACAACAACTACTACTACTACTACTACTACTACTACTACTACTACTACTACTACTACTACTACTACTACTACTACTACTACTACTACTACTACTACTACTACTACTATTACTACTACTGTTGTTGCTGCTGCTGCTACTACTACTACTACTACTACTACTACTACTACTACTACTACTACTACTACTACTACTACTAATAATAATACTACTACTACTACTACTACTACTACTACTACTACTACTACTACTACTACTACTACTACTGTTGTTGCTGCTGCTGCTACTACTACTACTACTACTACTACTACTACTACTACTACTACTACTACTACTACTACTACTACTACTACTACTTCTTCTTTACTACTACTACTACTACTACTACTACTACTACTACTACTGCAGTTGCTGCTGCTGCTGCTGCTACTACTACTACTACTACTACTACTACTACTTCTGCTGCTGCTGCTACTACTACTACTACTACTACAACTACTACTACTACTACTACTACTACTACTACTACTACTACTACAGTGTTATAGCGATTCTGATTTGTAGAAAGAAAGAAACTTTCCACCTCGTTCAACCAGTCTAAGTAGCCTTGGTTATAATTGTGGTGTTTCTTAGAGCGGTTTAAATTGTCTTTGTCCTTTGCACGTGATTCGACTTCTAATGATGCATGTGTGGCAGGGTTATTCTATCCCGTTATCCTTCCTACACCGACAACATCCTCGATAGTTGATCCGTTGCCACTGGGTATAGCTGTCATGGGTGGCCTCTCTGCTGCTTGAGGGTGCCGGCTGTTCCTCTTGTGCTGTACGCGTTCTTGTTCTCACTGATCTGCTTGCTGTCTTTATCAGTTAAACCCCCCCCCCCCCCCTCTCCCCCATTCCTTCGTTTGAGTAGCCCTTTTAGGGCTAATCCTGTGGGGGAAATGGGAAATTGACCGGTTGTGAGATAATGGGCACTTCAGTGACACGTGGCAGAATGAAGGATTTTTACTACAACATGGCTACGTCGGCGTCATGGTGGATTAACAAGTTCGGCGAGTCTTTGATCTTGATAAGATTGCAAAGATTGCGCAATTAGTGGCAAGATTAGGCACAATGGCGTCATGCCATCTGGACTGGGCAAGCTGAAAAGCTGAAAGAAAGGCGTCACAATACCTTTCCATATTTTGTTTTCTCTTAATTTGTCATTTGGTGCAACGTGCCTTTACATAATGTGTCAAGAAGTATTTGATAAGTGAAACACGAAGACATGATTACAATGTTGGAAATGATAATCAGTGATGGTAAATAAATGAGGATAATAAAGCGCAACAAAGAGTAGACGTTAGAACTCAAAAGAAATTATTAGGAATATTTCAACACACCAAACAAGGTGTTAAACAGGACTGTGTACTGTCGCCCGATATGTTGAATGTATACGGTAATGAGATCCATACAACATATGCCAGGAATATCAGTTAGTGGGTACAATGTAAACAGCCTGTGCTATACTGATAACATGGTTTTGGTCGCTGAAGATAATACACTTGCAAGAAATGATAGATATAAGTGCAACAGAAAGTCAAAAGAGATGACTTAGTCTGAATAATGTAAAAACAGATGTAATGGTCATTACAAAGAAAACACATATACATACATACAACATCAAAGTGAATGGAACCAATCTGAAACAAGTCAATGCATTTAAATATTTGGACACTTTAATAACAAACAGCAGATGGAAGATGTATTAATGAAGTTAAATGTAGAATTGATGTCAGCATGGATGAATGGATACGAGCTCTCGCTCTTAAACCTCCGGTGTGCTGATTTCGAGGTAGCGGGTAAATCAGTCAGTTGGATTAAAATGTTGACTTTCGGTCCTTGACACATGGATGTAAATTACAAGTACCCCTGAAGTCGTAGTGGATTCGTCTCATGACGAGGGAAACTGGTAATAGTGAAGACTAATAAACACACAGAAATCAGTTCAGTGCACCAGAAGTGATAGTATGTGTATGGACTACGCTTGAATTCAAAGCCAGAGAACGAGAAACATTTTTCTATAGCCCAAACAAAGGCAGTACTTCACAAGATGAATAATATTCTTTGCAATTTTTCTTTGTCACTTGTCTAATTCTTCCTCTGATTTTCCCGTGTTTTATGCGTACTTATCAATACCTATACAATCATTTAACATGTTATTTCAATGGCCTCAAAGGATCTCAACTGGTTACCACGTTAGGGGCTTTAGATATAACAATAAGATTAGAAGGAATTATGTTAAAACTAATAGCAAATAATATACGTAACGGCTTTGTAAGACTGTTCTAGTCCGCCTTTCATCATGACCAACACAGGGCGCGTGACTTCAAAGCGACGAAACTTGACACTAAGCCCTTAGACCATGCTACCTTTATCACAGGCCGCGATACCGACTTTATCTACAAGATCAATGACTCGCCGAAAGTGTCATCGCCACAAGTGATGCAGGTGCGGCTAAGCTGTAGAAAAAATACCTGATTTTGCCACGTGCCACTGAAGTCGCCATTATGTAACAACCCACCAAGTGGTAGCAGCCAATCATATGAGAGGGAGGAGCCTGTCGTCAATTGAATGCCCAATCGAAGCCAAGGAACAAATGGGCGTGTACAATGAACTCTGTATAAGAGTACGGGAGTATCGTCTGATCAGACATTGTCTCTGTGCATTCTTGGAGAAACTTACGTGCATTAAACTCAGTGAAATCAAAGTATTGAGACTGATAATAAGTTTGCGGTGTTAAATTTAGTGTTCAGTTGGATATATCCCGTGTTGCGATCCGAGAATCTGAGAATGGAATTTTCTGTAGTCTGCCCTAATGCTGGATCTGGATGTGAATGGTGTGGGAGTCTTCATGAACTTGAGGTAAGTTTACATGTTACTATCTGTCATCTATTTGTCTAGTCTAGTCTCATCTATCGATCGATTGATCTATCCATCCATCCATCGGTCCGTCCATCTGTACGTCTAACGTTTTCTTTCTGTAACTGTATATGTATTGTTATATATGATGGTCTGTCTCTTTCCTTGTTTTCATTTATACGTCAAACTGTGTGTCCAGATGAATGTACTTCAAATGTCTGTCATCTGCTGCCTATAATACCTTGCCGTGTATGACACGGGACTCTTGAGCCTGAGGAATTAAGACCGCCTAGATAGTTCGGTCGCCGCGAACTTTGCAGGTTACTTTTTCCCCACAGACAGAAAAAAAAAATCAAAACTTACCAAGGATTCAAACCCGCATCTCCCGAAGGAGAACTCTGCATTCCAGCAGGTGGGCCAGCCGTTTCTCACACATTTCAACAAATTTGAATAATCTAAATATAATTATGATAGTTGCCTAAATATGCCTGCGCGCGTGAGATCAGGTAATAAACTATTAGTGTGTAGACAGAACACTTAGTTTTACGAATATTGTCTGTCCACTATGTTCTTGTGAATTCGGATGTTGATACATTGAGCTGGACTCCCAGGTTGACCCAGCCTAAAATGATAGCATGAAATTCCTGGAGAAATAAAGGCGATCGGTGTGCTATTGAACATATTCCCCATAGAGCGCCGATTGATTGATACAAATATTGAAATATGGGTAAATCTTGAATC
>JACEFZ010023396.1:0-48073 GCA_014155875.1 Cepaea nemoralis
CATCATCAAAGCCTGACGCTCTCTCTTCAGGGTTCAGGTCCTCGACGGGGATGATGTCTTCGGCTGAGCTATGACAGGAGGCAATATTTTGCCCCGAAGCCTGTCCAACAGACTCGGCCCAATCCTGGAGGAACTGGTACTTGTCCTGTCCCAAGACTTCGAGTACAGGTGCAGTTGGTCGTAGTTTAGGTAGCCCGGCTTCAGAGGTAGGTTGAGCATCATGTTTGTTTTTTCCGCACCCCGATGGCCCGCACACAACACAACGAATGGTGTCCGGCAGCAGCCAGTGGTGGTGGTGGCGGGCTTTGTCCTCAAGGTCGAAGTTGGTTATCTCCATTTTAAATATATACATATTTGCAATATCTTCAATATGTATTGCCTGCGCTGTAAGAAGCAGACTCCTACGCTGGAGGAGTCGGAGGTCGTGCTGAAAAATCGTCGAATAACCAGCCGCGGCCTCTGTGAAGTTTGCGGTGCTAAGAAGAGCCAGATTGTTGGTATGGGGCTCCTCAACAAAGCACTGAATATGTTGCCTTTGCCTGAGCTGCATATGAGGCTGCCTGAGGGCGTCAGCTCTGAGGATGTTCCTGGAGGCTCGTTCCAGAATACAGGGAAATATAGCTACTGCGGCCCTTTCACTAAACTAGATAAGCGGATGGCCCAAGGCTATGAGGGGGTCAACACACTCGACCGCGCCTGCAAGGCTCACGACATTGCTTATGCGGCTCATAGCGATACAGCTAACCGCAACGTTGCTGATGATGTCCTAGCCGCGGCGGCTGGAAATATTGCAGCGTCTGCCCCCGACTGGGAGAGGCGCGATGCCCGCATAGTCTCGGCCCTGATGTCGGCCAAGAGCCGCTTTGGTATGGGTGCGCCCTCGTTTTGAATATATAGACATCTGTAGTATATCAATATGTATTGTTTTCGGTGTAAGAGACAGACCCCCACTAAGGGTGGGACGATTAGCAAGATGAAGAATGGACGGTCGGTTAAGCGTGGCACCTGCATTGTGTGTGGTGGAAGGAAGAGTCAGATTGTTAGTGGGAAAGGAATCATCTTTGGGCCCAAGTCACCAATCAAGGACATCCCCGTCTTGGGCTCCCTCTTGGGATGGTTGTTATAGAGATATGTGATATGGCCTTACAATAATGGAGCGTGTTTACTACAGCCCGCAAGGTTATTGGAAAGGACATTCAGCTGTGAAGAAGTTGGCTGCTGCGGCTAAGGTCAGTGAGACTGAGGCTAGGGAGTGGCTTCAGAAGCAGGCTATCTGGCAAATCTACCTGCCGCGGCCTCACTATATTCCACGACCCCACATCGCCGAGTCCACACCGAATGCTGTCCATCAAGCAGATCTTTTGTTTCTCCCACATGGTCGCGTTGGTTCTGGCCGCGCGGCCAGGACCTATAGGTATGCCTTGACGGTGGTCGATGTTGCCTCGCGCTATAAGGAGGCTGAGCCGCTAACAGACAAGAGTAGCGACGCGGTCGCATCAGCACTTGGGCGGATCTATAAACGCGGGCCGCTCAGGTGGCCTAATCTTTTGCAGATTGACCCCGGGCGGGAGTTTATGGGTGCCGTCAGTCAGCTGGTGACTAAGCATAAGACACAGGTACGCCGTGGGCAGGCTGGGAACCATCGCCAGCAGGCCATTGTCGAGCGGTTCAACCGCACTCTGGCAGAGAGACTGTTCGGGGCCCAATATGCCCAGGAGTTGTTACTCGCCGCCCGAGGCTCAGATGAACGGTCGGTCGAATGGGTGAGAGCTCTACCCCAGGTAGTCGCTGCGATCAATAATGAGGTGACGCGTTTGACTGGTAGGAAGCCGGCTGAGGCGATTAAGGATTCGTCCGTCTCCCACGCTCCAGCCGCGCCTGCCCGCCGCGCTATCGGGCGTAAGGAACCTTTGATTCCAGCCGACTCGCAGGATCAGGTATCTCTATTCGGCGGGCGAGCTTGAAGGGGGCCTGCGTCGGGCCACTGATCCTACATGGTCGCTGACCTTGCACAAGATTAGTCATATCACCCAGCAAGAGGGACAGCCCACTCTTTACTATCTAGTGGATGGACCGGCTCGTGGTTTTGTGCGCGAGGAGCTGCTCATTGCTCCTCCAGACACACAGCTACCCCCTAGCAGGATTCTAGGTGGCCGTAGGCCCTAGTGTTGATACCATCAGCACAAATCCACTTTTTCGTGTCCATGGGGCTCAGAGATGTTTTGTTCATCTCATAAACCCCTATCTGGTGGCCCTTGCTTCGTATGGCAAACTGTGTGTGCTTGTATTCCCGCTGACCGAACAGACTGTCCTTGTAATGTTCGTGTCTGAGGTCCTTCTTCACAACTGTCCGAGCCACTCCTTTGGCTTTCTTGATGTTGGCGGCCTCCTCTAGGATTGAGTACATCTTTGGTCTGAGACCGACGAACTCAGCTATCGAGCGGCCGTTGCATTCATCTTTGAATTTGCCGACCACCTTTTTATTCGCAGTCGAATGGTTGGGGTGGTCACGCGGTTAATATGAGAAGTCGTACCAGTCGGGGTGAGCCTTCATGTCTGCGTACACATCCTCAGTCTCCACCTGAAGTAGAAGGGAGTCAGTATTTGTGTAGCAGAGCTGGAGTCTATTACCGTATTGGGGTTTAAGCTTGTTGTACCAGAAGTCGTACATGAGGTGCTTGGATAGGTCCAGGATGGCCTGCCCACAATAGACTGGTTTATTCAGCTGGACCTTGTTCTTGATGCTGTGCACCGCCACCAGTCCACCGTTGAAGATTCTACACGATTCGTAGTTGGGGCTGGCGATTAATTTTCGGAGTCGATCAGTCTCGGTGCCTCTGACAAGGTTGACTCTGATGCGATTGCGAACGTTCTCCATACTCTTCCCAAAGACAGCATTGTTCATCAGCTTGAAGAAGTCCTTCTCAAATTCCGACTTGGCTTGGGCTCGTAGAGTGGTGTTCATCTCTATGTAGGGCTTCATCCATTGGGACTGACTGAACTTGATGGCTCGGTGGATCTGGGTGACCTCTAGTCCGAGGCTGTGATAGAGTTTGAGATTGCGGTAGTGGACAACGTATCGCTCTTTTTTGTGGAGGTGAGGTACCAGCTTTGTTTGCTCCGTGAACTTACCCCCCAGTTTGTTCTGGAGCTCGCGCTGATAGCTGCTCAATCAGGCCTCTGGGATGGTCATGGTTTCTGGAGCTAGTGGATAGTCGCTGTGGGCTTCATGTAGATGTGAAGGGTACTTCATGTCAACCTCAACAAGCCATCCCTCTGGGGCGTTGTCGGGGGTGTTGAGTACCTCCTCGAGAGTTGGATTGGCCCATTGGAACCCACCGGTGGGGAGGTATTCCATCATGGCCCATCCATACAGATTATTTGCATCTAGGTACATGATCCATGAATTGGGTGTTGTGGGGTCATAGTCTGAAGTCTTGGGGTTGTTGGCCTTAGCATACCGCTTGGAGACCATGGCCACACCCCCTCGGAGTCCCTTCTAAAAGAGGAGGTGCATGTCCAAGTCGGTTAGGAGCTCGAGTTGCACCTTCGTCTTTTTTTAGGAGTGCGTCCCATGCCAGGCCGGGTGCACTGATGTAGTGGGCTGGGTCGAGCTGATATACCTCCATACAGGTGTCTCGGAATGCCTCGAACATATCAGCTAACAGACCGACGTCCGTTTTCAGGTATAGGTCATGGTAGCCTCCAAGTGTTTTGCAATCGAGCTCCTGCCACACTTTCTGGGCGTGGGCATAGTCAGAGTCACTGATTCCTTCTCGGGTGAGCTTGCTGTAGAATGCCTCTTTGGGTGGTAGGCAGTCCTCTGCAAAGCGCTCGAAGCTGTCCATATATTCGTAGGGGTATACACCCTTACGGAGAAGGAGATGTGACTGGCTCTGGCTTAGCGTGGTCCTGAACTTGCTCATTAAGACAGCCCAGGGGGTGTGCTTCTCAGTGTTGCACGTCTCACATCTTGAGATTATGTCGTTGCCTCTACGTGTCAGAGCCATTGATTTGCCGCAGTGTGTCAGCTCGCTAAGGTTCCCTACCAAGGTGTCTAGAGAGCTATTCATGAACTGTAGGCTGTCAATGAATTGCAGCTGACCAATGGTGAAGGAGGCGTACTTCTCTATGGTGTTTGGTATGCAGGTGATTGTTGTGTTGTCTACTTGTTTGGTTTGCCATTGGCCGTTTTTCTTCTTCTTGTAGACTGTTCTTTTTCCCCAGTCCAGACGGCCGGCCGCTTGCATGATGATGTGGGAGTCGTATCCTCTGAGGTTGTGAAAGACTACAGGTATCCTCAGCTTGTCTCTGTTTATGCGCCATGCCAGATTACAGACATTGTGGGCTGCACCCCGGTATTTGCCCGTAATATGGCAGTGGTCTCTCACCTTGTCCTCCTCCAGCGGCTCTTTACAGATGTGGCAGGTGGTGGCGGAGGCAAAGTCTTCACGGTCTTTTTGCCCCAGCACCATCAGAGCCGGCCGCTGTAACTTGTGGTGGATGGTGGCCTGCTCTTGTCCCAAGCGTTTGAGGAATTCATCGGCAGCATCCTCCCCCCGATATACGACAGGGTTTGTGGTGAGGCCGTCGCAGCGTACAATGGTGTAGCCGAAGCCGCAGGGAGGCTGCTGGGCAAGTTGTCGCGTGTTGCTCTGGCTTGGATGCATTGCCGCGCCATGTACGGGAACGTTCAACGTCTCAAAGTCTGCGTATATGATGTATGGTGCCCTCATCTGTTTCTGGAGGGCCTTGAAATTCATCTTTCCCTCTTTAGGCATGACATTCACCTGACAGGCTGTGTTGATGCCTTGACAGAGTGGCTCATGTAGGTCCAGGGTTTCCTGAGAGGAGTGTACGTGGAGACAATTGAGACATGGATACTTCTTACCCTTGTGTTTGCTGTTTCCATATAGAAGCTGCCCCACATCCTTGACCCAGACATAGTGCCTATTCTCATCCTTACACAGGAGCAAGAGGTTGATTTGGGTGCGCTGGAGTGTGTTGGTTCGGAGTATGGTTGGTCCTTTGTTCCACCCAAAGACTCTGATGGCTATGGTGGGACTCTGGTTTTCAAACTTCGCAATACTGGTCAGCTGCACCGGGAATTGGATTCCTTCAAAGTTTAGCTCTCCCAGGTGGGCGCTATAATTGTTGAGCCTATCAGGATGCTCTCCATGCGCTACTGGGTAGAGCGCTGAGAGTATGGCCCATTCAAAGCAGCGGTTGTCCTCATTCTTCACATTCACAACACTGCGTGGTGGGATGAAGCTGGGGGTCGCGAAGTAGCTAGAGCCTCGGAATGGTTGGTATTTTACAATGTAGAGGTCGAGCTGCACACACTCATCATAGGCCCAATCCGAACCCTGTTCAGTGAAGCACTCACTGTCTGCATATATCTTAGCAACGGCGTGGTTAAATACCTCTTCAAATTCCCCCACATTCAGCATTTCATGGTTCCTGCTTCCGTGGGCTGCTATTGCCGTGATCTGTTCACCTTCCGGTGTGGTGCGATAGTATTTTAGATGGAGATACAGCTGTATTTTAATACCGCCATAATCCCCCAACCCTTTTACCACAAGGGCTTTGATGGCGGGCTCCATCGAATACATAAATGCTCCAGGTTCTTCATAGCCGCTACGTTCTGGGACGATTGCTTCATATTTTCTCAGGCTCCCCTCACTCTCCCGGGTGAGTTTCAATTCAGGTGCGTTGCGAATGAATGCGGCCAACTTCTCATCCACTTCATTTCGCACACTATCAACTCGGGCAAGGAACTCTGCTTCGAGGTCGGTGTGGCGTTGAGCACGCTGCCGGGCGCGGTGTCGTCGCTCGGCGACGATCGCGGCTCGGTCTGCGGTGGTACCGTGTACAAATCTCAGAGCGGTGGTAATCCCTGCTTCAAGTCGTGCCCCCTGTAGATTAGGGTTCTTCTCGAGCAGGGAGGCCCTAGCCATCTCACGCGCTCTGGATATTTCCCCCTCAAGAACGGCCTTCCTCCTCCCACTGTATGGCATGCCATACTCGCGGGCTTGCTGTTTCAATTGATTCAGCGTAGGCATGGCTAAATACACAGATCCGTCAGTCTCTAACAGGTGGGTGTGTACGTACACTGATGACTTCACATCTCTCTAATTGAAAGTTCAATCCACTACAATCTTAGCAATTCGACGAATCTCTGCATTATAGTCCTTTACATTCTCTTCGTACCAGATTCGGTGATACTCCTTGTCATATCCACATTCTTTACATAGTTTTAGAAGGTTGTTGACCCCCTTCCCACATTTCCTACATGGTTTAATAAATGAACCCTTCCGTATTAGCACTGCATGGACTTTGCAGTAGTCCCTCATACAGCTACGATTGCAAGGCTCCGTGGAATGTAGCCGTAGCCACTTACAGTTCTTGTAAGCGCACCTAGCGCATCTTGGTATGTCTGCGGATGATACCCTCTAATTCAGCAGCTCGGTCGCCTGTAGGCGACCCGTGCGTGCGCTCCGGGAGGATGGCGCCCCGGGGCGGGGGCCCCGGGGGTTGGATCCCTAGGGGGCTGTTGTTTTGGCGCTCCTGTGGTGCCCCGACCCTTTTGGCCGCAAAGCCCCATTATACATCTACTCCTTCACCTTATTTTCAGAACGTCATTCCCCCCCCCCCCTTTTCATATTTCCTATCTAAAAATCCCCCACCCCTACACAGTATACGTAAAAATGGACGGTAAATTTAATAGCATATACTAAAACAAGTCTAGACATCCACACAAAACATGATTTATGGGTCTACTTACTTTATAAAATGAATTTTAGAAGGATGAGACGTACATAACTGTAAAGTATGAAGGGGAAAACAATATGAAGTAATCGGTTCTTGTATTAACGCGATCTTGAAATGGTCTTCATCCCCCCCCCCCCTTGGAAAACCTAAAATTCCCACTGGGGGGGGGGGGGAAATTCCCCACCGGTTGAGAACCACTGCACTATGCGGTTATGTCAGGAAGCCCTGTAATAACCAATGCCTTGCGCTATTGGCTAGGCCACCTGGATACAGGTAATACCAGAACATAAAATAAACATATTTGTTTTTTCTTGCCAGCGTTCAATATGTGTTACATTACAACGCATGAAATAATGACTACAAACAAATAGTATTTTGTTATGAGACTTATTTTTGATTTTAACAGGGGATGTAATCTGAATTGAAACATATTACAATAGTAACATGAGAGTTACTTCCCATAGAGTTTTCCGTGACTGTACTCGAATATTGCTCAATTGTTCCATGGTATGCTTGCAGATCTACACATTGATGGGAAAGAACTTTGTCATCATCATCATCATCATCATCATCATCATCATCATCATGTTCATCATCATCATGATCATCATCATCATCATCATCATGAACGTCATGTTTGTGTGGATGCGTTTGTGTGTGCATGTGTGTATGTGTGCCTTTGTGTAACCAGTGTGCGTGTGTGTCTGTATGTTGTGAACGTATGTGCGTGAGTAATAATCAGAGTGTGCGTGTGTAGGTATGTATACGTGGGTAATAACCAGAGGAATGCTGCAATATTTAAAAACAAAACCATTAAACTTGTCCATGCTGCAGACAGATGCACCAACAGCAGACTAGGGTCATTAGGTCAGGGAGGAATACTACAAAAGCATCTATGAATCTCTGAAAGATGTGACACATTCTAAATGTGACGACGTTTGAAAATTAACGTCGTCAGGAGAGAAATTACAGGAAAATGATCGGGAATTATGCATAAACGACCAAATATGGAAGCAAGGAAACATGACTGATTCCTATCTGCGAAGAAAATAGACCTGACAAACATGTGCTTGCTTGCTTGCTTGTGTTCGTTGGCTTGAGCTCCAACGCAAAGTCCTGTATGTCGGATGAAGACATCCTGTTGTCCAGCATCAGTGTGATGTCATACAGGACCTGAGTTTTGCGTGAGTATCCGTTGTCCCATGTCTGGCTTATTGGTGTGCAGACTGGTGGTTCCTCGCCGTACAGGCAGACACTCTCCGACTTCGGAGGAATCGGCGATCCTATTGACTTCAGCCAGGACCCCGAAGGGACCTGTTGCCCAGGACGCTTGACGATAGGTCTTGGCCAGTATATAACCCGGCCCTGGTGCCTTGGAAACACTTCTGCGTCCCACACACATGTGTAAAACAGTTGTAAACACACTCTTAAGAAAACTATATATTTGGATGAGTTCTGGGGATATCAGAAGAAAGCAAAATGATTTTATAATGATCAGAACAAACATATAAAAATAGTGTCATGTGTCTTCTTATAGTGCATGCCGTGTAGTGTTTGTGACCATGTCTGTTCACAGCCTTCTGTCTCATGAACTGTTAATATTCTTATAGTCCATGCCATGTGGCGTTGGTGATCATGCCTGTCCACAACCTTCTGTCTAGTGTACTGCCAATCTTCTTATAATCCATGCCATGTGGCGTTGGTGATCAAGCCTGTCCACAACCTTCTGTCTAGTGTACTGCCAATCTTCTTATAATCCATGCCATGTGGCGTTGGTGATCATGCCTGTCCACAACCTTCTGTCTAGTGTACTGCCAATCTTCTTATAGTTCATGCCATGTGGCGTTGGTGATCATGTCTGTCCACAGCCTTCTGTCTAGTGTACTGCCAATATTCTTATAATTCATGTAATGTGGCGTTGGTGATCATGCCTGTCCACAAACTTCTGTCTAGTGTACTGCCAATCTTCTTATAATCCATGCCATGTGGCGTTGGTGATCATGCCTGTCCACAACCTTCTGTCTAGTGTACTGCCAATCTTCTTATAATTCATGCCGTGTGGCGTTGGTGATCATGTCTGTCCACAGCCTTCTGTCTCGGGTACTGCCAATCTCCTTATAGTCCATGTCGTGTGGCGTTGGTGATCATGTCTATCCACAGCCTTTTGTCTCGTATACTGCCAAAAATGTGTGATACCGACGTTCCCCTATGCAATAATGTCAAACAGTCCACACTCTTCTCTATTGGTTTCCTCCTGGATCTCCCCCCCCCCCACCCCCAGCCGTCCTTCAGTTACGATATACTATAGTTTTTTTCCTTCGTATGACATGCAGAAATAATCTGGACTGTCTTATTATGATGTGAGTTATCTTTTTGAATTAACTTCTTTGACGATATCGTCATTGGTCTTTCTATCTGTCCAGGATGTTCTCATAATTCTTCTATAAAACCACATCTTCGCAGCTTCCACATTATTCCTCTGCTAATTGTCCATGAATCGCTTCCGAACATACACCTTGATGTCCATACAGCAATCATTTCCCATTTCCATTCACACAGATACTCGGCACACCACACAGCAACCCGTTCCCATTTCCATTCACACAGATACTCGGCACTCCAAACAGCAATCATTTCCTATTTCCATTCACACAGATACTCGGCACTTCACACAGCAATCATTTCCTATTTCCATTCACACAGATACACGGCACTTCACACATCAATCATTTCCAATTTCCATTCACACAGATACTCGGCACTCCATACAGCGATATCCAGTGACAACCCTGATATGTGTGATATTTTGCTTCGATGGGATGCTCGCGTGGATGACATCACAGACGAGAACGCCACGCCCCTACAGTTAGCCTGTGCTACACCAGGTCTGAAAAACCGCCTGAAGATCATCCAGCTTCTCCTCAAACACGGTGCTAATCCCAACGCTAACTCCCCATTCGTCAGCTACAGCAGTCCGTTTTTGGCGCCTCTCACCGAGTATTTACGCTGCGTTACCGACGAAGTCGAGTACGATGTTGTCCATGCGTTGATCGTCTTTGGAGCTAAAGTCCATTTCAGAGCTGCTTCCACTTCTAGCCGAGCCAGGGATCCGCACGGAATCCTCCATTGCGTCCAGTATCTGAAACCTAAGCCTGAGGTTTTGAACCTGTTGATCGAAGCTGCAACAGGCTTTGATATGGACTCAATCAATGCCTACAACAGCTTGTCCCGGAACAGAAAGACATTCTCTTATCAGTGGCCACATGTCCTCGCAGTTTGAGAACTATCACCCATCTTTTCCTGAGAGACTTTCTCATACCAAAGTTTATGGAAAATGTGACGGGATTGCCTGTGCCAGACATTGTTAAACATTACCTCATGTTTCATCCATCCAAGGACTTGTCACAAGTCTGACTTGTGCAGAGTTATAATTCAGCAATTAATTCAGGAAAATTCTCGCCCGGGTGATGTGATTATCTACACAGATGGGTCGGTGTTGATAGGTAGGAGAAGTGCTTGGGGGTTCTTGGCAAAAACTAATGGTCGGCGTTTGGTGCAGGAGAGCCTGGCGTATGATGACACTACATCTAGCTTAAGAATGGAGGTGGAGGCGGTCAGTGCAGCTTTCCGCTGGATAGAAAACACGATACATACACATATTGTGATTGTAACTGACTCTGAAAGCATGCTGAGAAGGGTTAGAACAGGCAAGCTTCGTGCAGAGTGGCTTGCTTCGCTTCTGAGGTCACAGGTAGCAAGCATCACCTGGATCTTTTCTCCTAGGCATGCCGGTGTGCGGGGAAATGAACAGGCGGACAGATTGGCTGGCTCGGCAGAACTTGGTGGAGTATTGATGCATGACAAGGCAGATGTGGTTGCGGCCTTGTGGGAGCACGTGTACGCCTCGGAGGAGCAAATGGATCACCATAGTCTTGTGAGAATGACGCAGCGAGGAGTGACGAGAGGATCTGGCCGACGCTCGACGCTCAGAGGAAAGGCGAGACGGACATATAATCAGATTGCTACTGGAACTATTAGTGTTGGAACTCTTCGCTGGTTGCTGAGGATGGAGACGGAGCGCTTATGGGAATGTCCCGAATGCTGTGATGTCGGTTCCTAGATCAATCAATCAATCATCCATCCAAGGACAGTTCCGCTATGTGATGTTGTAGTTTGCCACACCCGGGAAGCCCAAACAGCGTGACAATGATCGTGCAACTTACTGAGATCCAGTCACCACGCCATGCGTTGAACGGTTACTCTGTATATAATAAACTACGTTGTTTTAACTCTTTCATTCCCCGATAGTTGTTATAGTTGTTAGTAGTGTGAATAACACTGTCATAATTATTGTATTTGTCAAGTTTTGATGCAGTTCTTAATGTCGATCACTGTATCATAATTACTGCATGAGTCACTATTTGATATAGTTGTTACTGCCGATCACTGTGTCATAATTACTGCATTTGTCACTTTTCAATTAGTGCTTACTGTCGATCACTGTGTCATAATTACTGCATTTGTCACTATTTGATATAGTTCTTACTGTCGGTCACTGTGTCATAATTACTGCATTTGTCACGTTTTGGTGTAGTTCGTAGTGTGTATCACAAGGTCACAATTACTGTATTTGTCACTATTGATGTAGTTCTTACTGTCAATCACTCTGTTGGTCACTGTTGGTCACTGTTGGTCACTGTTGGTCACTGTTGGTCACAGTTATTCCATTACTGTTAATCACTCTGTTGGTCACAGTTATTCCATTACTGTCAATCACTCTGTTGGTCACTGTTGGTCACTGTAGGTCACTGTTGGTCACTGTTGGTCACTGTTGGTCACTGTTGGTGACAGTTCTTCCATTACTGTCAATCACTCTGTCACAGCTACAACATTAGAGTGTTGTGTAGTAATTTCTACTTTAACTAAATATAATGTCACATCATTATTAATATACTTTCTTATGACCCAGATAGCCATCATTTTAAACTAATAGTGTCTGGGAGTGAAAGATTAAATTAATAATGTAATTAATCATGATTACATGAAATATTATTGCGTATACATTTTACACATTCATATACGTTTAACGTGCTGGTCTTGGTCTGTGAGTGATAACCTATTTATCAAAGCAATGTATACGTGGGGAGGGAGGAGGAGACGTAGCACAACCACTAGTGCTATAGACTGCATCAGCGTACTACTTACATGTCGAATGAGATGGCAAAACATGACCGCGCACGCTTACCGGCATGACACATGATGATGATGATGATGATGATGTACTTGGAAGTGTTAGTTCAGTTGTTTGTCATTGCTTTCTGAACAGCTGACGCCTCATACCCACGAAATCAACGCAACACGGTCTGCATTGAAATCGCCCATAGTTTATGTCGAACCCTCCACGCGGTATGGTCAATCAATCAATCAGGTGTCGTCTCCACAATAAAGGTTGTCTGCAATGGATCTCCAACACTGAGTGTCGCTCGCCCTGACTGTACATTCTGTCAGGCTGCTTAGTGTTGGTCCATCTCTGGTTGTTATCTTCCCACGTGTGTCGTTGTCTGCCCTTCGCTCGCTTGCCTTCAACCTTACCCTCCAGCATGGTTTTTATAAGAGAGTTATGTCTTTTAACGTGGCCAAAATATTTCACTTGCCTTCGTTTTATTTCTTTCATCAACTCTCTTTTAATTCCCAGTTTTTCTAGAACCTTTGTGTTTGATTGCTATTGTTCCCATGAAACATGACATATTCGTCTGTATATCCACATCTCCAGGGCCTCTATTCGACTGTCAAGTTGCTTGTTCAATGACCAGGCTTCCGCGCCATACAGTAGCATTGAATATACACCACAATAGACAATTCTCATTTTAATGCGTTCTTCTCTCTCTTAGTCATTAGTCATTAGTCGCGGTTCCCACTTCACAGCAACGGGTCATCCCCATAATGCTCCGTTCCTGTGCCAGCGAATATCACACAAAATACTAATCACTGCCCGATTTGAAAAGTGGAACAAACAGGAGTCTCGACAAACTAACAGCCTGCACAGGTACATATACTCTCTCTTTCTAGATGTTAATACTGATTGCATGATGTTGAAAGCATTTTTGGCCACTCTTATTCTCTGTTTGATCTCTGTGTCACTTCTGCAGTTATGTGTTATCTCATGTCCAAGATAAGAAACACTTGTTACGTATTCTAATATCTCCCAATTTTCTCTTAAAGGGCAGACAATTAGTATTCTTAAATTCTATAACTTACTATTAATTAGTATATATTATACTTATGAACAATGTGTTTTGCATTGTAGAAATGTATGTTTCGTTAGCTCAATGCTCAAGTTACATATTATTGCTGTTAAAGTAATTACCATGGGAGACAATCATGGACGCCGTGTCTATATAAGCAACAAAGGGATACAATAATAATAACATCTCCTTTTGAAAAATTCGAAGTCTTTTTTCTTTAATTACATGATAAGTATATAATCATCTGGGAATCTGCAAGTGATAGGTAACTAGTCGTTACCAGAAGACAACAGATATTTGAAAATTTGTTTAATATCTAAAATGAACGACATGTGATTTTCTTTGACACATAATATCCTACTCCAATGTCTGTGAACACGGCCAACAATCTATCATGTTTATTTCGCGTTATATTGTAGTTTGATTGCGGCATTTTTTGGTAAAATTTTTGACAGGTGCACGAAGTGTGCCTTATAATAGAGTACAATCAATCTAGTGCCGTCTTCGCAACGAAGGTTGGCTGCAATGGATCTCCAACGCTGTCTGTCTCTCGCCTTGACTGTACATTCTGTCAGGCTGATGTTCGTCCATCTCTTGATGTTATCCTCCCACTTGTATCGTTGTCTACCTCTTGCTCGCTTGCCCTCAACCTTGCCTTCAAGTATGGTTTTTATAAGAGTATCATGTCTTTTAACGTGGCCAAAATATTTCACTTGTCTCCTCTTTATTTCTTTCATCAACTCTCTCTTCATTCCCAGTTTTTCTAAGATCTCTGCATTTGATTGTTTTCGTTTCCATGAAATACGACCTATTCGTCTGTATATCCACATCTCCAAGGCCTCTATGCGACTTTCTAGTTGCTTGTTCAATGTCCAGGCTTCCGAGCCATACAGTAGCGTTGAATATACGTAGCATTTGACGATTCTCATCTTTAATGCATTATTAATCTCTCTAGATGTTAATACTGTTTTCATGCCGTTGAAAGCATTTTTGGCCATTCCTATTCTCTTTTTGATTTCCATTTCACATCTGCCATCATCTGTTATTATATGTCCAAGATAAGAGAAACTTGTTACTTGTTCTAGTATGATTGATTGATTGATTGATTGATTTAGGAACCGACATCACAGCATTCGGGGCAATCCCATAAGCGCTCAGTCCCCATCCCCAACAGCCAGCGAAGAGTTCCAACACCAATAGTACCAGTAGCAATCTGATTATATGTCCGTCTCGCCTTTCCTCTGAGCGTCGAGCGTCGGCCAGATCCCCTCGTCACTCCTCGCTGCCTCATTCTTGCCAGACTATGGTGATCCATTTGCTCCTCCGAGGTGTACACGTGCTCCCACAAGGCCGCAACCACATCTGCCTTATCATGCATTAATACTCCACCAAGTTTTGCAGAGCCAGCCAATCTGTCCGCATGTTCATTCCTCAGCACACTTGTTCTAGTATCTGCCCGTTTACTGTGATGTTCATTGATGACCTTTCCTTTTCCCTGCTAATTATCATAGTTTTTGTTTATTAGATGTTAATATCTCAGCCACTGTCACGGAAAAACTGCAGTTTAGTGATTCCTTGATAACTTACATATAAAAGTGCAATGAAGGAGGAGGGTTAACAATCGTGTACTTCAGTCTGAGAGGAGGATAAATTAAAGATCATTGACCGACGAATATAAAAATAGGATACAGGTGTTCGCAGAGTTCATTGCCTGACGATCGGATCGTACGGACACGGGAACCGGGGAGATCGCGTTGGGGAAAAATGAACGGAGAAAACGATCAACGGGTTTGGATGCTTTGAAGTATTAGCGTACGGGGAACTCAGGGAAACAGCGTAACAACGGAAAGAAACGAACAACTAACCACTACGTGATTTCACCGCTTTTTGATGTGCAGGATACGTCAAGAGACGAGGGTTGAGGTATGAACATCTAACAATAACGGAGGATTGGACACTCAATATAAATAGTAGCAACTGGGTCTTCTGGTTAGTGTGTGTTCCAAACTGGACAGAGATATCTATGAATCCCAGGTGTGGAAAAGAAATTATAGTCCCGTATTGTTTAAGGCAATGGGATATTAGTGCCGATGTGCTTAATTATTAATTTCGATTCCGGGATGATAATAGAAGATATAAGGTAAACTAATCTTAGCGTAATAGTAGCATGGGGATATAGGTGTTTGTTCTTGACTTGTGGCATTGCATTCGTTTATCTAATCGTGTAAACTTTAGTGCACTCATAAATCGTATGTCCGTATGTTTTTCGGAGGCTTTTCAGTATGGCTATAGAAGGACTCTCACATAAGAAAATATATGAAGCAGACTCATATCACCAGATTACCTATCTTCTCCACAGGTTCCAATCCCCGTATTGAAATCAGAGAAGAAATGAAGGTTACTTCACTTGAGCAAATAAAGTACCTACTTAGAACCAACAAGAACATAGACATGTTTTAATATGAAGAAGTGATAACGTAACGTCAAATACAGAACACTGTATGCTCCAACGAATATACAACTAAAGCCCTTAAAAGGAAAAGACGTTAACCTGTGGCAAGCAGGGATACTTAAAACTGCATGCGATTGCACTGTGCAGAAACATTAAACTTTATTAACAAGAGACATTGTGTAGAACATTTATAGTAACTCTAGACAATGTTTGATAGTGGCGGTGTGTATTCAGAGGTGGATTATAATACCTTCCAAAACGGGAAATATATAAATTTCAGTGACTTACCAAATCGGATTATTTTCTGGTGATAAGACATTGAACAGTTGTTTTCTTCAAGAATTGGATTAAGTCCAGACTCAAGCAGGAGGAGATCATTCAGGGTGAGATCACTCCATTTCTATGTGTGCTGTCCTGTGTTTTGGCCGACAGAAGAAGCGAGAAAATCTGCGGCACATACGAAGTAAAACGTCCTATCTTGCATTCACACTAGTAGACAATACCAACTACATATACACAGTCCATCCATACACCAGACATAGTTTTATTTAATAAATATTTTATTAATCGTAAAAAGGAACTGTTGTCGGAGTATGTGATGAAAGAATAATAGAGACAGAGAAAGGAATAGATATATGGAAGGGAAGACAGAAGGGAGGAGTGTAGACAGAAGTCAGTCAATAATCAAAAAAGATAATAAGCTTGAAGATGTGCTTATTGATTCCACGTTCCTCCCAGGAAAATAAGCGACAGCCACATTCAGCACTGTGCCTGTTTACCTCTTCCACTAGGTCTTGCAACTCTTGCTCACTTGCTGCTAGTAACACGGTATCATCAGCATATCTAAGATTGTTTACGATTCTTCCATTGATGCTGAGTCCAGGCATTTCAACTTGTTTAAAAATTCGTTCTGTGAGTAGAATACAATTACCGTTAAAATCTCACGTGCTCATATTTCAGTTACAAAAAAAGGTCATTTAGAGACCACACGCTCGTCATTACAGTTGTAATATTAGATAATCAAGGCAGCAGGAATACATCACCAAACACTTAATGGCCCCCTTGAGTAACTTCTTCTTATAGTCCATGTCTTATGGCGTTAGTGATCAAATCTGTTTACAACCTTCTCCCTCCTGTGCGGCCAATAACTTCTGGTACTGATGAACCTCCATGCCATGACGTGACATTGTCCAGTATCTTCTCTCTTGTCGTGTATTTGTCCTCTATGCCATGACGTGACATTGTCCAGCATCTTCTCTCTTGTCGTGTATTTGTCCTCTATGCCATGACGTGACATTGTCCAGTATCTTCTCTCTTGTAGTGTATTTGTCCTCCATGCCATGACGTGACATTGTCCAGTATCTTCTCTCTTGTCGTGTATTTGTCCTCTATGCCATGATGTGACATTGTCCAGTATCTTCTCTCTTGTAGTGTATTTGTCCTCTATGCCATGACGTGACATTGTCCAGTATCTTCTCTCTTGTAGTGTATTTGTCCTCCATGCCATGACGTGACATTGTCCAGTATCTTCTCTCTTGTCGTGTATTTGTCCTCCATGCCATGACGTGACATTGTCCAGTATCTTCTCTCTTGTAGTGTATTTGTCCTCCATGCCATGACGTAACATTGTCCAGCATCTTCTCTTTTGTCGTGCATTTGCAAATTTGGACATTTTAACTGATTCAGTGCAGAAGGATAATATATCGCCACATGTGACTTCCCATTTTAACAGAAGGACGATCTATCGCCATGCATGGGTCAACGTGTTATTGTTTTGTTTCGTGGTATCTTCCACAATCAGTGAACATAAATATACATTATTATAGTCTTTTCTTTTCGCAATGGTGACTGTTTTAAAGGTTAGTGACATATGATTGTCAGGCCGTTACAATCAACTCCAGCATTTATGGGCTCTTTGTAATTTACTATCCAGCGCTGAGGTGAGGGATTATGGATCAATTCGCAATCCCGCATTCGTAACCCAGCAGCGGACGATTTGAAGGCAAGCCTCCTTGCGCTAGTTTCATACATGTATGAGTGTAGGTAGTTTAGAAAGCAATAGCAAACTATTGTATGTAAACTTGCCACGAAATCACAAAGAGCACACAAAAAAAAAAAAAAGAAACACCAGAAAAATAAATGCTGGGGTTTGCTGCGATGTCCCCTAAAGGATATGCAACTAACGAATTTGTGATTTACGATGTAAGTAGTTTGCCACTTCTTTCTGAACGGCCGACGCCCTCATACCATATCATTCAAGTGGTATGCTTCCAAATCGCATACGGCTGATTTCGGACCCGTAGACTTGGTGTGTTGGAGAGATTTCGAAACGCAGTTTCAATACCTTCTCAGCAACAGAACCGGTTGTTGACTGTTTAGATCAGTGGTTCTCAACCGGTGGGGAATTTAGGGTTTCCAGGGAGGGGGAATTAAGATTATTTCAAGATCGCATTAATACAAGAACCAGTTACTTGATATTGTTTTTCCATCTAAATTTTACGTTTCTGTACTTCTCGCCCTAATGAAATTCGTTTTATAACGTAAGTAGACCCGCAAATTACGTTTTATGTAGATGTCTTAGACTTGTTCTAGTATGTGTTATTAATTTAGCTTCCATTTTTATGTATACTGTGTAAGGGTGGGGAGAGGGATTTAGAGGGAGGAAATTCGAAAGGAGGGGGGGGGAGGAATGACGTTCTGAACATATGGTAAAGGAGGGCATGGGCCAAACAAGTTTGAGAACCACTGGTTTAGATGTTAAACAACATCCCGAAGCAGGAGTTTGCTTTGGGTCTGTGAAATATTAGGACATTCCTACTTTGTAAGCATGAATGAACGGGGCAACAGGAAGCCAATCTTTCTCTCCTTTAGCGGACGATGCCCGCAGACATCGAACATTGGTCCAACCGCATTCACTAACATGACTAGCGTAACCCCCAACCGATCAAACCACGACGGCCCGAGCTTAGAAGGTTATAAAGTGTGAAGAATAGTTCATAATCCCACGTGCCGCATTCGAAACACAGATGCGAGCGATATGGCAACAGACCGCCTTGTATTGGTTTTATGTAAATGGTATGAGTGTCGGTCGTTCAGAAAGCAATGGCAAATTACTGAACGTAAACATGCCAAGAAATTCACCATTCTCCAAAACATGCTGGGGTTGATTGTGACGTCATGTAAAGGGTAAGCAACTAACGTAACTAAAAGGGACTAAACAAAGTTAATTGTGCCAAATCGCCCGCAGCTGTGTTCGCACGCGGGTATGCGGGATCACGATCTTCGTCCGTAACTCCTCGCCACGGAGAAAACAACTTTGCTAGAGTACACAGTATATTCGACTCTTTCAAGAATTCAGTTTTTCAACGTGGTCCGGCTGCTGTAGGGCAGTTACTAGCACCCTCTCCTACCGACTTGGTGGCTATATGTTCGTATCCCCTTTAAGACTGTACATTATCCATTCACTGGACTCCTGCGGGACATCCCCTGCCTCTTCCCTAGCAAGCAGGCAATGCTAGGGTGACCATTTATTTCCTGCAATATCTAAACTTTGCCTATGGATTTATTTAAACATGGGAATCGTCGCCGGAGCTACGGAGCACGTGCTCTGCGCTTGACACATCCCTCAAAGGCTAGCGAAGAGAGAGTGAGGAGGAGAAGACGAGGAAATGGTGTGAGACGACGGCAAAGAAATAGGCCAGGCGCAAGGAGAACAAGACGAAAAGTGGAGAGACTAGGTTTCAACTATGTAAGAGTGGGATACTGGAATTGTCGCAGTGCCAGACAAAGAGGTCCTGTATTGGAGAGACTAATATATGATTTTGACGTCCTTATACTCCAGGAGCTAAATACAGACAAATACCATGACCCCAGGGTACGCCAGTTATATAAATCCTACTGGGCAGAAGAGACATGGACAAGGGCTGCTTGTGAAGGAAGGAGTGAAGCATGTGGTACTCGACTTGAGCCAGTGGAATCACAGTGCAAGAGAGGTCCACGGTATACAAATGGAGATTGGTGGCTTAAGTTGGAACATCATAAATGTATATGCCACAGTGGACTGTTTTGTCAGAAAGGAACATTGGGACTGGCTTAAGGAACTGGAGGAATTACCAGGTGATAGGCTACTCATATGTGGAGACTTCAATACAAGGAACAGAGATTGGGACAGTAGTGGAGAAAACCGACAGGGAATTGCCCTTGCAGATGCCATGGTGGACTCCGATGTGGTCTGCATAAATGATGGTAGGCCGACAAGAATGGCAATGAGGCCTGGCGATTCAGACACAGCTATTGACTTGGCACTTGTCTCCCAGTCATCAGTCCTTGATGTAAAGAGGAATGTTTTGAATGACAATGGGAGTGATCACATGCCATGCTCAGTCCTGATCTCTAAACCCAGGAAAGTTAAAGCTGGGAGAGCGCGCAAGACCTTCCGGTATGAGTGGACCGATTGCCTTCTTGGACGCCTCAGACAAGGAGCATGTAACAGGACTGTTAAAACTCTCTTTTTGCAGCCCCCATGGTGGACCCCAGAAGTAGACCATGCTTGGAAAGCAAAAGAGAGCTGCAGTGAAGCAGCTAAATAAAGTGCGACAGACACTTCAAAGCTCAATAGAGGAAGCGGACACAGCGAAAAATGTCAAGAAAGACAAGGTGGAGGTTTTCAAGCGCTGTGCTGCAGAGGCAAAAAAGGCAAATTGGGAATGTTTCATGAAGGAGATTGGAGGTGATAAAACACTGCAAAAATTCTGGAAACTGCACAGGCAAATGCAAAGAAAAGATCGGCCGATGAAAGTGGGAACAATCTATAGAGATGATGGTGTGCGCGTGACAACAGACAAGGAGAAAGGGGAGACGTTTCTCCAGAGATATTTAGAGCATACCAATAATAATGATGCGGACAGCAGAGATGCAGTTAGAGAGGAGCTATCTGGCACCACAAAGAATATGCAGTATGGAGACATCATACGGGTGGAAGATGTTAAACACATTTTGAAAAAGGCAAAAGACACGGCACCAGGGCCCGATGGGGTCAGGTATGGCCACATGAAGGGTTTGAGCGATGTAGACCTGGAGGAGATGACCGACTGCTTTAACCAGAGCATTAGGACAGCATCGATACCACAGGATTGGGTGCACAGCTATCTCATCCCTCTCCTAAAACAATTCAAGGATCAGTCAAAGCTTAGCGGTTTTAGGATCATCACTCTTCAAAATACATTTGGGAAGGTTTTAGAGAAGATAGTCGCTGTTAAGCTGCAGGATTTTTTTGGAAAGGGGGAAGCTTCTTCCAAGAGGCCTGGAGAGCTACAGGCCAGGAAAAGATACCTGGTCTAATGCAGCCACTTTTGCCTTTGATGTTTATAAGGGGTTCCAGAGTAGACAGGAAAAGATGGCGGTAGCGCTTGATCTCTAGGATGCGTACAATAGAGTTCGATATGATATTTTGATGTCCGCACTGATGGAGATGGGGGTCAATCCCTGGTTGGTGAACTGGATAGCAGCCGTTCTGCACTCTCGTCAGGTTGCTCTCCGTCTGGGCGCATGGACCTCAGAGCCACTGTCAGCGACTTGTGCGCTGCAGCTTTTCAAGACTCCGCTACTTTCGCACTGCACGAAATAACAATTCATGACATTTGCGAAAGGAATGCAATTTATTCAGAGCCGACATTTGAATGGCTCTACGAGCGTTAGGTTTCATCATCAGTACACAATATGAATACATCAACGTGATGATAGATGATGCTAGCATTACACAATCTAAATGAACAGCCCTATGTTTGCCTATGGCCTAGACAGCTATCGCATTGGTCAAGGATACGTCTGCTCTCTCTACCGTCTCCAGTAAGTCTGTCCACCCGCTACACATTGCGTGGGCAAGCACAGACACTTTACTCTCCGTGCAGTAGCCCTTATTGCGTGCATGGTCTTGCCAGCACGTTGGCTGGTGAGTTCGAGTAACCCGCCCTATCACGGTTACTCGCAAGGACCAGCTACCCAATTGCTTGGGGAAAGCCCTCGCTCATCTGTACTCGTCGCCCTCTGGTCTGACGCAAATGTGTCTCCTTGTGCGGTTATTAATAGTAATCGGTGTCTTCCCTGTCTGGTGTCTCTCTACTAGACTAGTGTTAACTCATTACTCCTGTAAGGCCTTATTGGGGATGCTGACAGGGTCCCCTCCTCTCCGTGAAGTGTTACTTCCCTTTTTCTCATGTTTGTAACACTTCTGGTCACAAAAGAAAAATTGGTTGTCCCAATTTTGTCAGATCTCCAATAAGTATAGAACTTTCTAGTTTGGGGATAGAACAATCTCTTCTACCTTCATTCACAGTGTTCTATCTTTTCACTTGGCTAATTCAGTAGCCCATGTCCCAGTATAGTTGGCTCTATAGATATCTTAGGGATTGGTAGTGAACCGGAAACCGTTGTCTTATGACTTATGTCCTGGTTTCTGTCGTTTGACCCTATGTCTTTTGACTTCCACCTATTGACTTCCGTCTTGACCTGTTCCTCCTATTGCCCGAAATGACAACCCACACACTAGTTGACTCTATCATGAGTACAACACATGAGCACCAAGTGTTCATGTTCCCATCATTATCCCCTCCAACTCTATACACATAGCTCCACTGTTCACCTTCTTGCTTCCGCACGTGAAAAAGCTATATTCACTGTTACATTTAGGTTTCTGATTATTTATTGTGTCTCCTGAATTTAGAGTTATTGTTCTTTGAACTGATTGGTGTGTGTAACTTTTCTGTGTTCGTTTTCCTGTTTGTTTGCGTGTTTTCTACTAAACTAAAGTGCACTTAACTCTCTAACATATGTATGCGTTAGTGTACTAAATGTGTGTGTTCCTTCGAGCGCCGCAAATCGGTTTATTGTGGTTACAAACGTTTATTATTTTTATTTGTGACCACAAATCCGTTTTCTGAAGCTCAAAGTACGTTCTTTATATACTCTGTTAAAGTGTGGCTGTAACACATATAAAAACCTCGACAACACATTGGAAACACACATGACACAGACAAGTCAAATAAGACTTTTCCAGCGGTGGAAAAAACAATTTTCCGCTGTCTTTCTCTCTCGCTCTCTTTCTTTCAATGTTTACTAAGTTTTCGCATTCTCTCCTCGCATTTTCTCTTCTTTCATTATCTTCCATACCCTTTCATACTATTCTTTCACTCAATCATTCGCTCGTCATTAAAATATGTTTCATAGTATTACATACATAAACAATATATTTATACAATAAACGATTGGCTGAAATTTTAACAGTGATCACGCCAAATGACTGTGCGTTTTGTTTGCACGCGTCATGTCTATACAAAAATTATACATAGTTATAAGGATGGTTTGTTACTGATCCTGTTATGTAACTTCCATAATTTGGTGTGCTCACCTAAATTACCCTCAAGGGAAATAATTTACTACTACTTTCATTTAAGAAAAATGGGTTAATTACCTTAAATGTTATTTGTGAAAAAGATGATATTAATTCCTAAATGATTGGTGTTAGTTTTGAAATGATATATTAGCTAAATGGATGTATAAATGATTATGATTATAAGTTAATAAACTAATATAAGATCTAATAATTGTATTTCTATAATGGATGTTTTAATAAATGGATTATTAATTAAATGATGGTGATTTCTAACTACGCAAATAAGAAAATAACGTTATATATAAGTTTACATAATTTGCCCTATAATAAATAATAGAAAAATGAAGTTATAGATACTGTAAATAAAATAATAATGTACATATATCACAGTTACATTTCTATATCTAATTACACTAAGTCGACGTCCTCCTCTGCGTTGTGAAGATGGAGCAATTCTCTTTGTAGACTATTCTAACATAGTTCATTCCGCCAAAGTCTTTTATGCTCTCTTCGACGGATAGTGTATTAATATAGTTGCCTACCACATTATGTAGGTTCATAACTAACCCTGTAATGTTATTCGGGGTCTAAGCGTTGGTTCCATATATTCTAGATTCGGGGTCTAAGCTGGGTTCGCTGTCCTCTTGGCGTTAGTTCCCATTATCTAACTTATGTGTGTGTCAGCGCATGTTAATTCTGCGTCTGTTCGTTACGCTTTTCATAGCACTGTTCTATTCACACAAGTTATATATCAGGCGATGGTAACGCACTTACGATATGTGTTAATCACCACACATGGCACTTGGTTATCTAACATTACAGTGTCACTGTTTCTGGTGGTGTATGGTCGATTCCTTCCTGTAACTCAGGTATTTGAATGGATGAAGGACGACTCAAAATGTCTGCAATCGTATTTAATCTCCCTTTTAAATGCTGGATGGTAAATGTGTAATTTTGGAGAATCAAAGCCCACCTGTAAATTCTATTATTGGTAGGATGTCCAGATTGCATCCCAGGCAATGGAGAGTTATCGGATTGGATTACAAACTGTGCTCCTGCCAAAAATCGGTGAAACCTTCTCACGCAATAGATCAAACTAAGGCCCTCCAATTCTGATGCTGAGTATCTTCCTTCAGCAGGAGTGATCTTGCGACTTACGTACCTTGCGGGGTGGAACGTCCCGTCGTTGAACTGTCCTCGTATTCCAGATATGGATATGGCACTCGCGCCTGTGCGTAAGAAATAAGTGAGTTTTGGATTAGTCATACGAAGGATAGGTGGAACGCTGAAAAAATGTTTCAATTTCGATAACGCACTAATTAATCGTGCATCTTTTACAGATAACTTAGCCGAAGCTTTTAAGATGTTAGAAAAAACACTGGTGATTTCCCCCAGGTTTGAAATGAATTTAGTATAGTGGTTTCCTAGACCCAGTACACTTTGGACCTGTTTCTTGGTCGTTGGCATTGTCAAATTCATAATCGTAGTGACGATTCTGTCATCAGTTTTCAATTGGCCCCTGCAGATGGTAAGACCAAGGAAGTCAATTTGTTCCATGCCCAACTCTACTTTGGACGGCTTCGCTGTGAGTCCAAACAATCTCACCCTGTTGAAGACGTGTCGACGTTTCAGTAGGTGTTTTGTCCCGTCTTTCGTCTGACTGCATCTGTTATTTCTATATGTCGAGATATTTGTCGCAGTTGCGTTTACTGTCGGAACTGGTAGTTCCATCTCGTCCGATACTGTTGTGCTACTAGTTGTGTGTGCTGTTATCTGACTAAGTGTGTTTGCGTTGTCGCTGTCGTGTGTCGCCCTACCTAGTGAAGTTGAGTTATGTATGTCTGTAGTCTCATTGATTGGTGTTGGTGCAATCTGTTCGTCTGTCTGTTGTACTTGTTGTGAAACGTATGGTTTCAGGATGTTGATATGAAATATCTCTATGGGTTCTTTTATCGATATTTCATGATCGTCATCTGATATTTTGAGTTCAACGTTGAGAGGCCCTTGGCAACATGTTAGTACCATATTATGTTTATCAGTTAGTTGAATCACAACCTTTTGGTTTGGTTTAAGGTGAATCGTTTTAGTACACTTGTTTGGATAGTTATGGTTTCCATTACTCGACACCTGCATTAGGGGTCCAGCAATATCAACCGCTATACTCTCAAGTGGTCTAGATGCTATCACTAACCGTTGCACTTCGGTCTTTACATGCTTTTTCTTTCGTACACGATGTTGACAAACAATACAAGAGCGACAGAAAGATTTTATGTCCGAACAAAATTTCGGCCAGTAAAATTGTGATAGAATTCTGGCTCGCGTTTTATGATAGCCCAAATGTTCAGCAAACGGTGGTGAATGTGCGAATTTTAGCACCTTTTTCCGGTATGTTACAGGTAACACCGTCTGCTGAATTTCATGGTTATTATATGTGTAATAACGCATGAGAATTCCGTTAACCTTTTTAAAGTACCAGGAAGAATTTTTAGAAATTTTCTTTCGCTCACACAACACGTTAAAATACGGTGTGAGTGTTTGGTCGGTGCTTTGTGCCTCGCTCAACTTTTGGCGAGTATTGTTAGTATCTGCACCACTTGGTGTTAATAGGTGTAGTGTTTCATTTTGTAAGTCAGTATAACTTGTTTCTGTATCTGACTTAATTACAGCGTTGACCATGTGCGTTTCATTCCAGGCTTTTATGTTGTCGTCTGTACATTCTTTCAATGCATCAAGACATCCTAAAATAAGACCTGTACAAGGATCTTGGAGGATAGCGCACGTAAATGTGCCGGTAAGGAATGGGTATTGATATGCGCTTTTGCCAGTGGATATTTCTCGATGGTGCCTGAGAAAGTACGGCATTTGACAAATTCACCCGTATAGTCTTCTGTTCTAGCAAGTTCTCTCCTTAACCTCAGTATAATGCTGCCGCTATCAACTAAGCATTGGCATGGTTTACCATTGACCTGTGCATCGTAGAACTTAAGGTTACCTCTGGAGGCACATGCTGCATTAGCTTCTTCATTTGAACATGATATTATGTGTCCACATTTCAATCTCCCCTCCGCATGAAACTGGTGACATACTTTACACGTATTAAAGTCTAAAATATCGGTTGCTGATGATACATTCTGACATTCATTCGTTGGTAATACATTGACAAGTTCGGGATCTATATCACTCTCATCGTCTGATGATGTATCGATGAGGGCTGCGTTGTTTGCCTTCATTCTCTGTCTCCCAAGACATTTATTGCTATAGTGGCCATAACTTGAACAAAAATAACATTTTACAGCACGTTTAAACGATGATCTTCTGCTTTCTTGCTTACTTATCACTTGTTCTAGGTGTGACGGATATGTGGGGTTCTTATCACACATCGAATAAGATGGATGAAAAAGATTGCAATAATTACATCGAGGTGGTTTCTGAGGTGTTTTGTCATTCTTACTGTAGTCTTTCTGTTTGTAGGATCTATCAGGGAATCTATTTGCAAAAGCTGTAATTTCTGTGTCATATGATGTAGTTTTAAATGTGTCCCGATTAGAGGAAAAATAAGCTGACCCCCGTTTCTCTAATTGTTGAATGGAATCAATATCTGATTGTTGTAAGAATTTAGCAAAAGGGGTAGGCACTGTGGAAACGACTTTGTCCATTACCATTAGCTCTTCTAGTTTTTCATAGCTGTTACCTACTTTAGCCGCCTTAGTCCATTTTTTAAATGTGCTCTGCACGTTAGAAATGTAGTCTAAGAACGTTTCAGTTGCTTGTGGTTTAATCTGTGAGAATTGTATTTGGTAACCAGTAGCGTCCAAAAGAAAATGTTGCATTATCCT
This sequence comes from Cepaea nemoralis, assembly GCA_014155875.1. Classification (NCBI taxonomy): domain Eukaryota; kingdom Metazoa; phylum Mollusca; class Gastropoda; order Stylommatophora; family Helicidae; genus Cepaea; species Cepaea nemoralis. The sequence goes on from JACEFZ010023396.1 coordinate 26,695, forward strand.
ATCGTGTATGTACTGGTAATTGTTTCTAAGATCTGTAGGTATGGATTCTATTACTTTTAAAGGCTCCCCACTCAGGTTCCTCATGTAAATCATTGCCCAATCCTCTAAAGGTATTTTCTGTGTTTTTAGTTGGAACTCTATATTTTCAGTCCATGCGCTGATGGAATCACCTACCGTGTATGGTTTGATAAGGCCCTTGTACTTACTAAGTTTGTTCTGTTCTTCTTGGCTCTTTTGTTTGCTAGAGGCTATTTGTATGTTAGAATCTACCTCCATTTCTTTCATCTGTAGTCTAGTTTCAGAATCTACTTGTATCTGCTTTTGTTTGGTGGCTTCCTCTGCTTGTTTGTTAGCAAGTTCTACGTCTAACTGTTTTTGTTTGATAATTTGATCTGACTCCAATTGTTTCTGTTTGGTAATTTGATCTAATTCTAATTTTTTCTGGTCTAACTCTAATTGCTTCTGTTTGGTAGCTTGATCGGACTCTGATTTTTTCTGGTCTAACTCTCTAATTGTTTCTGTTTGGTAGCCTCCTCGACCTCTTTCATTTCTTTTTGATGCTGCCTTTCTATTGCTCTTTCATCTCTCTGTCTAGCTAGCTCTTCTTTATACTTTTCATCTGCCCATTTTTCTAGCTTATCTCCAGTGTGGCCCATTGCGATGCCCTCCTGGATACATTCATTTAGTGACGCTATTTTGTGGCGTAATGTTAGTTCAAATGATAATACAATAATATGCACAGAATAATTTACAATAATGTGTTAGTACATGTACATCTTTCGCTGGAAAAGAAGATGCATGATTAAGTTAGAGCATATCAAAATATTCGGAAAATATACTCATCTAATTTGTTGGAACGTATGGTACTTGGGATGTTCCACCGCAGACTTTCACACTACACACTAGTTGGATTTGATAACACACGGGCTGCTTCTGGTTAGTAGAGCAGCAAAAATTAGACACACGCTTAAGTTGTAACTACAAGCTCACAATTCATCATATTTTATCAAATATTTCATATTTCATCAAGTTGTTAATGCAACCTCCTATTTCATGCGAATGATGAATGAGAATGTGCTAAATAGTGATAAATGGTATTAATGATGAATGATATGATCGTCTGAATGATTGTTAGATGATAAATGAGATGATTAGTCGTATGGCTGTCAATGTCGTCTTGTCTCCGCTGTTTGACTCTGGCGTACCTTCGTTCTAGGCTGCAGTTCGTCGCTATTTTATTTACTGATTTCGTAGAATGGTGACATTGATGGCTGTATCACACGCAATGAAATGTACACGGTGGTTACGATGGTAATGTTCACTGATGATTTTATACATTTCCATTGCTTTTAGTATAATACCACACTTTCTAAATAATATTGGTAGAATTTCACACTTTGCCGATCCTATTTGACTCAATTGTGGTTCACACTCCATAAATTGGCGATCGTATAATTCACCACAAGGAAAAAATTAATTTATAGTATGTATCACAACAAATTTGTATTACTTTGCAATATATCACACATCAATAATGTTGAAACGTGCATTGAATTAATTCTGGTACAGAATTTTGTAATAGCAATCGATAGCTAGCGTTCGTTCAGTGGTTTATAATACCACTTGCATGTTGGCGTTAACTACTCGTTAAATATTACTACAACTGCCTGCTATGGCTGTTCAGAAACGTTCACTGAAATCTGACAGTAATTGTACTGTTGGCGTTGGTTCGCTGTGTTCTGACACCAATTCGGGGTCTACTTGTGTTTACTCCTTGTGTTCTCACACCAATTCGCCGCTGGCGTTGATTCATTGACCATTCTGACACCAATTCGGGGTCTAGCCTGTCAGCGACTTGTGCGCTGCAGCTTTTCAAGACTCCGCTACTTTCGCACTGCACGAAATAACAATTCATGACATTTGCGAAAGGAATGCAATTTATTCAGAGCCGACATTTGAATGGCTCTACGAGCGTTAGGTTTCATCATCAGTACACAATATGAATACATCAACGTGATGATAGATGATGCTAGCATTACACAATCTAAATGAACAGCCCTATGTTTGCCTATGGCCTAGAAAGCTATCGCATTGGTCAAGGATACGTCTGCTCTCTCTACCGTCTCCGGTCAGTCTGTCCACCCGCTACACATTGCGTGGGCAAGCACGGACACTTTACTCTCCGTGCAGTACCCCTTATTGCGTGCATGGTCTTGCCAGCACGCTGGCTGGTGAGTTCGAGTAAACCGCCCTATCAAGGTTACTCGCAAGGACCAGCTACCCAATTGCTTGGGGAAAGCCCTCGCTCATCTGTACTCGTCGACCTCTGGTCTGACGCAAATGTGTCTCCTTGTGCGGTTATTAATAATACTCGGTGTCTTCCCTGTCTGGTGTCTCTCTACTAGACTAGTGTTAACTCATTACTCCTGTAAGGCCTTATTGGGGATGCTGACAGCCACATATGTTAACCCCGGGACTGCCACAGGGATCTGCAGTCTCACCGGTGCTCTTTAATGTGTATACGAGCAAGATTGAAAACCTAGAAGCACCAGGGGTTGGAAGAATACTAACATTTGCAGATGATATTCTTGCATATAGGCTGGAGAGAGATAGGGAGCAAACAGCCCAGGAGTTACAGGCGACAGTAGATAAAGTGATTGACTTGTGCACAGAAATGATTGCTGTCATCCACCCGGAAAAGGCGGCTGTTTTATGGTGCTCTCTGGACAACATGATTGTAAGAGCTGATGTCCCAAGCCTCGCGATAGATGGTAGAAATGTCAGCAGAGAGAAGAAACTGAAGTATCTGGGGATCACATTTGACAGGAGCCTATCCTTCAAGGACCATGTGGAGACGGTCGTGACAAGAACCCAAAAGGGACTCAATGAACTTAAAACTATTGCTGCAATGGGCATAGAGCAGAGAATGCTTTTCACACTATACCAGCACTTGATCCTCTCAGTAATTGATTATGGATTAGGCCTGCTCACTGTCTCAGAGAGTCAGCTGGTGAAGTTAGAGCGCATTCAGAACGAAGCTATGCGGATCATTCTGGGATGCACTAGAGACACCCCAGTAGTGTGTATGCGTTACATCCTTGGTCTGCCGACTGTTGCTGGTAGGATCAATGTGATGCAGGCGAAGGCATACCTCAGAGTAGCTGCAGACACAGACCACCCACTGCATGAGGCGCTGGACGCAGTTAAGGGTCAGCGACTGATAAGAGGGATATCATGGATGGCTCAGGCGGAGGATACGATCAGACAGGTGTGCCCCCTGGAGAACATTAGGCGTGGAGAGGAGTGGGTCAGAATGCCAGCGAAGCAGTCAGACTTGTGCAGAGTTATAATCACATTAAGCCGGGAGTGCAGGGAGTGCCCAGCAGGGGCCACAGAAGTGGAAATCCAGCAACTAATTCAGGACAATGCTCACTCGAGTGATGTGATTATCTACACAGATGGTTCGGTGTCAAGAGGTGAGAGAAGTGGCTGGGGGTTCATAGCCAAAGCTAATGGTCGATGTTTGGGGCATATGATACCAAAACATCCAGCTTAAAAATGGAAATGGAGGCAGTCACTGCGGCTCTCCGCTGGATGGAGAATATGACACACACACACACACACACACACACACACACACACACACATCGTGACTGTAACTGACTCAGAAAGCATGCTGACGAGGGTGAGGACGGGCAGACTTCGTGCGGAGTGGCTTGCTTCGCTTCAGAGGTCACGGGTGACAAGGATCGTCTGGATCTTTTCTCCGGGGCATGCCGGTGTGCTGGGAAGTGAACAGGCAGAAAGATTGGCTGGCTCTGCAGAACTTGGTGGAGTGTTGATACATGACAAGGCAGACGTGGTTGCGGCCTTTGTGGGAGCACGTGCACACCTCGGAGGAGCAAATGGATTACCATGGTCTGGCAAGAATGCGACAACGAGGAGTGACGAAGGGATCTGTCCGACGCTCAACGCTCAAAGGAAAGGCGAGACGGACTTATAATCAGATTGCTACTGGTACTATTAGTGTTGGAACTCTTCGCTGGCTGCTGAGGATGGGGACGGAGCACTTATGGGAATGCCCCGAATGCTGTGATGTCGATTCCTAAATCAATCAATCAATCAACAGTTGAAATAACATTATGAAAGTTTAGGTTAGTGTCTACTAAATAGGACTACATGTACAACGAGACATATGAAACAGCATAATTTATTAATTTTAATATTTAAGAATATTTTATTAAAACAAAGTTTAATCTAATTAAGATACTCTCATTCTGTTTCTGAGTCGCTGTGCTCATTCAACACATTATCAATTTCTTGCTGATCGGCTGTTTCTAATAATTCAGTTAATCCAGGTAATAACTGAACCATTTCCACAATTTTCATCTGATATATACTGAGTTTATAACGAGACCTGGTAACATTCGTTTTCGTAACTTACTCAACAACAATCCAGCTGCACTAAATAAGCGCTCTACTTCCGCTGAGGACATTGGTATTGGCAAGACAATTTTCTCACTTGCTGTTAGCAGTGGAAACCTATGTTCATTTTCCCAATAATTTAATGGTTGTGAATTCCATGAGAGGGATAAGAATAATGTAAGTTAAACTGATGTCACTAAAACACGATTTAAAAACCCAATCTGACACCGGAGCACGAAAGGGGCGGAGCTATGTGGTCACGTGACGCGCCCAGGTCAAAGCCGGAAAAAGGTTGCGATGAAGACAGACTGGGCTGGAGCGAGAGCCAAGATGGTCAAGTTTGGAGAAAGTTCTGAGTTTTGAAAGAGTTGGGCGGTGTTTGCAGTGATTCAAAATACAGTCAACTGTGAAAGAATATTCGTGGTCAAGAAAGCGGTGAGTGAAGAAACCGTACACTGCAGTTAACGACCAATGATGGGCCAGTCAGTATCGACCCGTTGTGGTGATGGAGACTGACCCCGTGTTGTGACAAGCTGAGAAGAATGGCGGAGCGAGAGACACGCCGTGACACGTTCGCCATCAGTGTGATGTGAGTACGTAAATAAATCTGATACTATTGTTTAGCAGTGAAGTGTAGCGACAGTCGATAGTGTACAGCAACAGCAGGGACAATTAACGATTAGTTGTGCCAGTGATTCTTTATGGACAGACAGTGTGTGGGATGGTCGTACACAGAACGCTGAAAGGCAATGGCCGGCGGTGTACGATGGCGACCATGTTGAGAACTGTGCTGTAATAAAGGTTATCTTGTACTCTGAGGACGAGTTGAACTTGTGTTGTTTGCACGAAAGACTTGTACATTAGTTCTACGAGCCAATTGATATATTTCTGCTAAATCTTATAAACCCTAGACGAGAAACCAAGATGTCGGACATTGAGTGAGTCAGGTCCGGTTCTTGGCACTTGGGGGTCTTACGTCCGTTTGAGTGAACCCAGATACGATCAAGGAAGAATGTTTCATCAGTACAGTGTTGAATAGAGAACAGTGCGAAAGAAACGAGTAAGATAGTGATCTGCAAGTAATAAAGAAATAGAAAGTGAACACCAAGTGTGGAAGACAAAGAATGCATTGTTCAAGGTTAACAAGATGGCGACCATCGACGACAACAAAGTAAGCTCACGTCTCAGCCTAACATCAGTTGAGGAAGTATATGTTACATCTGTGTGCAGTTGCTAAGAACACATCAAAGAACTTTAATTCCATATTCCAACTATTGAGTCAAGGAAACAGATTATGGCACTCAGCCACATAAATCATCAATCCAGAGCCGTGTTCATGTGCTTCCCGCACCATCGTGCTCCAATGAACTAATCTCAGTGTTAGATTGAAGAATATTTTTCAGATCCAAGATTCCAGTACCATGAGTAGTATGGTACGCACTATCAACACCACTTTGTGAGGATCACCATTTTCAAGACCAAACTCCTACTGATTCCTGATCAGCCCGAAATGCAGTGAAGCTGATCCTTACCATCTTTTGAAGAATCCTGAAGTGGAGCCGAGCTTCTGGACCAAGCTACCAAGGACACCAGAGCTGAAATTTTACAGGTTAAGCTGTTTTCACTTGATTTGTATATGTGTCCTGCTTAGTATTCCAGAGTCAACAGGCACCCTTCCATCAATATGTTTGCTCACTCTCACCATTAGTGGGACGTTGGGGGTTACTTTTGTGGTTATCGCATTATCACCCAAAAATACGTTCCGTTCGGTTAGCATTCGAAATTGACTTTGAATTCAAGTAAATTTTCGACTGCTAGCGAGAACTTTGTCTTGTTTTGTAACCTAGTCCATTATTTGTTGTTCTTTAACGTCATTAATGTATCTATTATTTGTGATTATTTTGTCCACAGGTGTTATGTCATTTAGCTATAACTTCTGATAGGTGTTATTGTTGTTATCATTCTTGTTGAACAGCATTACAGCAAGGTCATCACAGTCGGCTTCACCAGAGCAAGATCAGGAGCGACACAGACGCAGATATATTCTTGCTATTGAGATTCTGCACCATTATCATCACAGATACTGTTATCTGAAGACACTGATGCTGATAGTATCTGCAATTATTGTACATTGTCACCAGCTACAGGTTATTGACACATGTATAGTAGACAGGTACACAACCACAACATGTCTACATTAGCAGATTTTGTAGCACTTGGTGAAAAATGTGGTTATAAAGGCCCAGAACTAATGGCATGGACAAAGCAAGAACTCTCAGAATTTTAAGCACAACAAAGAGATGACAGGGCCGCAGCTAGAGAGGCTAGAGAAGCACAAGAAAAACAAAGAGATAAAGAGATAGCTTTAGAAAGACAAAAACTAGATCTTGAAGTAAAAAGACTACAGTTTGAAATAGATAAGTGGAATTTTGAAAAAGAGAAAATAACATTACCAGTAGCACATATAAACAACAAGAAACCGGTAAAATGTTATCTTTGTCATAGTTTTGGACATGAAGTCAAGAATTGTAGACTGAAACTAATGATGAAAGAAGCTAAAAGAACAGATGTCAAACTTAGTAGAAATGAAGAACATGACCAAACCACAATTAAATTGTCTATAGCTACAAACAAAAATAATAGTCAACAGATTGATAAACCTGTAAATAGTCATAGAATGTACTACACAACAGACAAATACGAACATGTGCAGTGCAACTCTGAAGGTCCAAAAAGCATTTGTCAACGGCATACCAACCACATGCATAAGAAGCACTGGAGCATCATTAATAGGAGTGAACCAAAGGTTTGTTAGAAGAAAGACTACACAGGTAATAAAGTAACTTGTCGAACATTCGGTGGAACACTAGAAAAAGTATGACACAGCATGGATCGAAACTCAACAGTAACCATTACTATAACAACAGAGATACCAAAAGCCAGTAAAACCATACGCTGCGACTAATGCTATGGTAACATACCTAGGAATAAAGAGTGTACCCAAGAAGAAATCCAAGCATGGGAATTAAAAGACAATGTAGCAAATAGCCAAAAAGAACAATGCAAGAAAGATAAAGAGAAGATAAAGTAGTCATACTGCAGAATAACCAGAGTGACACTAAACAGGTAGCAAACAAGCAGAACTATAACTTAGCAAAACAGCAAAGAGACGATGAAACGTTACAAACATATTTTCAGCAGAGTAAACCAACCATCTAAAAAGCAAATAGGGGGTAGATGGAAATTTAAAGTAGAAGACAATATCCTCATGAGAATATACAAGAAATATCCAACGTGTATTTCACAAATAGTGCTACCAGTGCAACACCGCAGCGAGGCACTCCACTTCGCGCACCACATGTCAGTTACAGACCATAGGGGAATAGCCAAGACTAGACATACATTATTGTCTCTACACTATTGGCCAGGTGTTGAGAAAGACATCAGAAACTATGTCCGATCATGTAAACGGTGCCAACATAAACATGTACCAATCCCAGCCACTCAAATAGAGAAATACAACAAACAAGTAGTACAAAACACTTGTGATAAACACTGTCAAGATAACGAGAAGTCAGAAACTCACCTCATAGAACAAGGTACTGATAAAGAGATAGATAAACCACTGACACATGAACAGCCAACAATCACACCAACACCATATACTCAAGAAATTATTACATGGAAAGCACTATCATTCAGATCAAATTTAACGGAGAGAGATAAAACCCAGCTAGCCTGTCTCATTAAACATTACAAATCAACCATTCCATCATTTACTGAAAGTACATCAAAACTTAAACAATTGTTAACACCATATTTGGATGATCAAACTAAAATTAAGATTTCTAGAGGTGCAGACTATAGTCTCAGTTAACCCACAGGTTAAGCTGAAAATCAATGGAAAAGATTGGTTGATACATCTGCGGATGAGAAGTACTATCACAAAAAGTATAGATAACATCTCATATTTAAAAGTGAAACACTGTGCTCTTGTGATATGTAGATAGAAGATATATATATTTTAGAGTAGAGTTAGTTTATAGAAGATAGTTTAGTATAGATATACTTTTTAACAGAATGAATGCTTAGTTATGATAGTATTGATTGAATGAACTTACTGTGATAAAAACATCATATGTCAGAATAATAACAATAACCACAGCCATCACATAGAGGAGCTAAAGTGATATGACATGCTGTCTAAATGATGCCATCATGACAGTACATTATGATCAGATGTCGAATGGAGTTAAAGTGATACTTCTACTTCATTCTGATGTTGATATCTATGAAATGTCATGCAAATATGTAAACCATTGATGTAAATGGCAATCAAAAACAGTGCAAAGGTGCATACCATCACCTGTAAATCATCTCATAGGCAGGGTGCTTGCTGAATCAACTGAATTGCATTCTGAATTGCAATCAGGACAGGTGCATGACAATGGAAACATCTTAAAATTAGTTACTACTATCTCTTGTATTGATACTTGTTGTATATGCATATGTACATGGATACGTAATCCCATTGTGTTATTATTCTCAGACAGTAGTAGGGCATCTGAAGCTGAATGGAGAGGAAGAATGCAGCTACATATATAAGTCATACGCCACTTGAACACAAGATGAGCACCATGCAAGTCAATAGACCACCAGACTAGTTAATAGCCACCTGTGAATAGATACAAGGTGGATCTACATCCCACAAGTAGTCCTCAAAGATTCTAGGTTCAACACAATAATTTAGACTATAAGTTATACCATTATCGTCATCATCAATATTTCTTTGGGGAAAAAAATCTACAGAAAAACATTATTTTGAAATGGGAAATAGAATAAAATCAATGACGAATAATGGTAAAAAAAATATTATTGCCCCTGATGTTATCATTTCATCCATCATCATTATGATAATTAATGTATAGTTACATACACAGTTATAGATGTGCACAGATTTGAAGTTGTGTACTTCTACTTCAAGTTATGATTTTAGGAGATCCTAAATATACATATAGTATGAGAGACACATGAATGAGTCTAGTACTTGAGGTCTCTACAGCACAATGACTATATGTTGCAAACAGAATAACTACAAGTCCAATAGTATGATACATGTGGGTTCATTTGAAAAATAATGTACAAACTGAGGCAAATGGTAAAGCAGAGAATGGTCATAAGTCCACAAAACTATGAAACAACATCAAGTGAAAATGTAAATTTGAGAGAAACCAAACAAGTACAAATTTGCGGAAATGTTCTAAAGTGGAATATTGCAAATGAGAATAAACACGTTGTATATAGTTGTTATATTACTTTATTGCTTCAATGTACAGGGATGATAAATTATAGAATATGCATGCATAGGATGGAATATAGTTTCATTCATTATGATAGAATATGTATACATGACATGGATATATTATTAGTAGGTATGGATGGTATTGAATACTTATGCATTGCATGGATATGATGATACAGTGAGGTAAATAAATCTCATTGGTAAAGGTATAATTGGAAATGACAACGGTATAAGTTGCATAGAGAAGTGGTATAGAACAAACAGAAAACCAGCATCGCCATAACATCCATCGGCAATGATAGCTGACCAGACAAAGAGAGATCAGGTAAACATACCCCAAAATAGAAATACCTATGTAAAGAACAGAAGAGATAAATACACTACAATCATCAAAGCAGCACCAAGGTCAAATATAACTCATTAACGTCAAAATCAAAGCAAGAGCAATCCATTGATACAAGTAGGGAAAGTGAAAGCCATAGTCCATAATCACACACATATACCTTACTCAGAGCCTGGGGCTTGGATTGAGAAGGATGCCCATGTATAGTACATGATTGAGGAGCTGCTAGGGATGTTTGTTGAAACATTGAAGTCAGACTATATCACATAACCTCTGAACTTGAAAAGGAGGCTGTGACTACACGGAAGTCTAGGTGTAGACGGGTTACCGTGTCCGCATAATATATTATATTTTTTTTTAATTGTTGTGATGTTGGTTATTGGTGAAAACTTGTCACGAGTCTAAATGTATCATAGAAGAGATAAGCTCATATGTAATGACAACAGACGTACAGATATGTGCGAATATTGAGAGAGACCAAAGCGTGCGACCATGAGTCCACAAAAACAAACGGTAATGTGTACTTATCCAACTCATGTCAAGAAGTATGACTGAGTAAAGGTAGTAAAAATGTTTACAACATTTAAAAAAAGGTGGGATGTGCATATCGCCATGAGAGGGATAAGAGAAATGTAAGTTAAACTGATGTCACTAAGACACGAGTTAAAAACCCAACCTGACACCGGAGCACGAAAGGGGCGGAGTTATGTGGTCACGTGACGTGCCCAGGTCAAAGCCGGAAAAAGGTTGCGATGAAGACAGACTGGGCTGGAGCGAGAGCCAAGGTGGTCAAGTTTGGAGAAAGTTCTGAGTTTTGAAAGAGAGGGGCGATGTTTGCAGTGATTCAAGATAAAGTCAACTGTGAAAGAATGGTCGTGGTCAAGAAAGCGGTGAGTGAAGAAACCGTACACTGCAGTTAACTACCAATGATGGGCCAGTCAGTATCGAGCCGTTGTGGTGATGGAGAAGACCCCGTGTTGTGGACAAGCTGAGAAGAATGGCGGAGCGAGAGACACGCCGTGACACGTTCATCATCAGTGTGATGTGAGTACGTAAATAAATCTGATACTATTGTTTAGCAGTGAAGTGTAGCGACAGTCGATAGTGTACAGCAACATCAGGGACAATTAACGATTAGTGGTGCCAGTGATTCTTTATGGACAGACAGTGTGTGGGATGGTCGTACACAGAACGCTGAAAGGCAATGGCCGGCGGTGTACGATGGCGACCATGTTGAGAACTGTGCTGTAATAAAGGTTATCTTGTACTCTGAGGACGAGTTGAACTGGTGTTGTTTGCACGAGAGACTTGTACATTAGTTCTACGAGCCGATTGAGATATTTATGCTAAATCTTATAAACCCTAGACGAGAAACCAAGATGTCGGACATTGAGTGAGTCAGGTCCGGTTCTTGGCAGTGAAGTTGGTTGCCGTAATTTTTGAAACATGGTGACTTAATTCTCAAGGCATTTGTTTCTGTGGTCATCAAACTTAAGTGTTTTGTTTGGTGGAGGATCAAATAATAAGTCAAATACACTTGTCGGCTTTTGTTCTACAATTCCTGCTACTTCACATACAGCAGATGATTCAGAAGACAGATTTCAATCTTTGATGAATGAAATAACAGTTGGAACAACAGATTTAGAAACAGCGATCCAATCATTGGCCCATTTATTGGTGTCCACATTCCCTTTTTTCTTAGTAACAAGTGACTTGACCATGTCTTCTATTTGGCTTTAATGTCAACTCCAGTAAGGAATACTGCAGTAACTGCCAAAGAACTGCCGCAATATGGGCAAAGTTTTTCTCCAATAATTTTCTGAAAGTTCTGACAATATTTCTTCACCATACTGCTGGAAGTTTCTTCGTCAATATCAACAATAACTTCGTACAACTGATAGTCTAGGAGGAAGTATAACAGCAAAATTAAATGAGATGAGGCACCATCAATTTCTAGTTTGTCAAAAAAAGTTTTGAATTTCTCATGTATGTACAGCATTCCTTTAATGTGAACAATATTCGGAATGTGGTTTAAGAATTCTTCATCATCTTCATTAAAGTAATGCGAGTAATTTTTTAAATGGGCATTGACACTTTGGTAATATGATCGAATGAGCGCATTTATTAATTTATCCGGTGTACCACCACGAGATAAAGAATTGATACAAGTATACTAAGATAAAGGAATGATAAAAGGCTTTAAACATTTTTTTTAAACAGTTGCTATGTGATGACTACTGTCCCATGGGAAATACAAATGTTTGCTGTCCCGTCCCATCCCATCCCATGGGACCATGTACCCAAATCGTGTCATGGGACATTAAACTGTCCCAGACGTTCTTACTATTACCATAACTATGTGGATCAAACACGAATGATTTTATCAGTTGTGTTTAGATAGTTTACCGAATGTATCACATACTCATTTACACAGACATATGAAAAGACAATGATATTATAATTGTTTACAAACGCACGATCAACCGTGATAAAAACGTAAATAAATATCAATACTAAAACAAATACCAGACATAGACGATCAGAAGAGTTGTCGTGTACTATACTTACTTTGACGGGCGCACTAGAAAAGCCGATAAGGAACTGCCCCGGCAATAGCAGGAGTTATAGTATCAATATAACTAGCGGAACTGCGGTAAAGCTGTGGACATGCACATAATTTAAAATAATTGAACAATTTAAATTACTGTGTGAATATGTGTATATTCCAGCTTGAAAGATTTATCTAAATACTTTAGTGTATGTTAAGTGATTTCTGCAGTATGTACCTGACGAGATGCAGCGAAACATTTCAGACAATAAAGCATTTAATGTATAGTATGTGTCTTCGGTATTCAAATATAAAATAACACACAATTTAAAAGCCTGGAATATTGATTATAAGCAGCACATTCTTTTTCATGTTTTTTTCATTAACTTTTCGTAGTTGTAATTTTTTCATACTTCCATTCTTCCCATTCTGCACCAAGAAACTATCAAGGGAAATTTGTCGCTTCCTTTGCTGGAGAATCTTTCTGAAGTGGGCCATCGTATTATCATTCATCAGGTTTACTGCCCTGTTAACAATAAGTTTGTTTAGATGATGGTTCACAATGAAGTCTTCGACGTCTGCCCACTTGCTACAAGCTCATCTGTAGTACTGTTTGTACAGTACGTGATCGTTTGTCTCAACGTTACACATTGCTCTCTCTCTCTCTCTCTCTCTCTCTCTCTCTCTCTCTCTCTCTCTCTCTCTCTCTCACACACACACTCTCTCTCTCTCTTTCTCTCTCTCACTCTCTCTCTCTCTCTCTCTCTCTCTCTCTCTCTCTCTCTCTCTCTCTCTCTCTCTCTCTCACTCTCTCCATCATTTGTAACCCGAGGAAGCGGTCAAATTGGCTGGTTTTGTCCTTCTGAGATATGCATTGGTGCATGGTAAGGCAGGTGGTATTTAGGAGAACAGATAGACCATCATGACCTGGCGAGAACGGTGCCACATCAGAAGATGTGGCCGACACTCAGTTCCACGGGGAGAGGTCAGACAGACACGTGAACAGATTACAATCAGTTCTCCGAGGAGAGGTCAGACAGACACGTGATCAGATTACACTCAGTTCCCCGGGGAGAGGTCAGACAGACACGTGAACAGATTACACTCAGTTCTCCGAGGAGAGGTCAGACGGACACGTGATCAGATTACACTCAGTTCTCCGAGGAGAGGTCAGACGGACACGTGATCAGATTACACTCAGTTCTCCGAGGAGAGGCAAGGCGGTACGTGATGAGATGATACTCAGTTCTCCAGGAGAGGCCAGAGGGTTACGTGATGTGATCAGATTACCAATCAGTTCTCGGGAGTAGAGGGCCACGTGGGTCACGTGATCAGTTACACTCAGTCTCCCACGAGAAGTCAGGTGGTCACATGATCAGATGACACTCAGTTCTCCGAGGAGAGGACAGGCTAGTGTCACTTGATCAGAGGACACCAGTTCTCGCGGATGAGACAAGTCGGTTACGTCATGTGATCGATTACTATCAGTCCCCCCTAGGATAGGCCAGGCGGTACGTGATGTGATCAGATTACTTATCAGCTCTCCCAGGAGAGGCCAGCGGTCATTGTGATCAGATGAACAACGGGAAACATTAATCTTGGCCGGCACGCTGGTGAACGGGCTTACGGACGCAATACTAAATCCCGCAGCGTTCGAAAACACAGCTGCAGATAATTGAAAACCGACCGTCTTACGTTGGTTTTCATAGAATGATATGGTGTGCTGGTCGTTCAGAATGTAATGGCAAACTACTGAGCGTAACATTTGAGGAAATTTCACAAACAGAAAAAAATTATGAGCTTGAATGCGACGTCTTGTATAGGATATGCAACTAACTAACCATTAGAACGGGGACTCTTCAGTGCCTGTTGAAGATAAAGACGAAGCACGTTATGGCAATGCCCTGATTGCTGTGATGTTTTTTTCGTGACTCAGGTCATCACTGGATATGGCGCTTTACTTCATATGGCTCATAGTTATATCCATATACTATACAGCGCAAACCTGTTAAGGCGAACTCGCCTCATCGGCATTGAATCAATCGCAATGCTCACATTCGCAAATACACGACAAGAGACAATATCACGTCATGGCATGGGGGACAAATACACGACAAGAGAGAATATAATGGACAATGTCACATCATAGCGTGGGGGACACATACACGACAATAGAGAAGATGATGGACAATGTTCACGGCATGGTATGGGGGAGCATCAGTGTCAGAAATGATTGGCAACACAAGAGACAGATGGTTATATACCGATAGTGATCACTAACGCCACAAGGCATGGACTATAAGAAGACGGTGTGTTATGTGACATTAATTAAGTGTTCGGTGATGTAAACCTGCTGCCTTGGTAATCTCAGGTAACAATTGGATTGGTGTGCGTGTGACGTAAACAGTGTTTTATCAGGTAACAGAAACATTAGAAGGTCAGGTACATTTATAGAGGTACATTTCAGGTACCTGTCAAATAATAATAAGAAAACGCCGAACAAAACGTCACAGAAGGATGGGAACCCTAAAATTATCGTATTATCTTAGAGGTACATTTCAGGTACCTGTCAAATATTAATACAAGACGTACGTCCGCAAAGAATCACAAAACATGAAATAAAATTGACACAGTATGTCCCTTGTACACAGACGTTGATGTAGGAAGTTATGTGTCAAAGAGAATCATTGTCAGTTTATTTCACAAATTTAAACAATTTCCAAAGATCTGTTGTCTTCTGGTAGCGAATATTTACCTTTTACTAATAGATCCCAAGCTGATTATATACTTATAATGTACTTAATTATACAGACTTCTGAATTTTCAAAACAAGAAGTTATTATTGTTGTATCCCTTTGTAGCCTATAAGACTGTGTAAATGATTGTCTCCCATGGAATATATTATAGCCGTAATAATATTGTAACTTGTGAATTGAGCTAATGAAACATACTTTCCAGAAAGTAAAACAGATTATGCACACATATAATAGCTACTAATTAATGATAACCTTATATAATATAACAGATTCAATGCCAAACAAATTGGACGAAACAAAAATTGATGGCGGAACATGGGAAGTAGGAGTGTTTCACAGTTATAATTAACAGTTGTTAATATGGTAGCAGACATGTTGTATTATATATCAAATTAAAGGGGGTTGCAGTAGGGAAACTGGTGTATATAAGCCCATGGCAGATACGGGAAGTCGCTTATGCACGATTAATCATCCCATAGCATTGAATTAGTTAAAGAGAAGAGAAGAACAGCAGACATATTTGTTACTGTATATTTCATGGTGTTTGTAGCATGATGTCTTCAGACGTTCGCATCCCCAGTCCATTTACATTTCTCAATACTCAGTAGTTAACCACGTAAGCCGTCGTGATACCTTATCTAAAAATAGAATCGTAGATTCTAGATCGAGAGAGGGTAGATGAACGGTGGGGACTCCATTTCATTGGGTAACCCTTGGGCTGGTAACGCTCCTTAATACATAATTAGCCCGCCAGTCGAAGCCTTGATTCCATCCCGTAAAGATGTGTTCAGGATGCAGTGGTAAAACTTGCCCAAAAGCATTCTTTAAGATGTGGTCATCTGCACTTCAGGTACCTTAATCATTTAATATGTTATGTGTAAACCTGATGAAGTGAGAGAGAGACGAATGGCCGAGTAGTTTCTTGAGAAAATGTGAAAAGAAGACAGGACTTCGTTGTACAGTGACTCTAAAACTGCTGCTCAAAACCTGTCATGTCTACCGCAGTGAAACATTCTTACCATGTCTATTGTCTGTCTGATTTGATGATTTGCATATGCTTATGACTGTAAACTACGCTCAATGCATATTGCAAAACCTTTGTGCGCTCTGAACATTCATTGAGTGCCTATCATGACCATTCTTAACCAAACTGTACCTTGCTCTTGAGAGTTACCTTTGGCAGATATGTTTCAGAATGTGCGATGCTATATACTGCATGTAATTTCTCGCTTATAATGGCTAAGAATGTTTGAGTGAATGAGATGATAATTATATAATTAACTTCTCATATTTGTAAAAGTAAAGACACTTATTAAATCCATGTTTGCAGGACTGCATTGCACTTTAGAAATTACAAAGTCCATGTAATGTCTGGTGACTGTATTACGATCAAGAAAATTGTCAAAAGCATTCATAAAGAGTTGCCTGGGATGCAATTTCTCTTTGACGTTATGCACTGGTCCTTTGCAACAATAGTTTAGGTTTATATGAGCTACATTCCAATGAGGAGCAATATGTGGCATAACCTACAGTGTCTGTCAGATGAATACCTGGGAAGGCTCATGCTATTTGTCAGGGAAAATTCATGTTTTCTTTCATTATGTGTATTCCACATGTGAAAGCATTTCTAGTGCATGATTTCTGCCATACAATGCCTACTTCTTGGTGCTTAATCACACTGTCTGTTCTCATGGTACACCGGTCCCTGTGATCTACTCATTGTGAGAATTTACAAGATAATTGTGTGAAGCTGCCTCTGATTAGGAGTATGTGCCTATGACTTCACGGTTTTGGGGATGAACCTGGAGAAAGGATATCACCCCAAACCCCCAAATAAAATTGCACTTCATCATCAGTGAGAGGCGGGTGTTCGAATATCACACTCCTTTTCCCCTCCCATTCCTCTCTGAATCTGTGATAGTACTGTATAACTATGACCATGTTAAACAGATGTAAAACACATATTGCGCCTTTGTTTATTAACAGTGAATGAGGAAGATGGGAGAGGCCTTTCAATTACCAGGACAACTCCAGGGAAGTCCTGAGCTCTAGTCTTCAACTCCAGCTGAAAAGTCAAACTCCAAAAAGTACCACATGAACAACAAGTTGCAAATGTTCAGCCTGGATCCACTAATTCTGGCCTATACAGATGGCATTGAAGAAATAGTCTTTGATGAGAAGCCTAAAACAGGGATACTCTCCAATTTTGTAAAAGCCCCAGGCTATATCTTCAAGATAAATTCAAGAAGAAACCTTAAGAGGAGAGATTACCTGGTTTTCAGCATGTCACTACTGGCTAAGAGTGGACATTAAAGGTGCACTTGGAGCAGACTATATCACAGCTTATTATTAATATTGGCTGAAAGGCTAATGGAGAAGAAGTATAGAACATAGAGCTAATTCTCAAAATGGATTAGTGATAATTAGGTGGGGTGATTCAGTTACATCAGACCCTGTTGTGGGAGATAGACTGGCAGAGAAGAATGATGGGACATAATAGTTTTTAGATCTTCATCTACTGAAAAGTAAAACTAATCCCAAATTATCAACTTTGCGAACAGTCTACTCACCCCTCGGAAGGACATGTTTGTCACTTGCTTCGGACTAGTCAAATTAGGGAATAGCCTGAACTGGAAAAACATTATGGGGAAAGCTGAAACCTGAGACATTCCCAACACCTTCATTGGTGCTAAAAGACGGTACACGGATCAGTATAGCAGTGTCTCCCTATACTTGTGCCCGGCTATAGGTTTATCATGTGTTTTCCTCATTTGACGGTTGGGAAAGTGATAGCATGATTAAAGTGTTGTGGTGTAGGATATCTTGATGGTGTAGAGATGTGAAGGAGGAGGGTTTATGTAGATTAATGTTTCTGTGGGGATTGGGTGTTGTATTTAGGCTCATAATTATGTCAATGAGATTACATATAAACTAATATTTTGAAATGTGAATGTTGACAATATGAAACCTGAGTCTTCACTTGACACATGGGTCATGCTTGTTACAGAGATTGTGAAAGTTCTGTGTGGTTGTTGTCAAGTATCTTCCATGATGTATGACTTGTCTAATCTGTTGGTGTGATCATTCCTTTGTGAATGTTTGTCCAACTGTTGTCAAGATCTTCTCATGTTGATGTCTTGATCAACCCGTGTAAAATACAGTTGTTGTTGTTTATGTTCACTACAATGGTACAATTGTCAATGTGATCATTTATCCAAGTGTCTTGTGTCACTTGAAATAATATTAAAGAGATCAAACATGAGGTTGGCCACCAGAGCACAGTCAGCTGGAAGATGAGAGAACTGCTTTCATTGGTTACTGTGGCTAACTGCCACGATCTATATAATATATATATATATATATATATTATATATATATATATATATATATATATATATATATACTATTATATATATATATATATATACATATATGGCCTAGAAGAGAAATCATCTATAAATAATTATGTGTAGAACTTAACTTAGGTCTAATTTCTTACAGTGGGGGTACTCGATGAGCCAAAATTCTGAATGGTTTCTCTACAAGGGTTATGCGAGAATAGATATCAATACCTCTAGACAACACTTGCTGTTACTAACCTGTATCTTTTATAGAGAGATATACTTTATGAACTTCACTCATTGGAACTTCTGTAATTCTCTATAAACCCACAAAAAACCCTCACATGTTGTGGCTCGTATCCGGATTGAACCCCGGGAACATCCCTAAAGGAGATCACGTTGTGGGCCCGTATCCGCGATTAAAACCCCGGGAATAACCTGCTAAAGGGGATCACATATTGTGGACTAATATAGGCAATTAAAACCCTGGGAACACACTCAAGGTAATCACATTTTGAGTGCTCTATGCACTAATTGAACCCTGGGAATCCCTTTTTAGGGGATTCACATAAACGAGGTCTGACGACTCGGGATGTAAACTATGGGTAGACCTTGTCTGGGACTCCTGTGGAGGATATCTATTTTTGTTTTAAAATCAGGGAGTAACCTCTCGCAAAATTAAACCTATTGCTTAGAGTTTTATGATGTGGTTAATGGATCTCGTCACATGAATGTGGACAAAAGGTCCAGATGTTTAAACCCACAAGTAAATCTCGGGTTTTGGTTTCATCAATGGTGGAATTTTGGCATGTATCACTGTTCAAAAAATGTCACATTGTACAATGTAGTTGAAAAAAAATTTTAATTATCTTAGGGGTAAACATTTTGCTATACCCTTTAATGGTGGGGTTAAAGATGGGCTGATGTAATGGACTGTCAATAATGTTGTGAAATTTTTGTGCATACTGTGATAGAACAAGAAAAAGGTCCCTGAAAAACCCAGAAGACAAAAAATTTTTTTAAAAAACTAAGACAGCAAATTTTCAGGAAAAATTTGTTTTCTTGAGATCCCATTAAGAATTTGATTCAGGGAATTAATGGGGGCCTACCCTTTTCTAACATTGGCTACAGGGGAGAAAGGGGAATTAGTTTTTTGTAAAATCACTGCACACATCAAAGTGGGACTTAATTCCTCAGCCCCCATAACATGTTGGCAACATGAGAGTAGAGAGTGTGAACCCGAGGGAAAACTTGGGCAACCATTAAGACACCTCACTAACAATCTCTCTCAATAAGTCAGTATTCGTACCGGCTAATGTCCATGTCGATTCGACTTTGGGATTTATTCTTCATTGTGTAATCTTGTCGGTACCTGATCAAGCGCTGAAAAAGTGAGCACAATTGAATCTCCAGGAAAAAATCCTTATCAACTCAGTCACTTGTCATTCCTGAAGTAGTGGTATTTTAAGCGTACTTGATACGTGATGGACGAGATAAAGGGGAAAATTCTACCTGATTTATGGGGTCATACAAAATCCGACCACAGTCTGGTGTCTATAAGGGATTAGTCTATTGTTCGATGGTGTAATCTTTTGGTGTACTAGGACCCCGTCAACCAGGATTAACTCATTGAATCTCCAGGAAGGCCATCAAATTAACCCGGACCATTAGCCATTTATATGGAAGGGGGAGGCGTACGCAAAGTATGTGTCTGGGAAACGATGGGTAACCAACCTGATGTCATTGGCGTATCAACGACTAGGAGCATAACGTGGAAACCCCGAAAAATTTTATGAAGAGATAGAACAGGATCCGTTTCCCACCCCGGACGTCAATTCATCCTCAAATGAGAAAGCGTTTTCCCGCCGAAAATGGTGGAGATTAAAGGAGGAAAAGTTGAGAGTAACTGATGTCCTTCTCCTTTTTCAATTTTCAAAGGGAAACTTTTTCGCCCGGAAAAATGGTAGGAATGTAGCTGGTTCTAGACAAGGGGCAAAGTCTGTGATGGAATGGACTAATAAGGATTACTGTTCTTAAACAATTAAATCTTATATGGTAGAGATCACTGCAACTCCAGCAGTTGACCCCTCTTACACAATGTTTGCGAAAGTGGAAATAACGAAAGATCAGTTTCCCAAAAAGCTGACTCCTTTCAAGATAAAGATCCCTGCACTCCAGCAGTCGACTCTTTATAAAAGTAAGAACCATGCCTTGAGAAGTGGGATCTTATATTATTACTGATCTGCGAGATGTCTTCACAAGATCTGGGCCCGTCCTATCCTCAAAGTCAGAAAAAATTTCTTTAAAAAAAAAAAATCCAGTCACTATTGGTATATAAGAAGCTATACCCATATAATCACACCCCTTCAAAGGGGCTGTGATAATGACGGACTTCTCTGTGCTGAGAGGAAACGCCTCAAGCCAAAAGTAAACGTTTTGCTCATGTGGGGGAGAAAGAACGGATACTCCAGCCCAAAAGCAAATTTGCTAAAACATGGGGTTTAAAACAACTAGTTGGGAAAATCCCCTTGGGAAATTTTAGATTGTATTTGTAAAAAGGGCACAGTCTGGCTGCATCTAAAAATTCAGTTGCTACTTTTGAAAATAAAAGCAACTAAGGAGAAAATGCTGTCCCTCACAACAAATAAAATAGAGGCCCAACGG
>JACEFZ010023397.1:0-13037 GCA_014155875.1 Cepaea nemoralis
AAATTTTTTTGGCCGGTGGTTTTTTAAGGGGGATAGCCGGGGGATAAGGTCTATATTGGCTCGAAATGTTCTTTGACAATGTGGACAAAGAATGCTTGACGTTTCTGGATGAGGATTTCCTGCAGTGGTTTTTCTGTTCTGTCTTTTCTTCACAGCTCTTGCAGTCCTGGTTGCCTCACAAGTGACTGCACCCTTGCGTAATGATGCACGCCACGAATTTCGGTCTCTGGCTGCAGTCTCCCAGGTGTCAGGATGAATTCCAAAAGCATTCAGTGAGATTTTCAGAGTGTCTTTAAAGCGTTTCCTCTGCCCGCCTTGGGAGCGTTTACCACAACGCAACTCGCCGTAAAAAATTCGTTTAGGGAGCCTGTGATCTGGCATGCGAGTCAAGTGACCAGCTCAGCGAATCTCATTCTTCATTAGTAGAGTGTGGATACTGGGCATGGACGCTCTTTTTAGGACTTCAATATCTGAGATCTTGTCTTGTCATGTAATCTTCAGTAACTTCCTAAGGCAGACTGTGGAAGTGGTTTAATTTCCTAGCGTGTCGCTGATGAACAGTCCAGGTTTCACAAGCATATAGCAGTGTGGCTAATACAACTGCTTTGTAGACTTTCAGCTTTGTTTGCAGGCTTATTCCATTTCTGTCCCATACATTCTTGTACAGTCTGCCAAAGGTCGCGCTGGCCTTGGAGATTCTTGCATTAACTTCATCATCAATTGTGGCAGCTTGTGACACAGTGCTGCCAAGGTAGGTGAATTTGTCCACAACACTTAGACTATGACCATTCACTTTGATATTCGGCACAGTGTGATTATTCCCTGGAGCTGGCTGGTACATAACTACAGTCTTCTCCAAATTGATATTGAGCCCAAAGTTGGCACAGGCATGTGAGAAAGCTGAAACTTGTTGCATGCCCGCCTCTGAGTTGGCGTATAGAGCGCAATCATCAGCAAACAGGAGCTCTCTAACGGTGTCGCTGTTAATTTTGGTTTTAGCTTTCAGCCTTCTGAGATTGAATAACTTTCTATCCATGAGGTAGTTGATGTCTATTCCAATGTCGTTGTTCTCGAAGGCATTCGTCAACATAGCTGAAAACATGAGGCTGAACAGTGTTGGTGCCAGGACACATCCTTGCTTCACTCCATTTGTGACAGGAAAGGGTTGGATATATATATATATATATATATATATATATATATATATATATATATATATATATATATATATATATATATATATATATATATATATATATAATACACACACACATGCACAAACACACACGAGATTGTTTTACATGAAAACCTTAAAATTGTGATAGCAATTACAATAACCATACCATTGTCTTATTACCAGTCAATATTGTAGTTAAGCACGTGAAATTACGGTGCAGACGAACACGGTGATGTCATCAGGAGAGTTTAAAGATAGCCGCTTCACCTTTGACATGCACCAAAGAGGAACAGCGTCTGTTATCCATTTTTTTAAAATCAGTGAAGGAGTGGAACCTATAGGAATTCATCGACGAATGAAGGTCCAGCATGGCGATGCAAGCCTGCCAGTCCAGAAATGGTGTAGACAGTTTCAATACGACGTGACTTCTATGATAGACTGTTCAAGACCTGGTCAGACACACCGAGTTGTTACCCCAGAGACCAAGAGAATTGTTTTCCTACAGGAATCCAAGCATTTTATCGGTGCTGGAAGACTTGCATTAGACGCTGCGGTGACTACATCGAAATATGATACATTTGCTCTTTACTTTTTTTCAGAATATATTCACCCCAAACAACATTGAAGGTGTTCATCTGAAGCCGCCTATATATATATAGTTGTAAGTTGTAAGGAAGGTAAAGGAGGAATGTGATATTGGAGGAACATCCAAGCTGCTTGGTTATGCAGATGATATAGATATTATAGGGCAAAGTGAACAAAAGACATTGGAAATATTGACTCACTTAAAGGGAAAAGCCCAACAGATGGGGCTGGTTATCAACCAAGATAAGACAGAATATATGGTAATTTCAAGAGACGGAATGGCTAGAAACTCTGGCCACATACAAATAGATGATATGACCATTAAAAGAACGGAAACATACACATACCTGGGTACAATCTTCAACTGCTCCAACATCATAAGGGAAGAAATACAAGCTAGAATCAACTCTGGAAATAAGATATACTATGCACTACAACATCTACTAAAATCAAAGGCGCTATCTCGTAACACCAAAATCACAATATACAAAACACTGATCAGACCAGTTGTGCTGTATGGCTCTGAAACCTGGAGTACAACGAAAGGAGACGAAGCCTTGTTACAAACCTTTGAGAACAAAATTTTAAGACGCATCTTTGGACCCATTAGGGATACACAAAGTGGAGAGTGGAAAAGAAGAAGTAACAAAGACATTTATGATCTGTTTAAGTCCCCGCTAATCACTGGTATCATGAAGGCTAATAGACTACAATGGCTGGGGCATATAGAAAGAATGGAAGATAATAGGGAAACAAAACTCGCTTACACTCAGGAAATAAATGATCGTAGACCCCGAGGTAGACCAAGAAGGCGGTGGAGAGATAATACATGTACAGACCTACAAGCACTTGGAATCAACGACTGGCAAGAGAAGGCCCACCAGAGAGACGAATGGAGACGGATTGTATTTGCAGCAAAGAACCTCAATGGCTCGGAACGCTAAAGAAGAAGAAGAAGAAGATATATATATATATATATATATATATATATATATATATATATATATATATATATATATATATATATATATATATATATATATATATATCATTGGCACCTTGCCATCTTGACAGACGATAGTTTGTGCTTTAAAAAGGCATAATAACTTTTAACTATGGCGGTAGCGAGTGTGACTGATAAGGCCAATTTGCGCTGTAAATGTCCGTTCACAGTGGGTGCATGTGAACACGTGGTCATTTCCACCATCATGCACCATCTTACGTCTCAAACGCTTGGTGTGTGACTTTTCTGCAATAATTTTCTCCTTTGACTTTATTCCATTTCTGATATTTGCCCTCCATGCAACACGTTCAGCGGCGACTTGCTCCCAATGTGCATTATCAATGCCTGTATCAATCATGTCCCGCTTACACACATCTTTGTATCGTAGTAGAGGCCGACCCTGAGATCTCTTACCCATCTGTAATTTATAATTATTATATTATATTATATTATATTATTATATAAAAATAAAAGCATTAGCCATCTGAATATATATATATTCAGTTCAGTTCAGTCGCGGTTCCAACATCACAGCAACGGGTCGTCCCATTATGCTCCGTTCCTGTGCCATTGAATATCACATAAAATGTTCCCCACTGCCCCATGTGGAAAAAAAAAACATCGCCAAAATTGATAAGCAGTACAGATGAACCGTTGTCGAAGCATACGTTCGCTAGCGAAAGAATTTGATGTGTCAATTGGGACAATTCAAATGGTCGTTCGTAAGAAACTGCAATATCGGAAGGTGTGTTCACAGTGGTTACCACGGATGTTGACCGACCACCAAAAAGAGGAACGCATGGGATGGTGTTTGAACCTTTTGCTGCGTTACAGAGTGGAGGGTGATGCATTTCTCTTCCGCATAATGGCAGGCGATGAATCATGGTGTCACCACTTTGAGCAGAGCAGCAAAAGAGAGAGAGAGCATGCAATGGAAGCATGCTGTATCACCAAAACCCAAAAAATTCAAGTTACAGGTTTCCGCTGGTAAGATTATGCTGAGAGCATTTTTTTTTACCATGAAGGGCTATTATTGGCCGACTTTAAAGAAACCCGGTGTCAACATAAACTCTACCCATCAAGAATAAACGACCCGGCATGCTTTCTCGCGGTGTGATTTTGTTGCACGATAATGCTCGTCCGCATGTCGCAAAGATTGTGCAGAAAGCATTAGCCAGGAAGAAGTGGGAAATTCTGCAGCATCCAGCCTATAGTCCTGATTTATCACTATGTGATTTTCATTTGTTCGGACCTCTTAAAAAAGCTCTCAAAGGGCAAAGATTTCACACAGATGCAGACGTAATGAACACAGTAAACACTTGATTCAGTGAGCAACCACAATCTTTTGTTTTTTGCACACGACATTCGCCGCCTACCTAAGCAATGGGATGCTTTGCCTGAATGCCTACGGCGACTTCTTCTGACCAAACCCATGGTGCATAATTCATTCAAAATGAAGGCCTTGTTTAAATTCTACCACACCTATTATGGAGAGGCTACTCTACTATGTACTCACCACATCCTATTCATTTTCAACTAAGTCTAACCGCCAAATTGACGGAGTGCCATGGGAGTCCTCTTGTCCTATTTCTAGCGGACATCTTCATGGCACACTTAGAAGAAAAGAGATCTCATACATCAACAACTTAGCCTTTTACCAGCGATTGGACGATATCCTAATCATACACCACAGACGAGCTACAAGCAACATCGTTTTCCAGGCCACAAGAACAGACCATAAAAAACATCTCTCTATCTTGGAACACGAACACAAGACGAGCGTTACCGTTTCCTATGATATTCTAATGAGACGTTAAGCAGACGGCATCATTCAAAGATCGGTGTATCGCAAAGAAACATGGACTTGGCCAATACCTAATTTTCAGAGCTTCACGACCTGTCAAGTACAAACGGGGCTTAGTACGGACCTTGTTTGAACCGTGCTAGGAAGATATGCCCCAGGCACACTGACAGAGGAATTTGAAACTCTGAGAAATGTCTTGAAACCTGAATGGTACTCCACAGGATTTATAAAGAGCCATTGCCACAGCCAACCCAAAGCATAACGTAACTAACCAGTCCCCCTAAACTCAATGTATTCATCATCTAACCTTTCGAGGGATGACGTAATGCACACGTCTACAAGACCGTCTTACTACAGCAGTAGTTCAAACATTCTGTGCGGGCAACTCAGTCAGTGATGTAAACCGTAACCCATTCCTACACCAACAGTCAAAGAGCCTGTTCCTCTGTACGCCACAAACAATTGTATTTACCAATTCACATGTAGATGCCAGGCCGTTTACATTGGCCGAACGGAGAGACAGCTTAACAAACGGGTGTTAGAACACATACCTCAATGGTCAACAAGATACAACACACAGGAGATGATAGCCACGAGGAGCCGACACACCGAAGCTCCCGGCGTCTTCAATCGGCAAGCACATTGTTGCCAGTCGCCATGTTGTGTCCAGAGAGACCTGCATTTCGCGTGTTGTTTAGAACACAGAATACTCGCTTGTTAAAATTTGCAGAAGCAATTATGATCTATCACAACGCAAGCCAGAATTGTGTAAACAGAAAGACATGTTAGTCAGCTTAAAATTACCGTGGTAGACAATCGACATTACTGTGCGAAATTGTGTATATTTCAACTTGAAGGATTTATCTAGTTAATTTCACGTAAGTTGTGTGAGTTCTGCAGTATGTACCTGACGAGATGCAGCGAAATATGCCAGGCAATAAATCGTGCAATCTATTGTTTGTGTCTTCGTTATTCAAACTACCACACCTGTTAATGTTTCTTTCATGCTTTTGTAATAAAGCCATTGAAACGGGTTTAAAATGATCGTCCCTAATATATATATATATATATATATATATATATATATATATATATATATATATATATATATATATATATATATATATATATATATATATATATATATATATATATATATCTTATATATAAAAGGCGATCTCCGTCTGTCTGTATGTCCGTATGTCCTTTATGCGCTCGCGAACGGCCCATCCGATTGAGATGAAATTTTCTACACGTCTTCCTTTCAATTCCAGCGCAGCCCACTGTCATATTTTTTAGTGTGAAATCGGCTGCTTACTCAATATTATTTAATTTTCCATTTTTCATTGTAATTTCTATACAGCGAGGGGACTTAACTCTGTAAAAGTTATTTCAAGGGGCATAACTTTTCTGTATAATTTATAGTCATATTGTTGCATCGTTTTCAAAGATTTATAAACTCTTAGTCCATAGTTATATACCAGAATATGAGTTATAATAAATAGTGATACAATCTTTAAGGCATTTTCAAAGTTTTCATAAAAATAATGCATAATGCATAACATTGTAACTCATCTTTTTATGCTTAAAGAATAAATAAATAATAGTTACCTTATCTCTATCAAGTTTGAAGATTTTATATTTCTTTACACTGTCGCCAACTCTAAGAAGACATGGAACAACTTCAGCCATTATTAAATCTACAAGCATATGCGTTATATTCCCCCTCCTCCTCCTCTCCCCTCCTCCACCTCCTACCCTCTTCCTCTTCCCCTCCCCCTCCTCCCTCTCCCTCCTCCCTCCTCCTCTTCCCTCTTTCTCCTCCTCCTCCCTCCTCCTCCTCCTTCCTCCTCCTCTTTCCTCCTCCTCCCTCTTCCTCCTCCTGCCTCCTCGCCCTCCTCCCTCCTCCTAATCACTCCTCTTCCTTCCCCTCCCTTCTCCTCCTCTCTCCTCCTACTCCCTCCTCCTCCTCCCTCCTCATCCTTCTCCTCCCTCTTCCTCCCTCCTCCTTCTCCTCCCTCTTCCTCCCTCCTTCTCCTCCCTCTTCCTCCCTCCTTCTCCTCCCTCCTCCTCCCCCTCCTCCTCCCTTCTCCTCATCCCTTCTCCTCCTCCCTTCTCCTCCTCCCTCCTCATCCTCTCTCCTCCTCCCTCTACCTCCTCCCTCTACCTCCCTCCTCCTCCTCCCTCCACATCCCTCCTTCTCCTCCCTCTTCATCCTCCCTCCTCCTCCTCCCCCTCCTTCTCCTCCCTCCGCCTCCTCCCTCCTCCTCCTCTCTCCTCCTCCTCCCTCCTCCCTCCTCCTCCTTCTCCATCTCCCTCCTCCTCCATCTCCCTCCTCCTCCCTCTCCTCCTCCCTCCTCCTCCTGCGTTCTTCTCCTCCCTCCTCCTCCTCCTTCCTCCTCCCTCTTCCTCCTCCCTCCTCCTCCCTCCTCCTCCCACCTCCTCCTCCCTCCTCCCTCCTCCTCCTCCCTCATCCTCCTCCTCCCTCCTCCTCTCTCCTCCTCCTAATCCCTCCTCCTCCCTACTACTCCTCCTCCTTCCTCCTCCCTCCTCCTCCTCTCTCCGCCTATCTCTTCCTCCCTCCTACTCCTCCCTCCTCCTCCCTCCTCCACCCTCCTCCACCTCCCTCTTCCTCCTCCCAGCTTCTACTCCTCCTTTTTCTTCTTCTTCTGCTGCTGCTGCCGCTGCTCCATTTACCCAAGTTAATTGTTGGGGAAGATGTAAAGATCTTTCAAGTGCTCTTTCTAATGCTTTTTGTAAGTTGGTATTCGTTTATCTAAGGTTGTTCTAACTGCAACCAATAAATGATTAGACAGACAGACAGACAGACAGACAGACAGACAGACAGACAGACAGACAGACAGTCGGGAACGGGAACTTATATGACTACTTATATGAATTAAATGAGATGCTCCCCATCAGGAGCTGGGCGATGCCGGGCCGGGTCAAGACAGACAGACAGACAGACAGACAGACAGACAGACAGATAGTCGGTAACGGGAACGGGAACTTATATGACTACTTATATGAATTAAATGAGATGCTCCCCACCAAGGACTGGGCGAAGCCGGGCCGGGTCAGCTAGTGTGTATATATATATATATATATATATATATATATATATATATATATATATATATATATATATATATATATATATATATATATCGGCGAGCTTCCCTTTCCTGCGACCTATGTACGAGTACCTCTCTACCATGGAGTCAGTTTAAACAAATACCTACGGGCTCAGAACCGGGCAAATGACAATTTATTATTTACTGTATGAAAGATCAAGAGATATATCCTTCACGTGAATTACCTTGTGTATCTGATGCCAGCAGTCTAGAAGTTTCTCCCCGTATAATGTTTACTGGCAGGGCTTCTCCCATCATTAAACCAATAACTGAAACATTACAACAAAAGAATATTATAGGAACTATCTAAGATTTAATGTTTATTGGCGAAACAAAATAAGAATTGTTTTAGGCAATATAAAAATTGTTACGTTTACTGGCAAAACGTCATCGTATAACTGGAATGGCATCATGAGCTCACAGCCATATTAATATACTGCCCTGGTGCTACTTTGTTGTGCTTTAGAGGACTTTTGTTAACGACATTTTGCTGATATATTTAATACAGTTCACCGCCATGTCTGAAATAACTTCTTTACATCTGTGTACGTCTGTTTAGAAATGTCTACTGTGTTCGTCCAATCTTAGAAACTTCTACTTTGTTCGTCCAATATGTGTGTGTTTTTTTCCCTCTTACACATTTTTGTAATCGAGTTGTACTTGTTTACAGCAGAGATGCGATATTTGCGCATTCCGGACGTAACATCTGACTTCTTCTCGCCATTTGTTGACCGGGTTAACCTTCCCGAGTAGTTTCGTAGGACAGTCCACGATCTCAAAGGTGTGACGTTATCTTCGCCCCTCCAACTACAGGTGGAGTTCTCAAAAGGCTAGTCGACTGACAGGAGAAGGCAGGCATAGAACATAGGTCATCCTCTAATTTCAAGGAGGCTTCCATAAATGTAGAGCTGACACATCATTCTCTGGTACTGGATATACTCGAGGAATCGCCACGCTCCGCCCATGACCGCTTAGCCTCATTTCAGTATATTGAGCCTCCCGTTCATCTGAGGCTGTGCCTTTAGAGTCCAAAAGGACACAATCCCAAATCTGCGGACTTGGGAAATGAGCAGCTCGATCCACCAGCACACAACCAGCAGCTCTTATAGCGTACTTTGCGGTGTTCCCAGGATCAGGGTCTTGATTAGTGCCTTCTGCATTGATTTCCACGAATATAAGCTTGTTTCAAGTAGAGTAACACACCTGGGAGAGGTTTGGGGGTGGGGGACGAGATCAAGATAAAGTAATATTTTTTTTTCTTTTACCATGGAAAGTGGGACAACTCTGGTCATGCATAAGTCGAACCAGTACGACGTGATCGGGTTTGATAATGAAACAATGTTATCGGTCATGGCACATATATTTTATAAACATTGTTATGTTTCTTGTGTATTGAGAAAACAAAAACAATGCTTATGATATCAAAGAAAATTTGACACCGAAATTTGAGATGAGATAAAAATAGAAATAAAAAATAGATAAACAAATGGGAAGTTTGGAGGGGAAAAGAAGCAGGGGAAGACCAAGCGAGAAGATACTGGGCAGTTTGATATCATGACATGGAGGAATGTCGGTATCAGAAATGATTGGCAGCACACGAGACAGAGGGATGTGGAAGGAAATGATAACCAACCCCAAACGACATGAACTATAAGAAGAATATCAACGTGTAAAATTGTAATGCCTTAGCAATTTTCTGAAACTGGGATCCGTAGTCTGTACAGTAGTTTTACCGGGACTGGCAGAACGGAATCTCGTTCCCCGATCACCCGGCTGTGGGATCTCTGATCCTCGTCAACTAGGTCACGGGAAAATTGTAGATTTGTCTGAGTGTGAAAGGTAGCTAGGAAGTGAATTGATCAGTCACCACCGTATGTCGTGAACCAGCATATGTGAATACCAAATATACGACACAACTACAATATAGCCTGCAAAGCGATTACTTGTACACTTCAGACAAAGAGATCAGAAACTTACCAAAGCTTCCATTCTTACCAGGAAAATATAATAAAACAATATTAGTAAGCTCGATGGAATGTTTCAATACGCTTATAACAGACAGTGACGAATTGTAACTTGTTTTGTCTCTGACATTTATTACCAGGAAAGTCAATAAGTAGGTTATACACCGATATATGGAAACTGAACATAGCATATGGTTGTGTCTACAAATGTCATTGGTTGGCAATCGGTTTGAATGCATTCCTCTTTATGGGGCACTTGAGTATCTCATTCAATAAAGATTGATGGCTTTATCCCTCCATTTTATGGACACTATATTGATGATGAATGGCGCAGTGGCTAGCACTATTTACTGCCGGTCCGGTGGTTATGTGTTTGAATCCTCATTGATGTACATTTTTCTTTAATGATCTGGGCTCCCAGACTGACCCAGTTTCAAACGGACAGCATGTTTTATTACTGGAATTAGAGGCGGTGCGTGATGTTGACCACGTCAGTCATCCAGTTGACGATTGACCTGAAAATAAAAGGCTAGTGTCATACGCTAAACACTCCCCAACGGGCGTTGATGATAGCATCGGTCTTATTGACTTAACCGACTCTTGCACTTTCTTCACAATCTGAGCCCATCTGTTAAATTTATTTCACAAGCTTCCGTTATGTAAGTTTCTTGGATCTGACTATCTCCATCAATAACACAACCCTCACGAGCTCAGTCTGTTGGAATCCAGTGTATGCCCTTGGCATTCTAATCTACAGTGCCTGTTACCCGACAAGCTGTAAAACCTCGATTCCACATTTAAGCTGCTTCTTTTACGTCAGGTTTGCCAGACCGATGATGACCTCCTGGAAAGGGTCCCATCAAATATTAAATGTCTTTCGCAGACATGCATACCGTGAGACAATCATGTCTGCAGCATTTAAGCGGATCTCTCTCTCTCTCTCTCTCTCCTCTCTCTCTCTCTCTCTCTCTCTCTCTCACACACACACACACACACACACACACACATATATACGTGTCTTGTAACACGAATAATCGACCTCATTATAAGCAGCGCATTCATATCACAACATTACATACACATGGTGATTGATTGATTGATTGATTTAGGAACCGACATCACAGCATTCGGGACATTCCCATACGCGCTCCGTCCCCATCCTCAGCAGCCAGCGAAGAGTTCCAACACTAATAGTTCCAGTAGCAATCTGATTATATGTGCGTCTCGCCTTTCCTCTGAGCGTCGAGCGTCGGCCAGATCCCCTCGTCACTCCTAGCTGTCTCATTCTTACCAGACTATGGTACACATGGTGTGGCCATATAACACATCTTCCATCACGTGTCCATTCTAAAATCAGATCATATCACCCGATAGGCGTCTCCAGATGGCACATAGATAATCTATAGGGTGACAACAATGTCAGAGACCTACTTGTAGACAATCGCTTCCGTACGACTGTCCCAGTTTTGGGTACTTTCGAATGTCACTGAAAGGTTATGCTAAATTACTCGTACATTATCCAGACATTTTCTTTCATTTTTCCCAAGGGTATCTTTCACTTAAGAGACTCGTTTTCTTGCCCATCTGGCAATCACATAAACACAATTATTCGTAAGAGGCGTGACACGAAGTAATGCTGCACAAACTGGGATATGTCTGTCACACCGAATTTGGGAACATCTGACAACACTTCCACAAATCTGGTTTCAATCATTTCAATTCCCTAGATCATAATCTGTTCAATTATATATATGCCACTTTCATCAAACTATGTTGTTCGAGCAGTTATATCAGACTGACAATGGATGGCCGCTTAACTGGCATTATGGGATGTGTCCATTCGGCAGAAATTAATACTCTTGTGGATAGCATACTTTTACAATGCGTATCTTGTTTTCTGTTACTTCGCATGTGGATACCCTCATGCCTTATTATCTCAATAAATGTGTCCATATTTAGTTTGATATCCTGATCTGACATATTGTTCATATTTACTTCTACCATCACAGAGAAGGCAGAATTGCACAGAAACAGTTGTACTCCTTTACCAAGTTGACATCATACATAAATATTTGTACTACTGCGCATTACGAATATAAGAGAGGGTATCTCATCCGTTCTCTACCACTTTCATTTTATCTGTTTGTGTTAAATGACCATTTATTTTGTTTTACACTGTAATATTTTTGTTATTAGCCATGTTAATGATGTTTATGAGAAAGGTTGTTATAACCGAAACGTCAGAAGTATGTGGTGTGATTTCACTTATGTGTGATCACTTCTTTGAGTCGTTATTATATAATTTTTATTTAGTTTCGAAATGTACTTCTCCATTCATCCTCAAGTGGAATATATTATTTATGTACTTTATGATTTCTGCTCACCTGGCCTAAGGTTCTTTTATGATGCGTACATGCGAGTGTGCTGGTTATTTATCCACAGGATCCTAACATAATGTTTATATCACTGTGTATTTTCATATCGTGCCGCAGTCAACATCTTTTGTCTTCTGTGAAAACAGTCTCTCCATTTGTATTTGACTTTAGTAGCAGCAGCCCGAGCGCGATTGGGATACAAATGGCTACGGTGCTTGTAGGCAGTGTGAACAGAAAGGATATGGAGTTGTTTGCAGTGGAATGGCGGGAAGCAAGAAAACCGACTGCCACATCTCATTATGCCTTCGTTTAGGATATGTTAGTTAGTTCGTTATGTGTTCGGGTATCATCCCTGCACACCGGACAAGTCCATCGGCGCACAGATCACCCCGTTAACATATGTATCTGCGTCTGGCGGCTAATAGTTCCAGTTCTATGTTGGTTGATGATTCCTCCGCTTTTTCCCGATGCGCGTATCGGCTATGGCCGTGCCAGCTCCTATTTCTAAGTCTCTCATTTTGGACAACGAAGTGGATTCACTGGCATCAAAGTCCTCCACTCTCAACATCTATCTAAGGACATTAATAACATCGGTACAACCCATGGGCTGGCCATCTGCAGGGGATGCAGAGCCAGCAAATTTATAAGCACGTTAATTCCCCTCAACTCCCGATGTCCCGGAATGAAGGTGACAACAGATCTTCGCAACGATTCAATTCACTGTCTACGTACAGAGAACCCACCTCGACTTTTTGGATCATGCTCACTGAATCTTTTAGTACACAAACGTTGGTATAGTTGTGTGATTCCAGCCATGTGAAAGCCGAACATATTCAGGTTTAACACTTCACATCCCAAAGAGAGGTCAGCTTTTTTAAACATCCGGTGTGCTGATGCCGAGATTGCGGGTTCAAATCCTCCACCGATCAGCTGTAATAAATTGTTGACTTCTCGCCCTTGACTTGGGAACATAAATTACAAGTACCTCAGAAGTC
>JACEFZ010023398.1:0-2500 GCA_014155875.1 Cepaea nemoralis
ATCTGAATGTGTACGAAGAAAAAGATATTTACAATCCACAAATGTCTCTTAGGAGGCCTCCATCTCATATCCTCCTTCAGAAAAAGCCTCCTGCAGAAATCAGCTCCGCTATTGTATCACCGCATCCAGCGGATTTACTGTGGCTAACCCAGCACAATGTCATCGAAAGTTGAAAAAGAATTCGTGCATGTTACATAGAATCATTTTAACATACGACTGCGAATCCTGGACAATTAGTAAACAGGCGAAAAACTCCATACCGTCGCATCTCGGGTTTCTTGTCCATTTGTCTACCTCATTGAGCTCGGGTGTCTTGTCTATTTGTCTACCTCACTGAGCTCGGGTGTCTTGTCTATTTGTCTACCTCATTGAGCTCGGGTGTCTTGTCTATTTGTCTACCTCATTGAGCTCGGATGTCTTGTCTATTTGGCTACCTCATTGAGCTCGGGTGTCTTGTCCATTTGTCTACCTCATTGAGCTCGGATGTCTTGTCCATTTGTCTACCTCATTGAGCTCGGGTGTCTTGTCCATTTGTCTACCTCATTGAGCTCGGGTTTCTTGTCCATTTGTCTACCTCATTGAGCTCGGGTGTCTTGTCTATTTGTCTACCTCATTGAGCTCGGGTGTCTTGTCTATTTGTCTACCTCATTGAGCTCGGATGTCTTGTCTATTTGGCTACCTCATTGAGCTCGGGTGTCTTGTCCATTTGTCTACCTCATTGAGCTCGGGTGTCTTGTCCATTTGTCTACCTCATTGAGCTCGGGTGTCTTGTCTATTTGTCTACCTCATTGAGCTCGGGTGTCTTGTCTATTTGTCTACCTCATTGAGCTCGGGTGTCTTGTCTATTTGTCTACCTCATTGAGCTCGGGTGTCTTGTCCATTTGTCTACCTCATTGAGCTCGGGTGTCTTGTCTATTTGTCTACCTCATTGAGCTCGGGTGTCTTGTCCATTTGTCTACCTCATTGAGCTCGGGTGTCTTGTCCATTTGTCTACCTCATTGAGCTCGGGTGTCTTGTCTATTTGTCTACCTCATTGAGCTCGTGTGTCTTGTCTATTTGTCTACCTCATTGAGCTCGGGTGTCCTGTCTATTTGTCTACCTCATTGAGCCCGGGTGTCTTGTCCATTTGTCTACCTCATTGAGCTCGGGTGTCTTGTCTATTTGTCTACCTCATTGAGCTCGGGTGTCTTGTCTATTTGTCTACCTCATTGAGCTCGGGTGTCTTGTCTATTTGTCTACCTCATTGAGCTCGGGTGTCTCGTCTATTTGTCTACCTCATTGAGCTCGGGTGTCTTGTCTATTTGTCTACCTCATTGAGCTCGGGTGTCTTGTCTATTTGTCTACCTCATTGAGCTCGGGTGTCTTGTCTATTTGTCTACCTCATTGAGCTCGTGTGTCTTGTCTATTTGTCTCCCTCATTGAGCTCGGGTGTCCTGTCTATTTGTCTACCTCATTGAGCTCGGGTGTCTTGTCCATTTGTCTACCTCATTGAGCTCGGGTGTCTTGTCCATTTGTCTACCTCATTGAGCTCGGGTGTCTTGTCTATTTGTCTACCTCATTGAGCTCGGGTGTCTTGTCTATTTGTCTACCTCATTGAGCTCGGGTGTCTTGTCTATTTGTCTACCTCATTGAGCTCGGGTGTCTTGTCTATTTGTCTACCTCATTGAGCTCGGGTGTCTTGTCTATTTGTCTACCTCATTGAGCTCGGGTGTCTTGTCCATTTGTCTACCTCATTGAGCTCGGGTGTCTTGTCCATTTGTCTACCTCATTGAGCTCGGGTGTCTTGTCTATTTGGCTACCTCATTGAGCCCTTGGACATCCTAGACGGTGACACTGGTGTAACCACCGCCTAGTTTGCAATTGTAACAATGACTGCATAAAGCAGAAACTGCATAAAGCAATGACCGCATAAAGCAATGAATGCGAGATGATGATACTTTAGAAGAGCTGCCAACTTAAATCTCCGAGACCGAGTACGGAATAATTTTATCAGACAGTGGGATCAACATCATGTTATACATATACTGAAATGCAGAAGATCACATGGTTCGACCATCTCCTTAAAAAGCAACAACAACTACCAGCACTGTCGTAACATTAAAGATAATCTGACACGAAAGAAAGAGGACACTCCAGAAGAAAATAGATTGGCGACATCGAATAAATTGTACAATCACATGGAATGACACTATTCAGTGCCACCCATCGAGCACTGGAACGTAAACCATTACTCCCCTTGACGCTTGAAGGCAAAAGTGGTAGATGAAGATGATAATGATAACTGCGAAGATGATAATGATAATTGTATAACACAGTCACAGTTAAAGAGTAAGGCATATTGCAGACAATAAACATGATATGTAACAATTAGTAGATGCGGTTGTTGCACACAGTGAACAACTAGGGTTAGAATTAAATTGTAAAAAGACACAGATTATGGTCGTCACTATGAAGAAGAGGGGGAATGAGTGGTCTGGAGGTATGGTGTCCGCCTCGAGTG
>JACEFZ010023398.1:7500-12832 GCA_014155875.1 Cepaea nemoralis
CCATTGTCAGCGTAAAGGGTTATCAGTTAGTCAACACGCCTCCTTGAACTTCACATTAATTAATTAATTAATTAATTAATTAATTAATTAATTAATTAATTAATTCATTCATTCAATTATTCACTAGCACGTCTTTAGCAGAACCTCACTCCCATAACATCCTTCAGAAAATCTTCTCAGTTATAAGCAAGATGTCCCGCGTCTGATACACACCCATCTGGAGATCATCTGCCACATCCTGCACCCATATTCTCTTTGGCCTTCCTCTTCCTCTCTTCCCGGGCACAAACCCCTCCATTATTTTTCTCTCCAAACTTTCATGGCGTTTCGAATGACCAAAATATTTAAATTTCATTTGTTCACGTATACTAGGTTATTATGATGTGCAATGACTGTTTTGTTTTTCTTCCACCGAATTTGTTCTTCCAATGGAATGCTTTAGTCCCTTTTTCGGTGCCCTGTCTACGCTATAGTGAACAATGACATGGTGGTTATTGTGCTTGCCTGCCGAGACAGTGGTTCGCGTTCAATACCCAGCAGTGATAGGGTTATCAATTCCCCTGTGAGTTGTAGGGCGAGGAAAAGAAGCAATAATGGGAGCAGCCTACCCCGTTTTATTTCGCCGTTGCCTAGTATATGTGAAGGACTATCACGTCACATTCCAACGGCAGCAACTGCTGTCGGGTTACTTTAGCTTGTAGTAGAAGTTAGTCGCACTGATAAGTAAAGTAAAGTATAGTAAAGTAAAGTAAAGTAAAGTAAAGTAAAGTAAAGTAAAGTAAAGTAAAGTAAAGTAAAGTAAAGTAAAATAAAGTTAAGTAATCTAAAACAAAGCAACATATGGTAAAGTAAAATGAAGTAAATGAAAGTAAACGGCCCTATTACACGCCACGGGGACCTATATTTACAGACGAATCGGTTCTCGGTGGGTCATGTGGTCAAAATCCCACCGACCGCCTTCTCTTCCCAGGTCATGTCCTGGTACCTACTGTAGGCTGGGTCGATCTGGGACCCCACGTGAATGTTACACATTCGCTCCGATGGGGAAAGGAAGACATGACCACTGGGCCTGCAGGTAAGCGTACTAGTCATTGCGCCACCAATGAAGATTGCTGAAAGACGTGGGCAAATAGTAGTTGGATGGAGGACTGTCTTCTAATACGAAAAGCTGCGGACCAAACCAGTTGGTAGCCTTAGAGAGGAAACAAGTTATTTGTGTTGAACATTGAGCTCTAGAAATACCTCTTTAATATTATCAGCAACGTCAAAAAAGGGGAGCTGTAACATATCATCATGATGGCTCACAGGATGTGTTTATTTAGATACAGACTAATGAATGAGTACGTGTCAGGTCTTAGTCAGATATGACTGATCTACCGTGTGACAGTAGACGACACTATTTGCTTTCTGGAAGCTCCGACTATCACTTACCAAACCCGACACCCACATTGTGCCATCGGCGTAGGGATGAGGAGTGCAAGTGAGAGGGTACAAGCCTTATCCTGGTGCGAGGAAATGCAACCTACAGACAAAATGTCGTGACACGCAGACCAGACAGTCAGCCTTGGTTGCCAACTGGTCTAGGACCGAAGCTCTGATAGCGGACAGTTAGTGCATTGATGTGCTGATTCGGCAGCTTCTGCAGCCTGTCTTGTTCCAGATGTTTTGGTATTACTTTCCTCTGGAATAAACTAGGCAGGCCGAAAGGGGGTTCGTGCTGCAAAGGCAACAGGTGGCCGCTACAATTCAGATCATGATTTGTGCTATGGAAAGTTATAACTCCATATCTGGCCTTACCGCCATGGGTTGCAGTTAGCGTTGTAGATGAGGACAGAGCACGTATGGGAATACCTGAGTGCTGTGATGTCGGTAATATACCATATTTGTATGTATGTTATATTTCGTGTAATTATGACATTGACATACGTATGTCATACTAGTATGTCTTTATTGAGGCTAGTGTGCATCTTGCTAGAGTAGGGAATCTCTGGTCTGTTTCTCTCCTTCACCGAGACCTGTGTGAACGCGATATGCGTGACGTAAGGGTTGTCAGTTGCTGACCCTTATCAACTGCTTTGTTTTTGAGGAAAATTCGGTGAAAGATTATTTGAAAAACTGATCGGTTATATTTAGAAGGACTGTTCTGTTGGCAAGGTAAGCCTATCATCCTTGGTGTTTTTACAGATATAAAAATCCGTTCTCCTGTGAATGAAAGTGCTGTCATTTAATTACTGCCCTAATAGGTCAACCGTCAGTTAGGCTGAGTGGATAAATGGAAAGAGGTCTTATAACTTTCTGTTCTAGTAGTTATCTCACCGGATCTTTTCTCCCTATATAGCGACGTAATAATGAGAGAGATTAAAGAGAAGCCAGGAATACTAATCGGAGGTTACAATATAAACACTATACGCTATGCAGATTACACAGTAATTGTGGCGGATAATGCAACAGACCTACAACAATTGTTGGACATTGTAGTAACAGAGACTGCAAAAAAAGGACTATCTTTGAATATCAAGAAAACAATAACAATGGTGATATCAAAGCAAATGGTGACACAAAAATGTGTCATATAATTAGAAGGGAGCATTCTTAACCAAGTGGATAATTTTGATTACCTAGGGGCATTTATTAACGTGATGACGGTGAGAATCAGCAGTGGTTGGAATCGCATCGGTAACTTACGGGGTATGTGAGCCGGCCGCTCAGAAAGCAATGGCAAACAACTGAGCGTAATCTTGCCAAGAAATCAACATACAGCTGAAAGATGCTGGTGTTGACAGCGATGTCCTGTAACGGATATGCAAAAAAAAAGGGGGGGGGGGCATTTATAACACCAGATGGAAGATGTACTACAGAGATTAAGAACACAATAGGGCAGGTAAAAGCCGCATTTCGGAAAATGAAGAGTATCTTATGCAATAAGTCACTTTCACTGAATGTAAGAAACATATTGCTGAAATGCTATATAGAACCAGTTTTGGTATATGGCAGTGACTCTTGAAATGTAAATGAACAAATTATGAAGAACTTAGAAGCAGCAGAGATGTGGTTCTTGAGGCGAGTGTTGCGAATTTCTTGGACTTCCAGTGTAGCTAACAACGATTGCATGAAAGAGGCTAATGAAAATAGAATATTGTATGCAACAATAAGAAAGAGACAAACATCTTTCTTCGGTCATGTGATGAGAAGGGAGACACTGGAGAACATCGTAACAACTGGAAAGATCGAGGGGAAGAGAGGCAGAGGCAGATCAAGAGAAATTATGCTGGATGGATTGAGGCGGTGGCATGGAGGAATATCACCAGCAGAGGTGATCCAGAAAACCAAAGACCGAGATTAGTGGTGAGCCATGAACGCTTACGCCAGCTGGCAGGGCACTTGATGGTGAAGACTCGCATCCAGACAACATCACATCTAATTCAGATAGATCCCTTTAA
The DNA here is from genome assembly GCA_014155875.1 of Cepaea nemoralis. NCBI lineage: Eukaryota > Metazoa > Mollusca > Gastropoda > Stylommatophora > Helicidae > Cepaea > Cepaea nemoralis. The sequence continues at coordinate 10,941 of JACEFZ010023398.1, forward strand.
GAACCGTCCAAAGTGATCTTCACAATTCTTCTCGCTTGTGTCCAGTATTCTGGATTAACATTATCTTATTATAACGATGGCAGTCTCTAGTAATTAACTGAGCGAGTGGGAATTCGTGTCTATATCGGTTTGTCCTAAGGCTGATTTGAATCTTGATGTATGTGTTTGTTTGAACCATCTTTCTGTTCCACCCTTGTCTAATCAATGTGTAACATACCCTTAGGTGTTGCCATTGTCTAATCGTCTGTTCTAAGAGAGTGATGGATAGGTTAGGATAATTATCTTACTATCCGGGATTAGCTCATAGGGTCTCTTGGGATCATGTAACACTGAACACAGTGGAGGGAAGATTCAGCGCAAAGAAAAGAGGCCTCTCTAGGAACAACTGTATCGCAATGAAAGGAATTTGGAGCCCCATCTTTCTGCTAAGCTGGAGAGAGTTTCTAATAATAGAAAACTTCGTCCACTAACTGTTGTAAACCCTTGTATTTATCTGAAACTGTTAACATAAATTGTTCCTTAGCACATCATTGATTTCTGAGGTTTCCCACATGGTACTGATTTATGTGAAATAGAAAACCGTGTAGGAAAATAGAAGACAGTGAAGGGAAATAAAAGACATTGAAGGGAAATAGAAGAAACAGTCAAGGGAAAAATAAGACAGTGAAGGGAAATAGAAGACAGTGATGGGAAATAGAAGATAGTTAAGGAAATAGAAGATAGTTAAGGGAAACAGAAGATAGTGAAGGAAAATAGAAGATAGCGAAGGAAGACAGAGATGGGATATAGAAGACTTTGAAGGGAAATAGAAGATAGTGAAAGGAAATATAAGACAGTGAATGGAAATAGAAGGCAGTGAAAAGAAATAGAAGGCAGTGAAGGGAAATAGAAGATTGGGTAAGGAAATAAAAGACAGTGAAGGGAAATAGAAGTCAATGAAGGGGCATATAGGACAGTGACAGATATAGAAAACATTGGAGGGACATGAACAAACGACTTCAGTACCAGTCTGCAGACTGTCTAACATGAAGAACTTTTGGTAATTCTTGCGAAATATACCTTACCTTTCCAATATCAATAACATTAGATATGCAGATGATACAGTATTGATTGCAGACATTGAGCAGGATCTGCAAAATTTAGTAGATGCGGTTGTTGCACACAGTGAAAAACTGCGGTTAGAATTAAATTGTAAAAAAAACAACACAGATTATGGTCGTCACTAGGAAGAACGAAGTATCACAATGTAATATACAAGTAAATGGGAATATTCTTCAACAAGTGAATCGGTACAATTATCTCGGAACAGTCATAACTTCTGATGGGAGATGCCTTGAAGAGATTAGAACAAGAATCGCCATTGCGAAAGTAGCCTTTAGCAAGATGAAAAACATTCTGACCAATAAAATGATGTCAATTGAAACGAGAAAAAGAGTGTTGAGGGGATACATAGAGCCTGTTCTTTTGTATGGATGTGAAACTTGGACAATGTGCAGTCAAGCTGAAAAACATCTGATGGCTGCAGAAATGTGGTTTCTGAGGAAAATGCAAAGAATACCATGGACAGATAGAAAAACCAATGACCAAGTACTACAAGAGACAAATGCAAATCGTAGATTGATTAGAGAAATTAGACGTAGACAGTCAAAATTTTTTGGACATGTTATGAGAAGAAATGAACTGGAGAACTTGGTGACAGCTGGCAAGATCGAGGGGAACAGAATAAGAGGAAGACCGAGAGGAAAATACCTGGATGGCTTGGCCACATGGCATGGACGAGACAGGAACACTGAGCTGATCCACGACTCTGGTGATCGAGTGGAATGGCGAATCATGACCGCCCACGCTTTCCGGCATGGCACATGATTGATTGAGAGAGGATATAAATCTGT
>JACEFZ010023399.1:0-67475 GCA_014155875.1 Cepaea nemoralis
GAATCCCAGACATGTATGGTTAAATGACATCAATAATATCCAAAAGGAAGAGCATTATAGAAATGAATGTAAAGAGGCTACAAAAATAGTCAGACAGCAGAAGCGAGAATATATGAGTAATATAATCAAAGATATGGAAACTAATCACCAGAAAAATGAATCCAGAAAATTTTTTAAAGAACTGAAGTCAATGAAACGAGGGCACCAACAAAACACATATGGTTTAAAAGACAAAAATGGGAATATGATAAATACCAATGAGGAAATGTGCAACACATGGAAAGAATATTTTATTGAATTACTACCACTTTCCCACAGGAAGAGGTTCTAACATGCGAACCACAAATTGAAGAACCTACATTTGAAGAAATCCTATATGTAATCACACAACTTAAAAACAATAAGGCAACTGGGACTGATGGAATTGCTGCTGAATTTATAAAGGCAGGTGGCCATGCATTACATCTAAAGCTATACGAACTAATAATAAAAATCTGGAGGACAGAAGAATTACCCCATGACTGGAAAGAGTCATTATTGATACCTATCTTTAAGAAAGGAGACAAGTTCCAATGTGGAAATTATAGAGGAATATCACTACTGTCCACAAGCTATAAGATACTATCCGCAGTATTACTAAATAGACTAAAACCATATTCAGAAGACATATTAGGTGACTACCAGGCGGGTTTTAGACAAAACAGATCAACAATAGATCAGATATTTATCTTACGACAAATAGCCGAGAAACATTGGGAATATAAAAGAGATCTCCATAACATTTTTGTGGATTTTAAAAAGGCTTATGATAGTGTCCATAGGAATAGTCTATGGAATGCTATGCAGGAATTTGGAATACCAAGGAAGTTAATCAACATGACCAGACTATGCATGGAAGATACTTATAATATAGTAACATATAAAGGCAGGAAATCAGACCCCTTCCAAATAACATCTGGCTTGAGACAGGGTGATGCACTATCGCTGCTACTCTTCAATCTGGCTCTAGAGAAAGTTGTAAGGAAGATAAAGGAGGAATGTGATATTGGAGGAACATCCAAGCTGCTTGGTTATGCAGATGATATAGATATTATAGGGCAAAGTGAACAAAAGACATTGGAAATATTGACTCACTTAAAGGAAAAAGCCCAACAGATGGGGCTGGTTATCAACCAAGATAAGACAGAATATATGGTAATTTCAAGAGACGGAATGGCTAAAAACTCTGGCCACATACAAATAGATAATATGACCATTAAAAGAACGGAAACATACAAATACCTGGGTACAATCTTCAACTGCTCCAACATCATAAGGGAAGAAATACAAACTAGAATCAACTCTGGAAATAAGATATACTATGCACTACAACATCTACTAAAATCAAAGGCGCTATCTCGTAACACCAAAATCACAATATACAAAACACTGATCAGACCAGTTGTGCTGTATGGCTCTGAAACCTGGAGTACAACGAAAGGAGACGAAGCCTTGTTACAAACCTTTGAGAACAAAATTTTAAGACGCATCTTTGGACCCATTAGGGATACACAAAGTGGAGAGTGGAAAAGAAGAAGTAACAAAGACATTTATGATCTGTTTAAGTCCCCGCTAATCACTGGTATCATGAAGGCTAATAGACTACAATGGCTGGGGCATATAGAAAGAATGGAAGATAATAGGGAAACAAAACTCGCTTACACTCAGGAAATAAATGACCGTAGACCCCGAGGTAGACCAAGAAGACGGTGGAGAGATAATACATGTACAGACCTACAAGCACTTGGAATCAACGACTGGCAAGAGAAGGTCCACCAGAGAGACGAATGGAGACGGATTGTATTTGCAGCAAAGAACCTCAATGGCTCGGAAAGCTGAAGAAGAAGAAGAAGAAGAAGAAACTGGCACATTAGCAGCAAATAAATGACATTCTGACAACACATATCTTTCCTTTAATAACATGTGGATATCAATCATGGGCCATTTCACAAACACTAAACCAGAAAAGTGAAACTTTTAATCTTAAATATTACAGATAATTTTCTATAATGTTGTGGATTAAGAAGGTACAATGATACTGACATACATGAAGATCTAAACATTGAAGAAAGCTGGCTAAAATAACAGCATCATGTCTAAGAAACTAAAATGCATTGGTCACATGAACTGCAACAATGATTTAGAAATAACAGTGATAGAATGCATGGTTCATGGAAGAAGCGAGAGGGACTGAGCAACATGGCTCAGGACACCGAACATTAAATGCCTCCTGGTTATGAACATGCTTGGAACAGTCAAACTGGCAATGATGTTCTGCAAACTTGTTACCACATGATAATGATTACAAGAGCTAAAATATAAATTACTTGGCCTACTTAGGGCTGGCAAAGAAGACTACTGATGTATTTGTTGGCTGTAATATTGTACAGAATCTATAAATTGAGCAGCATATGCTGAAATGTGTTATTTACACTGGTAGGTTTCAGCTGCTTCTTGATTTTTGCATCTACAAGAAGCCAGCAGTGGCTCGATAGTTGAGTGTCAGGGATTTGACAGTTATGGCTGCTGCGACTGGCATGTGGTCAAGCTGTACTAATGTACTCGCAGTTGCGTAGGTATGAGTAGGAAATAGCAGGGAAAAGGGGAAGTTTCTCATAACATCAATTCTTGTATATGTCTAAATTAGTTGCACTTTACATCCCTGCTGCAGTATCATGACTGGTGCTAGCATAGTGATTAGTGTGCTGGCTAACCAACTGGGCGGTCGTGGGTTCAACATCAGTGATAGGTAAAGGTAGTGCTTTGCTGAGCATGCTGTATAAAATATAAAGGTGGTATGTACTGTGTGGAGTTGCTGCCATTGCTGGACAAGATGAAGTTCAAGAACATACCATGGATATGCTGGCTAGGATTCAGTGTATGTGTGGAAATGAACAGACTGATAGGCTTGCTGCTGCTGCTCCTCTAGGTGGCTAAATTATGACAAGGCTGACCTGGTGAAGGCTCTCCGGAACTGAGTGGAAAGTGAGGCAAAACAGAGGATCCACACCTGGTCAGGGCTTATTCAGTAGGAAGTCAGAAGGGGTCTGGACAACCTTCAGCACATAGGGGAAAGTGTAGTTGGACATTAAGTCCTGCTGCTTCTGGTACCATCAAGCATGGACACTCTTCATAGCTCCTGAAGAAGAGGACGAGTACATATGGGAATATCCTGAGTGCAGTGATGCTGATTCTGGAACTCATACTCACATTTTAAAACAAAGTATCTAGGTAACATGGCAGGCTTTATAATCTTTATGCCCTAGTTCTTTGATTCTTTGGCAGTAATATCTTTTAACTCTGCCTATTCTGTGTAGTTGTACTTTAAGGCAGCCAATGTCTGGTAGGTCTGAAGGAGTTAATATTACACTTCAGAATAGAAGGGTCTAAAGAAACTAACAGTGTGAATAGAATAAGTTAATGTAGAAACTATCTACAACAGAAGAAAGGAAGAAGAATATACTTTCATTAGATTAACCAATAAGCACATAGTAGAACTTTGGGTACATAAAGAGTTATGGAACCATTGCATAAATATGTTGTATACACAATTTACAGCCTGTCTGTGGGATGAGTATGTTATGTATACAGTAATTGAGAAGTAATTATGTGTTCTAATAGATATTTATTTATCATATCTCTTCATTTAGTGGATTGTTAGGTTATTGCTTTTTATTATTATATTTTCTTGCTGAATGCCTAGTCTCCTCTTAATCCAATCCAATTTTTGGTACGAGCGAGTACCCCCTTTCAGCCTTCGAGTTTTCGACTTGGCTATGTAGGGATGTTTATATTTGGTGTAGCTTGTAGTTTGTCCTTCGTACTTTGGGCTGCTTGTTGTCAGCTTCCCGGCTTCTGATGGGTTGATTGCGTTCGTTACTTTCTTGATGAGGTTTTTCATGTCTGGACAAAGTCGCGCATTTGTTGAGGCCTTGAGTTGTTGTGTACCCCCCCCCCCCCCCCTTATATGGTGCTGTTTCCTTCAGGGAGTTGTACCTCTCGTTCTCTATGCTCCAGTAATTGTGATCGTTTGGTCATCTTCTTGGTCTTCCTTGATTTCGTGTGTTGTGGGCGGTTTGCCAGTCGATCTTGGTGGGTAGCGATATTGTCCTTCATCTGTTGCTTCTTATTCTGTCTGTGTTCTTGCATCTTCTGGTTCGGGTGAGGCTGTCTGGGTCTTGAGCAGTGCTAATATCTCTTGTAGAGTATCTGATGTCCTTTCTTTCATATCTTGTATTTTTACTAGCTGTTTTTCATTCTCAGCCTTTAAAGCAGTTATTCGAGCGACACCCTACTCTATCTTCTGTTGAACTTGCTTCATTTCATCCAGGATGCGCTGAACGGCCGTTATCTGTGTTTCCTGCGTCTTGTCTTTTTCTTCTTCTATGCTTGATAGCTTTTCTTCTGTCTCAGCCTTTATAGCAGCCATTTGAGCGACATCCTGCTCAATCTTCTGCTGAACTTGCTTCATTTCATCCAGGATGCGTTGAGCAGTCTCCTCTTATGACATTCTAGAGTTTAAGTAGAACCCGGTTTAAGAAAGCCTCTCTTAGCAGATACTGCATTGTATGCAATTCTAAGAATGTCACATATTCTAGGTTGGGAGTGACCATTTCTTTTCCTCACAAAGCTTTGTTCTCCCACCACACAGCAAAATGTACTATCCATGTTATAATTAGTGTATTAAAGCAATGCTACATATATGCTCCATGTTGATTAGCCACAGAACAACTGCTAGTTGAGATATCCAGCTCTGTGTTTGCAGTTCAGTGCACATATACATATTTCACCCCGTCAATGATGCTTATTGTCACATTGTACATTATATAACCCAAGCTGTTACAGATATTGATTATAAAACACTAAATGCAGTCTGTACATATCATACTTTGAATCTGTTGTAGAAAATAAGCACACAGCGCAGGTTCTGAATGGAATATTGGACATTCTCACATAGTAAATTATTATATAAAGATATGAGCGAATGAAAATGAAAAGTAAAATTGGTAAGCTTTACTAGAACATAATCACAAGTGTAAAATGGATGTTGCAGCTAGTCTTCATCAGCACACAAACAACAAACATACAGTGATACAGCTACATGAAAATATATATAAAGGCTGCTTATCTGTAATTATGTGTTGCCATGTTATGGATGTGAGATGTGTGTAGCACGCTTCAGTATGTAGGCAAAAGAGAACAACACAGTTCCACCAATTTAATTATTTCGCTCATTGCATTTTTACTGCATTACTGCAGTTCCACCAGTTTAATAAACAAAGATATGAGGGAGAATTAGCACCTGCATACACATATTTACTGTAAAATTCTATGTAAAAATGATTGTTTTTGTGCCTGCTTGGTCTGACTCAATATAACTATATAAAGATATCATGGAGGGCGAGTACTTCTATACACTGTAAAATACAATGCAAATGGGCAATCATTATTGTGTATGCTAAACATAGCTCATAGAGCATTATCATCACATAGTCAACTGTGAGTCAAACGATTATTAGCCGGACTGGTGTCAGCTGGTAGAGTTTAAAGGTTGTGTTAGAATGGTAGCTTGCTCTCACTGATGTCATACAGTTTAAAACCACCACCCTCTTCATTTTGTGGATTAAAATTTATTGGTACCCATTATAGGCTGATTTAATGTGGGTGCTCATGGAGCTCCTTGCATCCTTTCCTCTTTGTTTTGGTGTCCGCTATTCCCATCAGTCCAATTTTCCTCTCTTCCATTGTTTCTATAAGCTCTTATTTTTTACTATTGAAACCACAGACGTTCATTGTGCCTATTTTTTGAGTCGCTGATCTATCTCGTAGTCCATTAACATTGCCAGGTCGATATCCGTTTGGGTCAGTCCGTTTATACTTCTTAGTTTTTCTACGAGCAGTATGAAGATCCCCTGCCGGCTTGCTAGGCCAGTCGCAGGTTTAGGACACTAATCTGACCACAGGGAGTCCATCCCCTATGGCGAGCTATAGCCCCGTTAGCCCATGAAATAATAATAAAAAAGAAACAAGATTAAATAAACTAGAGCTCTCAGGTTTCAGTGCAACAACATTGCTGTGTGTATGTCAGACAGAGATGCCCTTGTAGTCTTCTGTGATGTTACTGGTCTATCTGATTCTACACGAACTAGGTTACACACATACATCATGCCAGATGTCTGGCACTGGTAAGTGCATTCTTCTGTTATCTGTCAGAAGAGTGGCTGCTATCTCTAATGGCAAGTCGCAGTTAGCGCGAATTCAATTGGCTGTTGTGTCCATTGTATGCGGTACTTTATTATGATTGTCAGCTAAGAAATATTCAACTACTTTACAATTCTGGTGGAGCTGTTTGATGAGGAGTATTGTCATCTCTGATTTAGTCGCGTGTTTCGAAGCAAAGGGAGTAGCTGCCCTGGTTAGGTTTGCTTTGGTTCAAGGTATTGGAAACTTGTCATGTTTATAGAGTGAAATTAAAATGTTAGTGCTGATGTTATTGTTAGAACTATTAGACTATTAAGGTTGGTGTCGTATTCAGAAGAGGACTGACTGACTTTTAATGGGGAGCCGTGACAGATCACAGAACAGGTTGAAAAGTTATTTTTTTTTCAAGAATCATATGTATGTAATAATGCCAGACGCACCCCTGATTTCTTGGGTCGTGAGATCCGACAGCCCTCTCGGATAAGTGCGAAAAGCTGGAGGTTCCGTGTACAAATTGGGCACGTTAAAAACCTCACGGCGGTTGGACGTCGCAAAGACCAGGCCTTTAGGCTGCTGCCCTGGCAAAACTGTTAGGAAAGAAAACCTGCCCACGGGTAAATAGAGCCAGTTACCTTGTGTAGAATCTGTCTAAAGGTAGCACACCTTACACAAATGCGTGCCGAAGTCAGACACCCTGGCCTTTGATGTGCATAACTAGGTGTGACGCACTACTCTTGAAAGCAGCACGAAGAAGGAGGGAAGGTTTCTTCCAATCATACGTGTTGTGTTTCTGCACACGTCTTCGAATCACACGTTTGTTTGCAGCGTGATGTTGTTGCCCTAGGGAAATTGATTGAGGGAGAGAAACAGCCATCCACAAGTAGATATATCCCGTTGCCCTGGACGGAATCTGTCTGGAACCTTAACAAGTGGCATACCGAAGTTGGACACCCAGTCCTCGGGGGTAGAGAGGTCCGTAATTTGGCTTGGCTCACACACGTCTTCGAAAAGGGAACTAAGAAGATTAAGAATATATTTTGTTAGCTGGCAGACAGGATAGCTCTTCAATGTTTATACACAGCTAACAGAATGTCTTTCGATACTGTTACATTTTCCTGTTATTTTTACTTTTCTGTTCTTTGTGTTTATTTTACAAAATTAATTTAGTTAGTTAGTTAGTCGCGGTTCCAACTTCACAGCAACGGGTCGTCCCCATTATGCTCCGTTCCTGTGCCAGTGAATATCACATAAAACGCTCCCCCACTGCCCAATGTGAAAAGTGGAAAAGACAGGAGTCTAGACAAACAACAGCCCGCACAGATACACTGTGCATAATGTCGCTCCAGATTGTCAACACAATAGTCCCCCACGAAACATCCAGTTTATCTCTGATGGAATCGGCAGTCATTTTCCCATCTGGATGTTTCCTAGATGTTCACCCACACAGTCCACGAAAATACAGTTCATCGTCGATGGCAGTGGCAGTCAACCAGAAGCCCAGCAGCCACGCATTTCTGCATAAGGCAAAAACCGGTCAACTCTGGGACATAGCCAGCTGCCATCGCTCCGAACATGCAGTCACGTTCCAAGACAACCTCGGCAAATTCAAAAGCATTTCACACGAAACTCACAGCTCACAGTGTCGCGCCACGCACTCACTCAGTAGCAGGGCGACAGAACCATAGCCTCCTTAGTCGCCTCTTACGACATGCGTGGTAGGCTACAGTGTTGCTATTCTTTGCTTCCCTTATGGGTCCCGGCAACACACGGGAGAAAATTAATTTAATGCACATAAAACGTTTTTATGAGTACATCGTGTTCCCGAAATCCACACTAAAAATAAAAGCTACCGGCAGTGGTTATGACGTTTGAATTCGCACGGAAGCGGATTTTAAAATTGTCCTGGCCCAGCCTAAAATGTGTACCATGAAATGTCTTGGCAAGTAAAGGTGGCCCATGTACTACTGACCATTTCACCCTTCGATTGCTGACTGGTCTATTCAAATATTGGACCAACACCATATGTCTATTACGCCTGGAAGAATGCAATATGGGTATTTACCCTTATTGTTGCGTTCGCTTGCTTTGATCTCTAAGCCTAATCCATATACGTGCTGCTATTTATAGTAGCATTGGACTGAGTTTTGCGTGTGGATTAGCTCTTCCTATTACGTTTTTTCTTTGGCGCTCGCTCGCTTTGAACTCAACCATAGTCCATAATACTACATCTAGTTGTGCAGGACTGAATTTTCGTGTGGATTTTTTTTCTGTTTTTTGTTATTTTAAAATTGCATATCCCTTACAGGACGCTGCAGTCAGCATGTTTATAACTGCAATGTTGTCTCTTGTATGAATCTAACAGTCTTTTTTTAGTTCATTCAACAGTCCATAGAGTTTATCTTCTACTGTTGTCTCTCGCAGGACATCTGAGAAGGACCTCCGGTAGTTGTGGTTAGACCCTTACGAGGCATACGGCCCGGCACTGCATCTGCCTGGGGGTCCAGAGCAGGGCGAGCACCATAACATGTAGCAGATGTCGACATAATTCATGGCGTAATTTCAGCTGTTGTTGATGTTCTTGGCAAGATTACGCTCAGTAGTTTGCCATTGCTTGTGTGATTAGCTTTCCCTATTAATAGTGTCCCTCGCCATCAGGTAAACCCACTCCGACGTAAGAGGTACTTGTGATTTATGTCTTCAAATCTAGGACGATAGGTCAACATTTTAGTCCAGCAGTCTGGTGTAGGTGTTGAACCCCTTACCTCAGCATCACACACACCGGATGTTTAAGAACACGCGTACTTATCCATTCGGCCATGCTGACCTTCCCTATTACCAGTGTTCCTCGCCTTCAGCCACATTCGAACCCACTCCTACTTCAGAGGTACTTGAAACTTACGTCCCCAAGTCAAGGACGAGAAGTCAACAGTTTAGTTCAACTGACCGGTTTACCTTTGTTATATACAGATGCAGTGTGTACGTTAACATGATAGAACAAACATACTTGGTCGGAGAATCGGCGAAAATTCAGGCTATCAGTCAACATGATAACATTCCGACTCGTACTCAGAGCCACACGGCATCTCCGCATGTGCCGCCTGCAGATAGAAGCCGTGGAACCGGCCGAGAAGTGAAATGAACAACAACAACAAAACTGCGTTGGAATAACTGTACATAATTGCTTTACTTTGCCTGGCGAGACGTCCATGTTTCCCTTGTTTTTAAATTTGCGCTGACGGCTCTCAGATAACATATTCCTTTTGATTTTAGTTTATGTTGTGCGAAGCACCCACTGATCAGGTATTCTTTAGGTGACCACTTCACTTGCAGTGTTCTGTGCTTCTTCATTCCGAGACTTTTAACAAGCGTTGTCCATGGGACATAATTTACATTGCGTGGTAATTTATGCATGTCCCATCCCATCCCGTGCCATGGGACTTTCCCATAAGATTCCCATGGGAATAACATTCCCATGGCCAAGCTGGCAGGCTTGTCCATGGGACATGTTTTTCTGTCGCATCCAATGGTAATTTATGCCTGTCCCATCCCGTCCCTACACTATTCAGAAAATCCCCTTTTCCCCCCATGAGATTCCCATGGCCAAGCCTGCTTTTAACTATGCGTCACAGGCAGTTGTTACTATAACTCCTACCCAATCAGTTATTGCATGAAAGTAATAAACCCGGGGTCAACAATAATTACTATAACAACGTTATGGTACAAGAAGAACTAAAGTAACAGTTGGGATGGACTAGGTTAACGTAAGAACTACACGAGGAGGAGGTAAGAAAAGCTAATCACATCAGCTGTAGCAAATAAACGCATGGTGAGTTGTTTGGTACTTAATGAGTGATCCGATCTAATTGTTACTTTACATGCCTCTATATCGCAGTTATTAGTTTCACTACCACAGTCCCAGACAGTTACTACATTTATCAATTTCTGTATTAATTGTTACTTCACCCGTGTTTGTCCTATTTGTTACGTTATCCATTTCAGTCCCTGACAGTTGTTATTTTGAATACTGCAGTATCCCGGGCAGTTATTACTTATGCAAACTCTGTCTTAAGTGGGACTTTACTTGTGGTTGCTATTTTATATGTCTGTACCCTAGTTGAAAAATGCTGGAGTTGACTGCAACGTCCTGTTAGGGATGTGCAATATAATAAAACAAAACAAAAAACAAACCCTAGTTGTCACTTTACATGTGGTTGTTGCTTCGTATGTCTCTGTCATAATTGTAACGACGTGTCTCTGTCCAAATTGTAACGACGTGTCTCTCTCTGTCCAAGCTGTAACATTAAATTGCCTTGTCCTAGATGTAATTTTCATGTTTCTGTCATGGATGTAATTTTACTTGTCTAAATCCTAGTTGTTTCTTTACATGTTTCTGTTGTATGTGTAACTTTCAGTGACTCTGTCCTAGATGTCACTTTACACGTCTGTGCCCAGGTTGTCACTTTACTTCAGTCACAGGCAATTATTTCTTTTACCATCGCCTGTTATATTGTTTCTGTGCATGTCTCTGTCCTAGTTGTTATTTTACATGTCTCTGTTCACGATGTAATTTTACATGTCTCTGTCCTAGATGTCACTTTACATGTTTAAAATGTCATCTTACATGTCTCTGTCCTAGATGTCACTTTACATGTTCAAGATGTCATTTTACATGTCCTAGATGTCATTGTACTTGTTCAAGATGTCATTTTACATGTTCAAGATGTCATTTTACATGTTCAAGATGCCATTTTACATGTCTCTGACCTAGATGTCACTTTACATGTTCAAGATGTCATTTTACATGTCTGTGTCCTAGATGTCACTTTACATGTTCAAGATGTCATTTTACATGTTCAAGATGCCATTTTACATGTCTCTGACCTAGATGTCACTTTACATGTTCAAGATGTCATCTTACATGTCTCTGTCCTAGATGTCACTTTACATGTCTCTGTCCTAGCGGTCACTTTATATGTCCCTGCCCTGGTTGCCACTTTACATGAGCTAGATGTCACTTTACATGTCTCTGTCTTAGTTGTCACTTTACATGTCTAAGATGTCACTTTACATGTCTAACCTGGATGTCACTTTACATGTCTAAGATGTCACTTTACATGTCTAAGATGTCACTTTACATGTCTAAGATGTCACTTTACATGTCCCTAACCTGGTTGTCACTTTACATGTCCCTATCTAAGTTGTCACTTAAGTTTACAAGTGTCTGTCCTAGCTGAACATACGGTGGTATAGAAGGCGTTAACTTCGAACTACTCTACCACGGCTTCAAAAATAAACTAGTGGGTTGGGGAGTCCTAGCTAGTGAATTCAGTTCTGGTGGGACCAGTTCCAGTTGTCACAAAACATAACAAAAACTAAAAAATAAAATGGGCGGTTCCAGTTTGTTTATGTAAATGAAGAAACGTGACGTGATTCTGTCGGTGTTTACTGGTGTCGCGTGTCTATCTATCACCTAGAGGCGGAAATATAAATGAAGGGCAGGAATGGTGAATTTAAGCTCATGGTGGCACTGTTATTTCCATCAACAGACTATGGAGTCTGGCCAGTAAATAGATGCCAGGTAAAGGCAGTCTCGTAGCACATAGTGCCGTAGGTGTATGAAGTGTTAGGCCCGCGTACGTTTTAGGCCTCTACATATTGCGCCATGTGGTCAGTTTCCTTTCTCGTCCCCTGTCCTTCACATTCCTCTTCTTCTTCTTCTTCTTCTTCTTCTTCTTCTTCTTCTTCTTCTTCTTCTTCTTCTTCTTCTTCTTCTTCTTCTTCTTCTTCTTCTTCTTCTTCAGTTTACCTCAGTGAAGTGTTGGGGATAGATGTAAGGATCGTGTAAGCGCTCTTTTCAACTCGTTTAAAAAATTGATCTAAGGCTGTTCTTGATACTATCACTTAATCTTTTACGGGGCCTTTCACTTGCTCTGAATCTATTTCATTTCTTTAATGTGGTTTTTGTGGTGGTGGTGCCAGGGCATTCTTGTGAGGTGGCCAAATAATTTAATTTGTTGTTCTTTAAGGAGTTGCGTAACTGTTTTCAGGCCTAGTCTTCCTTTAATTGCCTCATTCCTAATTTTATATGTCACATTTACTCCCGCAGCTCTACTAAGGCAACCCAGCTCTGTTATGATTTTGCGCTCGTTAGCAGCTGTAAGTGTCCACGTTAAACACTGGTAGGATAATGGCGGCCAAAAATAGTACTTATGAGATTTACTTTAGTAGTTATATGGAGGAATATCATCAGCAGAGTTAACTCAGAACACCAAAGACGGAGATCTGCGGAGAGACATGAGCGCCTACGCCAGCTAATGAGGCATTTGGTGGTGATGAGTTATAGATATCTCAGAAGTGGTGCTAGTTGCCCCGCCGGTATCTCATTTGCCTTTGCACAACGTGTTGATTTTTCTCCCATCTGAAGTGAATATTTATCCTAGATATTTAAATTCACCACCACCCGAGTTCTTTATTTTTATTAACAGGAAAGCCTATCACCGTTGTCTCTGTCTCTTCAATGCTTATTTTCATATTATATTTCCCTTACTTGGTATTGACTTGATTTACAAGGTTCTGGAGGCTCTCTTCATTCTTTGCCATTAATATTTGATCCTCCGCAAATAATAATTCTGACATGTTATACATTTCGCCCTCTGCGTCTCGTTATATATTGTCTACATAAGTTATTAAAGAAGGGCGGGGGGTGGAAAGGGGTGTGTGCGGGGTCATACACCTGTTGACTTAACTTCATAAGGTTTTGATGCGCTTTCCTTTGTTCTTATGCAACAGCCATAACATATTCCTGTCACCCTGTCAAAAGCTGTTTCTTGGTCTATAAATGCAAATGTACGCGTCTTATCATGTTCGACCGTTGTTTTTTTCCCTGTCTCCCTATCAGTTGTCTTATTGTGAATATTACGTCTGTGCAGCTTCTGTTTGCTCTAAAGCCCGTCAGGGCTTCTTGATAGTTCTTCTAATAATAGTCTTAATCTTCTTTCATTGATTTTATCGTACATTTTCCCTGTGTGGCGGAGTAGTGAGATTCCTCTATAATTAGCACAACCTTTCTTTTCTTCCTTAGTGTTTTCACGTTGGTACGATTATTGCTATTTGCCAATCATCTGGTGTTTCTTGGTCTTGGTAGGCAATCTGGAAAACTCCTCTGACGTGTTTAGCCCTATTTCTCCAGCCGCTGTGGTGGCTTCTGCAGGAACACCGTCAGTGCCTGTCGCTTTGTGCTTTGGTGCCGTTTGAAAGGAAACACTTGTTCTACTTCTGCCAATAATATTTCTGGTTCCAGCTCTTCTATCTCTATTTCTGTTTTATTTATCATTTTATTATGGATTTTCGTCAGTTTTATTGATATTGAAATACTTTCTCCATCTTCTGTAAGATCCTACAAGGCAATGAAAATTATACCAGTTTTTATGAGGCAGTTTGACATCAGAGGCCATGCGTCTCAGAATCTCAGTGGGGACAAATAGTCTTGTACCATGTGACCAATGCGTTTAAGTCATGCCCAAAGGTTCTTTACTTGCTTACTTTAAATGTGTAGTGGAGGGTGAGAGTTTCAGACAATAATCGTCTTGTTAGACCTGTAGCTGTCGATCCGTGTTGTAATCATGTTTCCCAATTGTGAATTGTGTCATCCATTGTCTTTATGTTTATTTGCCGCCGTCTACCAAGCTTACTCTGCCAGGCCTTACATTAATGGTTGAAGTGTCTGTGAGAAATATTTGCTTACTTTCTGGTTGATGTAAATAAGGTTGAGGAGCTGGGCTGTTTGAAGAGGTGCTTCTCTGCACTGGTTTAGTGCAGGGGTTGTTAGCTAGAGAAGGGAGGCTCACCCGCTAATTGAGTTGTGTAAATGCAACATCAGCAGCGCTTTAATTCTGATGGATGACGGGGCATACTGACAGACATGTAGGCCCGGTGATAAGAAGTGAGACAGATCGATACTTGGACCGCGCTGGTCGCAGAAGGGTGGTGAACAACAAGTTTGCTTTAGTATTTCCCCCCACTTCCAGTGAGTGAACCGCTCCAATATCGCTGAATTGTAAATGTGACAAACTTGTGCGCCTGTCTTATTTAAATAGAATCAATATTGTCATTCTAATGGCTTTCATTGGACGGTGGATTTTTAGCAGTTCTACTTCTGTGATGATTAGATTTGACGATTTCTATTATATTTCATTATTGATTTGCACTGTATAAGGGGGATAGAAATAACGGTTTAAATCACTGCATAAGTCAGTTTAAATTTTTTCGATGAGGCAGGCAGTAAAAAGATTCCATTATCACGTGACTGTGGCTCATGTGAGTGGGGGGTCTTTATTGAGTTACTCAGTTGATTGTTACCATTTTTCCGGCATCGGGAGGTAGATTGCAACGGTCCGGGAATTGTGGCCATCACATCAGAGGTTAAGTTCTTCCTGATCTCATGAAGATAACTGAAAATAGAAGCAATAGCTAGCCAGTGACATAATCCTGGGATCTGCGGTTGTAACATTGTTTTAACGCCATGTGTTGGATTTCTGTGCTTGCTGTCGTTGCAGTGAAATATCAGAAGGAACACGAGACGTACCGGTGATTGTACGCAATGTTTGTTGACAATTTCGGGCAGTTTTCATTTTTTAGTTCTGTATACTGTAATGAAAAAAAACTCCGGAGTTGTGAAATAGAGCAGGGTATTTTAATACTACCATAAGTTCGTTCGTACATAAACGTTAATTTTTTAGACCGATAGTTTCGCTCTTTTACTGTTATTTTATAACATAGCTGTACAACAGTCCGGTTTTGTTGATTTATTGTTGAAGGTTTCACTTGTGTTCTATTTCTCTGGTGGAGCGCGGGGATGATACTGTTTCCTTTGTCTATCACTTGAGGCTATGACATGATTCGTTCTGTGTTTATGCTCATCAGTGTTGGGGTCATGCCGTGTTCCTGATATCATTTTGTGTTTTCAGACTGGAGTTGTGTCCTTATTCTCACAGGAGTACCAAGCACTATTTGTAAGTAGTATCACAGTGTTTATGCGTGGGGTAACTTAAAGAACATAAGCTGTTTTGACATTCACCCGCTCCGTTTGAGGACAAACAATGTCAGCTATCTCAAGTTGACTGCTGTTTCCTTTGTACTTATTCACATTGACGTCTAAAGGTGTAAGAAGAAGAGGGATAATATTCAAGATTTTATGAACATAGTTTGGGAGGAACTGTATATGTATGAAGACAGCTGTCTAGGCGTTATTATGTGTTTTATTGAGGGGGGGGGGGGTGGGTAACCCTTTTACACAAATATAGACGTATTGAGTACATGGTGCTGGAGCCATGTTTTATAGATTAGTCGACACTCGGTGGGTGAAGTGACCACTGTTCATTTAAGGACACTTTCTGTGGAGATGTCAGCTGAGATGTCATGTCAGATGTCAAACTGACTGATGTTTTCTTTGTGCTTATTCACATTGGCTTCTGAAGGTTTAAGAAGACGAAGAATAATTTACAAGGTTGTTTAGACAGTGTTGGGAAATAAATGCAGAGAGAGAGAGAGAGGAGAGAGGAGAGAGAGAGAGAGAGAGAGAGAGAGAGAGAGAGAGAGAGAGAGAGAGAGAGAGAGAGAGAGAGAGAGAGAGAGAGAGGCTGGCCAGACGTCATGTGGGCGGTGTTATAAGGACTCTTTTACACGCCGTGAGGCGTATTGGACATATGGTGCCAACCTCGTGTTTCTACAGGCTAATTGGCCCTCTACAGCTGCGACCGATTTGGCAGCAGACCGCGTTGTGCTGGGTTTTAACGTATTGGTATGGGAGCCGGTCGTTCAGAAAGAAGTGGCAAACTACTGAACGTAAAGCTTACCAAGGCATCAACAACGGCAGTAAAATGCTGGTGTTGACAGCGATGTCCTGTAAATAGGATATGCTCCCAACAAAAATGGGCACTCTGTGGGTGATGTGATTAATATCGCATCTGTCGCCTTTGCTCTCCGGGATTTCCTAATACACATTTTAGGCCGTGTTGCATCTGTGCAACAGATCTATGTAGATTCGAACTCATGACCGCTGGACAGGTAGGCCAGCGTGCTAGCGACCGCGCTACCGCGACTTTCTCGTTATGATGTGGCCGTGATTATTTGAAGGTATATGATTTTAAACTCCAACGTTAGTATCTGTCATGCAACTAACAGCCTTTACCTTCAGCGTGCTTACCCCTTCTTCTGTGTCTCCACCGTGAAGTGGTGGCTGGTCTTGCGTATTTCAGTGACCTCCAGGAGGTATACCGGCGATATCATAGTTACTGGCTGGGTTTCCCATGTCGGGCAAGTTAAGGGCTAGCGACCAGACGAAGTAAGATACACACCTGATGCCTGGTGGATAGTCTTGGTACAGTAACAGGCTGATGAAAGCAAACCCGAAAAATGATTGTCGAAAGGGCATGTAATTATCCCGGGAAGGTTAACTCGAGCAACAAATACACGAAGAAGTCTGATGTATCGGCCGAAAGGCGCAAATATCACAGCTCTAGCGTAAACAGGTACGAGGCAATTACGTCCAAAACAAACAAACTGGATGAACGAAGAAGAAGGAGGGTGTAATGAGCCAAAAGCTTGAGGAAATAGTACAGCTCGCTTTTGATTACCGTGACGAGTGGGCTTATGCAATGCTCAATAAGTTGTGCGTTCTTTTTTACAATCAAAATATTTTGGCTGTTTGTAATTCCGCGGGACGTAATTGTCTTGCTTTTAAACTTCCGGTGCGCTGACGACGTGGTTGTGGGTTCAGACCACACATGCAGGTCAGCCAGTTGGACTTTGATTGTCGTACAGAAAGCAGTGCAACTGCTGAACCTAAAGTTTCCTTGTAAATCAACCAACGGTTGGCGTTGATCGCAACATTTTGCAAAAGACATGCAACATTTGTAAAAGTTTGCCACTGCTTTCTGGGCTGCCAATGCCCATCCATCCATAATGTGCCATGCCGATAAGCATGGGCGGTCATGTTTTGCCATCTCACTCGATCACCTGAGTCGTGGATCAGCTCCGTGTTTCTGTCTCGACCAAGCCACGTGGCCAAGCCATCTAGGTATTTAATTCTTGGTCTTCCCCTTTGGTCTCCTCCTTCGATCTTGCCAGTTGTACCTATGCTCATAACATTATGAAAATCAACGCGAAGTGATCTGCTCCCAAATCATTGGTGGCCGACTTCCGAACCCGGTATGTCTGGATTGTGGAACAACGTTCACTACACCCCCCCCCCCCCCCCAAGCCACAAACACCGACAATGCTCACGATGTTGTGCAAATAAGATGCGCTTTATTGATTCCCTCATGTAAACAAATACACGCTCATCACAGTGTTTCTGTCGGGTGGATATAACGCTTCCGTCCACCTACTGTCTAGGAACACAGAGAGGAGGGGAACGAAGAAGCAACGACATTGCAATTAGGAAATGTTCTGTCTTTGAGGTACGCTATATACTGCTATTAATTGATTGCTGAGGCACATTACTTATGTGATGTGTGTACGCTTGTTGTCTTATAAGATGGCAGGCTTATCGTGCATTCTCGCCCCAGTGGTCTAGTCACGCGCGTCTTATCGTGCCCGTCACGTGTTATGTCTGTCTGCTCCTATTGTTGGGTGCCACGGAAAACAAGGGGATAGCACGCGCTCCGCGCGGCCGACAGGCATGGGTTTGAATCGCCTTCAAGGCGGGGGTTTAACAAAATATTAACATAGGCTCTCAAGTCGATCTAGCTTAACCTCCCCTCTTCTTCCTCCCTCCTTCTTCCTCATTTCTTCTTCTTCCTCATCCTCTCTTTCTTCTTCTTACTCCTCCTCTTCCTCTTTGTCCTCCACTTCTGCTTCCAGCCGTGTGTCGTTAGTGATCATGTCTGCTCACACCCTTCTGTCTCGCGTACTCTGATATTTCTCCACGTCATTGTTATCAAACTGTCCAGCAACTTCTCGCTTAGTGTCCCCTTACCTCCATTCCCTTTGTTACGACATACTATAGTTTTCCCTCTTCTCACGAAATACCCAAAGCACGGGGACTGTCTTTTTTGTGAGGTGAGTAACCATTTCTCTTTGTGAGTCAACTTCTTTCAAGATATCTTTGTATTCGCCAACCATATTCTCATCATTCTTCAATAGTTCATTTCTACCTGCGTTAAAATATAATACTTGTATGTATGTTACAGTTGGACATGTTGGGATCGTAAGTAAACATATAAACACGCTTTTGCGTCACTCTTGATCGCCTGTATGTCAGAGAAACACTGACAAGCCAGCCTGTTTTGGCGTTAGTTTTTAGTATATGTACATATGTACATGCACGCTTTAGTTTCGCTTTTAAGCGTCCATATATGTCAGTCTTTGACAGGAAAACAAGGTTGCACTGGGTTTCTGTATAAAACCATGAGACATTTCAATACAAGCGGGTACTGCCGACATAATGTTTTGTGGTTTCTATTTAAAGCGCGATCGGCTTTGAAAGTTGAAGGGTTTGAAGGACGAGGTACTGTCAGCCCACAAGAACACCTGCTGTGAGGTCACAAATGATGGTGGCAGCAGTATGTTAGTTCACTGTGTCTTTGCCAGATCCTTTACAGGGTGTCTGCAAAATGTTGCACCAAGGAAGCGCTTAATTTCTCAACTATATGTGTGTATAACCTAGTGGATCATTTTAAATACATAGGGGCAATTATAACATCAGATGGGAGACGCACAACAGATATTAACAACAGAATAGGGTAAGCAAAAGCTGCATTTCAGAAAATGAGAGGTATCTTATGTAATAAGTCACCTTAATTGAATATAAGAAAGAGTTTGCTGAAGTGCTATATATACCTGTTTTGCTGTATGGCAGTGGATTTTGGAATTTAAATTAACAAATTAGTAAGTACTTGGAAGCGACAAAGGCGTGGTTCCTGAGACGAATGTTGTGAATTCCTTTGACTGCCAGAGTAACTAACAACGACTGCCTGAAAGAGACTAATGAAACTAAAACGTTATATTCAACAATCAGAAAGAGAATAAACAGCTTTCTTTGGTCATGTGATGACAAGAAAGGCATTGGAGAACATCGTGACAATTGGAAATATCGAGGGAAGAGAGGCAGAGGCAGACTAAGAGAAATGATGCTGGATGAACCGAGACGGTGACACCTGAACACCAAAGACATATCTGTGGAGAGACATGAACGCCTACGCCAGCTGTCGAGGCACTTGATGATGATATGTATGTAATGCCTGTTTGTTACCGGGGCCAGTGAGGGAAATAAAGAATAGTAACACCGAAGCAAAGATTAGTAACTAAACTGTAACCACCATGCATGTCATCAGATAAGAAGCGGCTAAGAAGATATAGTGTGCGACTGACTATCCCATTCATACAAAACGTAGCTTCAGAATCCAGCCAGCTATGAATAAGCCTAAAGATGGCTGCAGGAAGTAGAAACAGATAGGACAGCATGGCACGACTCGTTTGAGGATCTATGCTTCAATGGAAGACAAAGGGCAGGAAAAAAAAAGGATGTGGGCGTGGGTTATTATAAACGCTATTTAGATATCTACCCCCCCAATCTTTTGTGGGTAGGTTACATTTTGTAGAGCGCAGGGTCTCAGGGCATGGTAACATCATAAAACATGTATAGACAGACAATACACAGACAGGTAGGTAAATGGACAGACAAACAACTATTTTGAAGAAAAAAGAAAAGAAGATAGCGGTAAATCAAGAAAATCATTCTTGAAACCGAAACACACAGATCTCTCAATGGAGACACAAGAACACGACATGGCAGACAGCATTGGAATTATCACGACCTGCCACATGGGATGAGCTAGTTGATGATGAAGATAATTAGGGTGTTATATCCACATATTTTTTATCTTAGATACTGCCGCAGTTACGGTGTGCTGATGCACACATTTTTAGCCTTCATCGCACATAATTTTGCTGGCTCAATGTATAAACAGAGATCAATCAATCAATCATGTGCCATGCCGGAAAGCGTGGGCGGTCATGACTCGCCATTTCACTCGATCACCAGTGTCGTGGATCAGCTCAGTGTTCCTGTCTCGTCCATGCCATGTGGACAAGCCATCCAGGTATTTTCCTTATATACATACACCCATCCATGCACGCCCATATGTAGGTTGGTACGTACCTCGATATGTATGTCGGTCGGTTGGTTGGTCTGTGTGTGTCTGTCTGCCTGTCTGAGTGGGTGCATGTGTGCGCGTCTTCTGTCTGACGATTCGTGCATGCGTATGTATAGGTCGGTAGGTGCGTAGGCAAATAGTCAAGAATGTATGCAGATGTGTCGTCTCGTGTGTGTTGCAGTCTAAACTGAAATATGATGTATTTTTTGGGCACTCGCTCGCTCTGAACTCAAGCGTAGTCCATACACACTACTTCTAGTAGTGCTGGACTGAATTTTGCGCGTGCACTAGCTTTCCCTATTAACAGTGTCTCTCGCCAAAGGGCGAAACCACTCCGACTTCAGAGGTACTCGTCATGTACGACCCAAAGTCAAGGACGAAAAGTCAGCATTTTAGTCCAACTGTCCGGTGTAAGAGTTGAACCCCTTACCTTGGCATCAGCACACCGGATGTTTAAGAACGCGCATTCTTATCAATTCAGCCACGCCGACCTCCAAAATATGGTTTAACATTGATTGAAATGTGAGAACAGTGATATTTGCATATGACAAGTTAGCCTGGCTCCCAGTTGCGGTTATAAGGATTTAATATAGGTCTTTCTAAACAATTAGACTAAAGCCTTTGCAAACACAAAAACAGAAATGAATGAGTTAAGCGTCGGTAACATGTTTTACACCAATATAATAAGGATGCGCAATCTGTCAAATCGTTTTTAGACTTTTAGGCAACTGTTCGTGAATGTTTGTTGTTTATTTGAAATAGTTTTAGTCGTTTTCCACGTTTCTGATCAATAAAGCGGTAGTGATTAACTTTAGAGTCGAGTATTCTAAGTTTGATGCTACGTGAGCATATTTTCCAATTACATGTCGAAAGACTCCACGAATGCATGTTGGAAGTTGGGCTGGCTTCTCTATTTCGTTGGGGAAAAATAACTGGCTGAAAGTTTCAACCAACCATGTACAAAATAAGGATGAGAAATCCTACTCACAAACGGATATTTCTATCATGTGTGGTTATGGTATACTGACATGTGGAGCCGAGATGGAGCACTGTGCTGGGACTCTCCGTGTGCGATTTCTGGCAGGAGATTGGAGCACTTATAGAGATATTCGGGTACAATTCAATTGATTCATTCTTCTTTTACCTTTCATTCCCCCATTGTGGCATAACCCCTCAATCAAACTGCACCAATTCATCATGTCTTTTGCTTGCTCCGGCAGCACCCTCCATGTCTTCCCATCATTATTAATCTCCGTCTGTAATTCTTGTCTCCATGCGTGTTTTGTCTCCCCCTATGTCCCGCCTTGTGGGTTCCAGACAAGAGTGTCCATTTATATTGTCCTCGGTTTTCTGTGTCCCATCTAGCGCCAGCATCTTTTCCTCACCTTTTGGTTCACTGGAATTTGTTTAGTTCTCTCCATGAGCTCTACCTTAGTAAGACTTGACTCACGTTTTGTTACAAAGTGATTCCTACCAAAATAACACAGTTTCACAGTGGTGGACAGATTTGTGGAGAACTCGTACAAGTAGATTACCGGCTCTAACATTCACACGGATAAACAGCTCCATAGACAGCGTTTGCCGGCTCTCCCGCCATTAGCCTGATAAAGACACATCTCCGTTGAATAAGTCTCCTCGGAGTTATAAGTAGATGTTTCCACTGACAAACACCACTCGGCACGGGCACTTCGCAGCTTGTTATCTCAAGGAATAACGGCCAAACATAAGTCCCGTGATTGATTCGCAACGCTCGCTGTCTGTGGAGTAGTTTCTGAAAGGGATGGTCAGTCGCTTAGTGGTACCGTTGTTCGTGGTGATTCTTTCAAGGCTGGACCTGGAAGCTCTGTGTACGTATGCACATGTATTCACACACATAAACGCGCGCCCTCATACATACACCAGATATATATATATATATATATACCGGTCACTCTGGTCTAGGGGTTACACGACTTTCTCCGCAATCCCGCAAGTAACGTGACGTGCGCGAGAATTTGTAGCGGTTCTCTCTGCGTCGGTAACTTAGGGGTATGTGAGCCGGTCGCTCAGAAGCAATGGACAAACTAATC
The DNA here is from genome assembly GCA_014155875.1 of Cepaea nemoralis. Classification (NCBI taxonomy): domain Eukaryota; kingdom Metazoa; phylum Mollusca; class Gastropoda; order Stylommatophora; family Helicidae; genus Cepaea; species Cepaea nemoralis. The sequence continues at coordinate 22,466 of JACEFZ010023399.1, forward strand.
AGAGCGTAATCTTGCCAAGAAATCAACAATCAGCTGAAAGATGCTGATGTTGACAGCTATGTCCTGTAAAGGATATGCGAAATATATACACACACATGCACGCTCTCTCTCTCTCTCTCTCTCTCTCTCTCTCTCTCTCTCTCTCTCTCTCTCTCTCTCTCTCTCTCTCTCTCTCTCTCTCTCTCTCTCTCTCTCTCACACGCATATCCGTTACAGGACGTCGCATTCAACCCTAGCACAATGTTTGGACTGATTTCTTGACAAGTTTACGATTAGTAGCTTGCCGTTCCTTTCTGAACGACCGGCACTCATACCATTGCTTGAAAATCAACTCAAGGCGGCCTGTTTCCAAATCGCCCGCAGCTTTGTCTCGAACACGGTATGCGGGATTACGCACTGCGTCCGGAACCACCTTCGCCACAGAGCGAGCTATGTAAATGTAAGTAAACGACTCCTTTTCAGAGCACGAGGTGTATCTGAGATATATGACACCAGACCAGTATCTTTATACCCGTCGGCACTCGGTGGGTAAAACGCCTTGAGACCTACTGAGTATATGATGCTGGCATTATTTGGTTCAATAAACCAGTAGGCGCTCAATAGTTGATGTGGTCAATAGCACATCTGTCACCTTTACTACCTAAGATATGTCCTGGTACCCAGTGTAGGCTGGCTCGACCTGCCGTACCTGTGTTCATTTAAAAAAAACAAATCCTGGATAGGTAGTGTGGTCAGTATCAGGCAGTTCGCCTTGATTTCCCAGGACATACCCGGGTATACCGTCTAGGCTTCATCTAGACGTCTACATGGCCGAGAGGTTTAACGCCCTCACGTTTAAACTTCCTGTGTGCTGACGACGTGGTAGTTGGTTCGTTCCATACACCGGTCGTTTGGAATTGTGCGTTGACTTGTTGTTGAGAAAGTAATGACAAACTACTGCACGTAGGATTGCCTAGTAAATCAACCTGGAGTTGATCGCAAGGACATGCAATATTTACAGCAAGGCCTCGGCGATCTGGAATCTCAGCCAATGGGGAAATAATATAGCCTCGCCTGGAAGGGGATTCGAACATATAACCGAACCGTCAGACAAGCACGCTAGCCCCCGCTCTGTCTGTCTGTCGGTCGGTCGGTCGGTCGGTCGGTCCGGTCGGTCGGTCGGTCGGTCGGTCGGTCGGTCGGTCGGTCGGTCGGTCGGTCGGTCGGTCGTCGGTCGGTCGGTCGGTCGGTCGGTCGGTCGGTCGGTCGGTCGGTCGGTCGGTCGGTCGGTCGGTCGGTCGGTCGGTCGGTCGGTCGGTCGGTCGGTCGGTCGGTCGGTCGGGTCGGTCGGTCGGTCGGTCGGTCGGTCGGTCGGTCGGTCGGTCGGTCGGTCGGTCCTGTCGTCTGTCTGTCTGTCTGTCTGTCTGTCTGTCTGTCTGTCTGTCTGTCTGTCTGTCTGTCTGTCTGTCTGTCTGTCTGTCTGTCTGTCTGTCTGTCTGTCTGTCTGTCTGTCTGTCTGTCTGTCTGTCTGTCTGTCTGTCTGTCTGTCTGTCTGTCTGTCTGTCTGTCTGTCGGTCGGTCGGGTCGGTCGGTCGGTCGGTCGGTCGGTCGGTCGGGTCGGTCGGTCGGGTCGGTCGGTCGGTCGGTCGGGGTCGGTCGGTCGGTCGGTCGGTCGGATCGGGGTCGGTCGGTCGGTCGGTCGGTCGGTCGGTGTCGGTCGGTCGGTCGGTCGGGCTCGGTCGGTCGGTCGGTCGGCTCGGTCGTCGGTCGGTCGGTCGGTCGGTCGTCGGTCGGTCGGGTCGGTCGGTCGGTCGGGTCGGTCGGGTTCGGTCGGTCGGTCGGTCGGTCGGTCGGTCGGTCGGTCGGTCGTCGGTCGGTCGGTCGGTCGGTCGGATCGGTCGGTCGGTCGGTCGGTCGGTCGGTCGGTCGGTCGGTCGGTCGGTCGGTCGGTCGGTCGGTCGGTCGGTCGGTCGGTCGGTCGGTCGGTCGGTCGGTCGGTCGGTCGGTCGGTCGGTCGGTCGGTCGGTCGTCGGTCGGTCGGTCGGTCGGTCGGTCGGTCGGTCGGTCGGGTCGGTCGGTCGGTCGGTCGGTCGGTCGGTCGGTCGGTCGGTCGGTCGGTCGGTCGGTCGGTCGGTCTGTCGGTCTGTCGGTCGGTCGGTCTGTCGGTCTGTCGGTCGGTCGGTCGGTCGGTCGGTCGGTCGGTCGGTCGGTCGGTCGGTCGGTCGGTCGGTCGGTCGGTCGGTCGGTCGGTCGGTCGGTCGGTCGGTCGGTCGGTCGGTCGGTCGGTCGGTCGGTCGGCGGTCGGTCGGTCGGTCGGTCGGTCGGTCGGTCGGTCGGTCGGTCGGTCGGTCGGTCGGTCGGTCGGTCGGTCGGTCGGTCGGTCGGTCGGTCGGTCGGTCGGTCGGTCGGTCGGTCGGTCGGTCTGTCGGTCTGTCGGTCTGTCGGTCTGTCGGTCTGTCGGTCTGTCGGTCTGTCGGTCTGTCGGTCTGTCGGTCTGTCGGTCTGTCGGTCTGTCGGTCTGTCGGTCTGTCGGTCTGTCGTCTGTCGGTCTGTCGGTCTGTCGGTCTGTCGGTCTGTCGGTCTGTCGGTCTGTCGGTCTGTCGGTCTGTCGGTCTGTCGGTCCTGTCGGTCTGTCGGTCTGTCGGTCTGTCGGTCTGTCGGTCTGTCGGTCTGTCGGTCTGTCGGTCTGTCGGTCTGTCGGTCTGTCGGTCTGTCGGTCTGTCGGTCTGTCGGTCTGTCGGTCTGTCGGTCTGTCGGTCTGTCGGTCTGTCGGTCTGTCGGTTCTGTCGGTCTGTCGGTCTGTCGGTCTGTCGGTCTGTCGGTCTGTCGGTCTGTCGGTCTGTCGGTCTGTCGGTCTGTCGGTCTGTCGGTCTGTCGGTCTGTCGGTCTGTCGGTCTGTCGGTCTGTCGGTCTGTCGGTCTGTCGGTCTGTCGGTCTGTCGGTCTGTCGGTCTGTCGGTCTGTCGGTCTGTCGGTCTGTCGGTCTGTCGGTCTGTCCGTCTGTCCGTCTGTCCGTCTGTCCGTCTGTCCGTCTGTCCGTCTGTCCGTCTGTCCGTCTGTCCGTCTGTCCGTCTGTCCGTCTGTCCGTCTGTCCGTCTGTCCGTCTGTCCGTCTGTCCGCCTGTCCGCCTGTCCGCCTGTCCGCCTGTCCGTCTGTCTCACAACCACGGAGAGGCATATTGACACATAACCAGGTCCTGATTCAGCACAACACATGGACAAGTTTGGGATTAGGGCTATGTTGGTAATATTTCCTTTACGGGTTATACGTATTTCATTTCATCACTCCAATACATTGCCTAGGGGGGAAACATTGATACAATTTTCCGCCTACTGGCATTATATGTGCCAAAACGCATTATGCATCTCCACATCACCAAGGATTTATGAAACCATTTTATGTTGTTTTTGTTTTCAACGAAATGTAGTGTAGCTTATATTAATGATCACGACTGTACGATTAATATTTTCGTTTTGATTGTTGCTATCTTCGAACACGGCGCTCTTACGCAAGTTTTTATACACTTACTTGCAATATTGGCATGTATGATCATGGCTAAAGAAAGTACAGTTGACAACATTGCCATATTTAGGATAGGAAGCTGTGGACAATCTACCAGTCACTAACTTCGCCAAAAAAGTACACATACAAACACTAACAGATAGGTAGCTTCATGACGGATAGTGTTGTTGGAGATTGAAGAGTTAGACTTTCATATATTCTAAGTTACGACATAATGAGGTGGGGTGACCACTGGCCTTCCTCGTCGCCTTTCAGACCCAGACGATGCCCTGGCAATGCTTAACCTTTTCTGGTATCAATGTTTATGAAGTTGGGTCTAAGTCGGACTGGTCGGACAGATTAACACTACCACTGTTGGATATTGAAACTGGACCGCTGTCATGACAGACAAGCGCACTAAGCTCTATGCCACCGCGGCTTATACGTACCTATATCCGAATAAATAAATAGAACGTGTGTAGTATAGATCTACACACGGGAACGTAGTTTCTGTGCTGTGTAGTAGACATACACATACACACTGCAACACACGAGTGCAACCCCCACCTGACAACACGCTAAGAAATTACAACCAGGTGTCGAACTTGAATACTGTAGTAACTTGGTTTGAACAATGTAACATTTGTTGTGACGTGCCGTTTTGAAGGCGTGGTTCCTGAGACGAATGTGCGAATACGTTGGACTGCCAGAGTAGCTAACAACAATTGTCTGGAAGTGGCTAATGAAAGTATACCATTATATGCAACTATAAGACAGACAATATTTTTTGGTCATGTAATGCGAAGAGTGGCATTGGAAAACATTGTGACGACTGGAAAGATCCGGGGGAAAATTATGCTGGATGGACTGAGACAGTAGCATGGAGGAATATCGTCTGCAGGGTTGATCGAGAACACGAGGGACCGAGATTTGTGGAGAGACATGAACGCTTACGCCAGTTGACTGGGCACTTGATGATGGTGTTATGTCCCGTATTCGGGACATAACACCATACTATTAAATGGATGGGTACGCCTTGTGCCCATACTCCATAGTTGTGGATTCAGAGATGATAGGTTAGCTAATGACTGGTTCCATCAACGAGACTCTGTCGTCATTTGGAAGCGCTGGGTTCGAATATCTGTGGAGTTACACTATATTTCACGTGTTCATGTCTTATTGTGTCATTAGATCTCTTTTTTTTTTAATAATTCTATGAACGGTATCAATATCTGCTAATCTATATGTAACAATTTTACGGGTTCCCTTTATTCTTCTATCTCGAAACGCACTTATCCGTTTGATCATAGTGTCACGATGACTGTCTTGGATAGTACTTCGTTGTCCACACTCATACCTCCACGTTAGTAACTCCAATACACGCGTTAGTTAGTTCCAGCTTCATAATATCCTTCTGCAGTTTATGGTGGTAGAAAGTTGGTTGATGCCAATTGTTTACGCTCAGTATAAGAAAGTTGGGCATCGCTGTAGCAGATGCCTGGCCGTCATGGGGCTGTTGCCACACACAGAGAGATCCGACCAACCAATCTTGAACATATGGTATAGGTGTTAGTTCAGTCTGTTGTTTCCTGTTCACAGTCCAGAAATAATGTCCCGATCTTGCATAGAAAGTTGTCGATAAACATACATATACGTGTGATAATGATGGTCTTTTTGTCCGTTTTGCCCTTGTAGAAGATTTTATAGAAGCCTTTGACGTTTCAACAGTTGTATTGAAATTATGTTTTCTAGAGATCCGCCCAGCTTTGCAAGCCGACCTACTCCCCCCTTGTCTGAATTGGTGGAGTTGACTGGTAACTATTGAATCGTGCAATTTTGGAAAATTTTTGGTGAAGTTCGTTGTTAAAATATTTTCCACAACTCCCTTTCTTCATTCATACGTATAAGTGTGCCATTGGCATAAACTGTCAATTCTTGAACTCTCATAATAAGCAACTCACTAAAACGTTGATGGGTAAGTACCCACCTGATCGAAAAGTTGTGCTTTCTCACCTCCTTCTGTCCCATCCAGACCCACCCAGTTATGCTATATGTAAATCTGTCTGACCCATTTGTTTTGACTCCGCCGCACCGCTTGTACATTAATATTGATTAGATTGTGACAATCTGGTTGTAATATAAATAGTTTTGTTCGATAAGAAAGACTTCAACCGAAACGTTCGATTGTGGACGTAAGTTGTTTGTTTATCAATATTTCTATTCATATTAGACATTAATTGTCTTCGGCATCAGATCGATTAGCAGTCAGCACCGCTTCAGTTACCACCACTTTAGCTTTGCTTGTCTCATTTCTTTGGCTCCTTCAGGGCACTTAAAATGTTGCATGTTTTTTGCGATAAACTCCGATCCCAGCTTGATTTACTATGCAGTCTTACGCTCAATAGTTTGCCATTGCTTTCTGAATGAGAATTCAACCTTGAAGCCCGTTTGATCGGTGTAGAGAATGAACCCGTACCCCGGCATCATCGCACCGGAAGTTTAAGCGCAAGCGCGTTATGCTCCGCGGCCACGCAGACCTCTCTTTAGATCACTAGAGGTGTTAAATATTAACAGTTGCTTGGGGTATCATGCTACAGGTCCTTGGCATAATGTCGCTCTCAGCATAGCCCGCCGAAAAGCTTCTCGACCTCCTGCCATGTCCCCTGCCTCAATCACCCTCATGCTTGTGGCGTTATCAATGTCCTGTTCCCATCTCCCTGCTGACCGTCCCCTATCTCGTCTTTCAGGAACCACGCTGTCCATCTGTTTTATCCCAAGCCACTGTGACGTTTAATATGATCGACATAATTTCAGACTCCGATCCATGATTCCGTTCACAGGCCAGTTCTCTTGGATGTTCACATCTGATAGAATGCCAGTATGTTTCTTCTTCTTGGTCGGCGATATGCTTAGTACTTTACTGTAACTTTTCAGGTGAACAGGCCTAATCATTTTCAGCCCCAGAAGATTTCGCAGATTTAAAGAGGCTAAATACACAGTGGAATTGGTTACTATGGGTGGCCAGATTTCTGAAGTACACTCTGACCAAATGTAAAGTAGTAAGATAACAGATTATGCTATGGATGGGATTCACAGGGAGAGTGCGTTACTTGAGAGTGGTAGAGTTAATGTTAGCAGTCCATGAATTCTGGTCAAGACCTTATCGCTGCTTGTCTCCGGCTGCATCTTAATGAATGATTTTCAATACCAAATCATGTCGATATACGTGGTCGTATGTGAGACTGTTCCCTACCGACAAGGACAGTTCTTGGTAGCCTTCGCGTTTATTGATTCTTTCTTAGCCAAGAATCGCGTTTAATGCTTTGTTTATGAAATATTTAAGCAAATTACATTGTACTAAAGCGCCGAGCGAAGGAATCGGTGTATGCACCCCCCTCCGTAGCCGCCTCTTCCCTCCCTAATTGTCTGGCGAAAGTAGGGTAGCGTATATACGGCAGCTGAACGCCGCCCAGAAAGCAGGCAACAAATCACGTCATGTGCACTTGTAGCATTTCACATAGATGTGGGTCTCCGTTGTAAAGCTGCACTTGATCGGGTCCTTGCCATGTGTCTTGACAACATGTTTTTCTAATAGATTTCCCCTGAGGACACCGGTGCGCGCGCACTCACACACACCACACACACACCAGTCGTGGTCTAGTTGTCGGTGCGCTTGTTTACAAATAGTGGTCCAGGTTGAATTCCCTGTAGTGGGTGGCAGGTATTCACTTGACCAGTACAGTACTGAGGCTGACTCAAACGTTTAAGCCAGTTGTGTTGAAGTATACCAACCATTGCATCTCAGTTTACAGAACATTGCAATCAACCCCTCCCTTTATTGGCCGATCGTGATTTACCATGCCATTTTACGTTTACTAGTTTGCCATTGCAGACCGCGTTGCGTTGGTGTTGCGTTGGTATCGGTGCCGGTCGTTCAGAAATCAATGGCAAACTACTGAACTTAAACTTTCCAAGAGATCACAACGGCAGAAATACTGGCGTTGACTGCGATGTCCTATAAAAAGGATATGCAAGAAAAAAAAGTTTGCCATCGATTTCGGATGGAGAAGCCAACATTTTAAATGCAACTGACCGATGTGTGACATGAATCCACTAAGTGGTTGTCAACAGACAAAGTTTAAACTCGATCGCATTAATCCTCTCAGCCACCTGCCAAGTAGCAGAAGCAGATAAAATGACGCAAAAGAAAGTTCGTGACAAAATCGCGAACCAATTTGTAGGAGTATCTAATGAGCTGACGTAAAAAGGAGAAGACGTCAGAAAAATTGTCAACAACAACAAAGAGTCAGATCTTAGAGCTTGAACAAGGAGGCTGCACGTCTAGATTCTCTGGAACGTGAGAAGATATTTACTGGCAGGACAACGTTATCATGGCCAACAAATATTCGAGAGGAGAACGAGAATATTCATGAACGATATATATCAGCCCGAAAATCATGGACCGTTTATCGTTGATGAGTTGTATTTAAGTTTATTTCAAGACACATTCTAGCACCACCCGACCCCATTGATGCAGTATATATTTCTGGAAATATTGTGGGAAAGCAGAGGAGCTGGTCAGCAAGTCATTATCTCCTGACCTGATATATGTGCTGTTCCAATGCCTTACATACTTAATTTAGTTTAGTCGACGGATCAACATCACGGCACACGGGTGTAACCCATAAGTGCTCCGTTCTACTCTTAACTCAAGCCTGAGTCCGGAGAATCTCAGCTCAGTGCACGAACCCCGTAGCACCGGCGAGAATCCTGAAATACTTTGGGTATATTTTTAACTCGAAATTTTGCCCGGGCAGCGCCGTTAGGCTACTCTTTTTCGATTTCCAACTGCCAAGGGATTTTTTACGTGCCAAACAATACACACGGGCGTCGTATCTTACACCCCAGAGACCGGAGGAAATTTAGTTACTAGAAATCCACGTGAAAAAAATCCCTCACCGGGGCTTGAACCTGGGACCTCCAGCACTCGAGGCGGACACCATACCTCGAGACAACTCAGACTCCCTCATATGGACCTCACATCTCTACGGCAATATAGCATTAAATTTCCGTTACCGATCTGTGACCTGGTCTGGAACTGACCCGCATTGTTGTACTTACCCTGAAGCGTATTGGACACATGATAATTACCATCACAGAGCTGTGGTAGTCTGGGCTTACTAGCTCTGGTTGCCTGGTGAGTAGTCTGAAAGACGGAGGTTTAACTTTTAGTCTCGGCGCATTGACGTTGAAGTCGCTTGAGCCCAGGAGAAAGCTTGCATCTGTCGGAATGAGGTTGGTGTAGAGACTTCTCTCCTGACATAGGTACAGAAGGACTATCACCATAGTGAGCTGTTGCCGAGCGATCCTCCGCCACCCTACACGCTCAGCAACCAGCGGCGTGTGCAGAGGTACTGCAACTTCACATCTATTAGGATGTCAAGATTGAACAAAAGACATAGGTCTTTTTTTTTGCATATCCTATTTATAGGACATTGCAGTCAACACCAGCATTTTTCAGCTGCTGTTGATGTCTTGGCAAGTTATACGTTCAGTAGCTTGCCATTACTTTCTGAACGACCGGCTCATATACCTTCTGTAAGACACCAACGCGGCACGATCCGCTGCCGATTCTCGCGCAGCTGTGTTTCGTACGCGGTTGAGTATACGTGGGATTACGAACAGCGTCCTTAAAACCTTCGCCAGGGAGACCGGCAAGTTAGGTCTAGACTGGTAGTATTTCCTTTCGGGAGCTTAGGTAACGCATTGTCAACAGACTCCACCCCGATGCCCAGGGGTATAGCTTTCCAGCTTGAAGACTTGTTATGTTGTGCAGTCTAGACTCTCTGCCATTACCTACGTGTAACAAGAACGTTAGTTATCTGTAGTTGTTTTTTTTTTATCGCTTAAAGTCTTAAAAGCCGAGAGGATCGACTTCATTGCCCCGGGTTTTATCCCAAATGGCTCGGTCTCTTTCGGCCCTGCCAAAAGTATCGCACAAAGCACGAACTCCGTAGCTCCGGCGACGACCCCAGGAGTCTCCGAGAAAAATGCATTCATGAACCGAAAGACGTAGCCGGGAAACGAACCCACAACCTTCGGAGCACGAGGCAGACGGCTTGACCACTTCGCCACGGAGACTCCCATGTTTTTTTTCATGTTGTTTCTTTCCTAGCTAGTTCTTCTACAGGCTCCTCACGTGGAGCAAACATTGGCAGTAATGATCCTTCAGCCCTCATCACCTTCTGATAATTGTAATGAATCTTTTAGTACTTTTCGTGATTTGATGTTCATCTCTTTAATCTTATCACGCACAGCTTATTTACATTCTCTGGCCTTGTATTTTTCCCATTTAGGCTAACTTCTATTTTCCTCAGTCTTCTAATGATATTGGCGAAAGAGTTACGGTTTATAAGGATACGGAAAGGGTTACGCAGTTTGTAATCCCGCATGTTAGAAACACATCTGCGGACGACTTGGCAGCAGACCGTCTTGCATTGGGTTTTTTACGAAATGGTTTGGTGCCGGTCGTTCAGAAAGCAATGGCAAATTACTGAATGTAATCTTGCCAATAAATCATAAACAACTAGAGCATGCTGGGGTTGACTGCGACGTCATGTGAGGGATAGATAACTTGTGAGCTTATGGCGGGTGTCATGACCAGACCAGCCACTTCATCACTGATAGAAATGGGTCATGTTGGCTGGTGATCATTGTAATAAGCATTTGTTATGTTTTCTGTTTTATAGTCTCGAAATGGAAAAAAATAAAAACGTAAAGTGAGTAGAGAAATTAGATGTAGACTGTCGCGATTATTTTTGGACATGCTATGAGGAGACAAACACTAAAAACTTAGTGACAGTTGAAAAATTTGATGGTTAAAGAACAAGGGGAAGATATAGAGAGACATCTTCATGACTAGGCATATGGCATACATAAGCGAGACAATAACTCAGTCCTGATCTAAGACTCTGGTTGTCGAGTGAGGTGACGAAACATGACCTTTCTCTCCTATTGGCATTCCACATGATGATGATGGCAGATGAAGAGGTACACTTCCTGGTGCCCGTTTCAGTCTTGTGAGCCATGAAAAGGACTTGCATCTATCGCATCAAGGTCGGTGTAAATAGTTCTCTTCCCACCCGGTACCGTAGTACTAGAACGTTTGCACTAGAAGCAATGACATGTACTCGATACGATCGAACCGCGGGGGATTTCTATCAAAAGGAATATTGCTGCTGCACGACAACGCCCGCTCTCATATGGCTGCACATACAGTGGGTACACTTCGTGCTCTGAAATTTGAGATCATGAAATATCCGGCATGCAGTCCCGACTTGGCGCCATTTCACTTGTTTAGACCCTCGAAAGAACATTTGCGGGGTCAGAGGTTTGCCGATGGCAGCCAGGTATTAAAGGCGGTACAAAATTGATTGAAGGTAACATCCTACTAGTTTTTCATGGTAGGCTATTGAATAAGTGGACCAACTGTGTAACCAGGAAAGGAGACTACGTTGAGAAATAACACACACTAAACTTCTGGTTCTCACTATTGTAAGAAAATGTTATTCGTAAAATTCCTGTTATTTAATGACTTCCTCCTGGTAAAACGTAGCTAATGGGGTGTTGTTCTGTTTCAGCTATGGTGTACTGCAGCCGCTGGGATGGCATTCACGCGGACATCAATCCATAAACAGGGCAGTCGTACGTCAGTAGTATCCTCACCAAACGAGGTGCACTCCTTATCCCGGCAAGTGGTAAGTTCTTTGTCATGTTCACCGTCATGTCAGTCTGTCAGTATGTCCAGTTTGAAAATCATACGAAAGAGGAATGGCGTTTTTGTTTAATTCATGTGTGCTGGCTTCCCCATCGCATGCATAGTTGTAATGTTTTAGATGCCAGTTCTGGAGTTTCCATTGTGAAAGGAGGTAAGTCAGCGATCCTGACTCGTTTCTCTGCATCGCGCCGTACTCTGCTTCAAGAAACGTCTCCTTTGATTTTGGTTGAATGAGTTTTATTTCTTCTAAACCAAATCGCTTGTTTTACTTGGGGGTATAAGGGAAGCAGCGAATAGTAACCCTATAACCAACACACTATGTCGTGAGAGGCGACTAAGGAGGGTTGGCGTGGCCTGGCTACTTCATCATGTAGAAAACCTAGATGCAAAATTAGCCAGTCATGAACAACAAGTCTATAAAAGACATGCATTTTTTGAGAAGCCAGTGCTCCATTTGGAGATAACAGGCAAGAGGAAGAAGATGAGGAAGAAGAAGAAGAAGAAGAAACCAGTTTACTCTCAAACGAAATATTCACAATGGGGTTGACTCATCACGTAAATGCAGGTTTTCATGCCAGTTCTTCACTTGCTGTATACGTCGCACAGGGCACAAACGATAATGATTCAGATGAACATATTATTGTAAAACCGGCTGCTGTCTGAACCAGAAAGGAAGTCAGTCATAACCCATAAACATCAATTATTTATATATTGCCTTTGTTATGTACTAGTGCAGTACACAAATAGAAATATAGATTTTAAGGAAAACTAAATTGGAATGTGTACTTTCTGGTGGTTTGTAGATTCAAAGTACATCCGACGGCTGCCTGCTATTACTTGTTGCATGTAAACATTTTATTTGTAAGTAAATATACCTTTACATACATTCAGGCTCATTGTGTAAATGGTACTAGCCCCTTATTTGTATAGATCAATTGACACTTAGTGGGTGATGTGGTCAATATCTCGCCGACCTTGGTGTGTAAGGCAATATAAAAACCTCAGGTCTTATATATAATATATTATCTTCCAGTCCCATAAAATTGTACACAACAGTCATCAGATTTTCATTAAGTGACCTCGTGAAGACTACTACACTTCAGATGTGTTGAAGGAGTACAGCGAGAACGGGATCTATTGATCTAGTTAGATTTCATTAGTAAGCGTTGCCAAAGGAGAAAACACATAACACGATGCTTGGGACGCACGGCTAAGAGCCAGTCACACACAAGAAAGATTCAAAGAATATAATAAACGGCAAAGGTTCTCTTTTATTTCCAGAAGGCTTCATAGCAGAATGTCTTAAGAGGGAGAGGGTACTACAGTGCAAACCTCGTAAGGTGATCTCGGATGTGGCGAATTTCTGTTGTGAAGAACAATATTGTATTGTACGTTGTAAATGCATTTAATTTAGGAATTACTTTCAAAGAGACTAATGGAATTTATAACCAGGTGCCTCATCAAGTAAACTCGGGGTTTCCTACTAGTACAGTGGTTCTCAACCTTTTTTGGCCCATGCCCCCCTTTACCATATGTTCAGAACGTCATTCCCCCCCCCCTTTCGAATTTCCTCCCTATAAATCCCCCCCCCCACCCTTACACAGTATACATAAAAATGGAAGCTAAATTTAATAACACATACTAGAACAAGTCTAGACATCTACATAAAACGTGATTTGTGGGTCTACTTACGTTATAAAACGAATTTCATTAGGGCGAGAAGTACAGAACCGTAAAATTTAGAGGGAAAAACAGTATCAAGTAACTGGTTCTTGTATTAATGCGATCTTGAAATAATCTTAATTCTCCCCCTCCCCCTGGAAACCCTAAAATTCCCCCTGGGGGGGGGGGGGGAATTCCCCACCGGTTGAGAACCACTGTGCTAGTACGTCACTTGTTATGTACTTTACACAAGACACACTATATATTCTACTCGCCTTTATTTAATGTATCTCCCATACATGATGGAAGTGGCCACTCAGGGGATGACAGCTTTACTTAGTATGTTCAAGTTAGGTAGTTAGTTAGTTAGTCGAGGTTCCAACTTCACGGCAACGGGTCGTCCCAATTCTGCTCCATTCCCGTGCCAGCGAATATCACACAAAAATGCTCCCCACTGTCCAATGTGAAAAGTGGAATAGACAGGAGTCTCGGCAATCCAACAGCCCGCACAGGTACACTGTGCATAAGTACTACCCCCAAAACAAAAACAAAAAAAATCAAAATCGTAAATTGATTAGAGAAATTAGACGTAGACAGTCAAAATTTTTTTGGGCATGTTATGAGAAGAAATAAATTGGAGAACTTGGTGACAACTGGCAAGATCGAGGGGAGGAGAACAAGGGGAAGACAGAGAAGTAAATACTTGAATGGCTTGACCACGTGGCATGGTCGAGACAGGAACACTGAGCTGATCCACGACTCTGGTGATCGAGTGAAATGGCGAGTCATGACTGCCCACGCTTACCGGCATGGCACATGATGGATGGATTGATGCTCTATCTATCCGTGAGTAGATTTTATTTTCTAAGAAGTTTGCCGGGGTGGCGGCTTACCTCTTTGCGATTTCCAACTACCGTGGAATTTTAATCGTGCATACATGTCAGTCTGGTGCCTCATGAAAAACCCCCCTTTTCTAACATTCATGTGTAGGCTGGAGCGCTACCAAGCTACCATGCAGACGTCGTGTGCTTAAATTAAACCCACGTTGCAATGTGAGCCATGTTAAATCGCAGAAGCTTTTCATAATTTGCCAGTGTATCGATTGATTTGTTCCGTCGGCAGATGTTTTACATCTGATCCCTTGTCGCAATGTCCGGCGTATCCATTATCTTCTCACTATGTCTAATTTGTCTGCGGCCTAGCATTTCCTGTGCTCTCATGGCCGCCCTAGTGGATCCGGTAATGCTGAACATCACGTGTTGCACAAATCTCTACATCTCTTGTGTGTGTCTCGGTGTATCGTCTGCTATCTCAGAACATTGTCAATATTTCTCCATTATGCCGCATAAAAAGCAATACCAAGCCAGGTACTCTTGTTCGGTGTATCGTCTGTCTATCTCAGAACACTGTCCGTATTTCTCCATTATGTCGGATAAACAGTAATCCCAAGCCAGGTATTCTCGTTCGGTTTATCCTCTGTCTATCTCACAACATTGTCCGTATTTCTCCATTATGTCGGAAAAACAGTAATCCCAAGCCAGGTACTCTCGTTCAGTTTATCCTCTGTCTATCTCACAACATTGTCCGTATTTCTCCATTATGTCGGATAAACAGTAATCCAAGCCAGGTACTCTCGTTCGGTTTATCCTCTGTCTATCTCACAACATTGTCCGTATTTCTCCATTATGTCGGATAAACAGTAATTCCAAGCCAGGTACCCCGATTGGGGTCCCTCTATCTCACAACCTTTTCCGTATTTCTCCATTATGTCGGATAAATAATTTTCCAAATCAGGTATCTCGATTGGTGTATCGTCTCCCCCACAACATTGTCCGTATTTCTCATTATGTCGGTAAAGTATTCCAAACCAGGTACTCTCGTTGGTGTATCGTCTCCTCACAACATTGTCCGTATTTCTCCATTAAGTCGGATAAACAGTAATCCCAAGCCAAGTACTCTCGATTGGTGTATCGTCTATCTCACAACATTGTCCGTATTTCTCCTTTATGTCGGATAAACAGTAATCCCAAGCCAGGTACTATCGATTGGTGTATCGTCTATCTCACAATATTGTCCGTATTTCTCCTTTATGTCGGATAAACAGTAATTCCAAGCCAGGTGCTCTCGATTGATGTATCGTCTATCTCACAACATTGTCTGTATTTCTCCATTATGCCGCATAAACAGCAATACCAAGCCAGGTACTCTCGTAGGAGTTTCACCTGTTAGACTTTCGTATATACTAGGTGACTTGATACCATACGACACTCGTGAAGGAGACTAAACAAATTCCAGTGAATCAAAGGTGAGGAAAAGATGCTGGTGCTGGATAAGACACTCAGAAGTACTATATAATTATAATGCCAGGACAAAGGAAATAGAGTGGGATCTAAAGCGCACGAAGAGAATTTGAGACACATAAACAGAATGGGAAGGGCATGGAAAGACTGCAGGAGATGGCACATGTTAGGAAGGCTCTGCTGTTCGAGGACTTGTGTTCCATCTGTAGTTAAAAGCAGTTATGGTTTGCGATGGCCACTTTTTGACCTGGCTATTTCTTTTCCCCAAACAGTTCCCTGACAATAATGATAACAATCCGGCAACACCGAATTCCTCTAAACATCAGATGACATACAGGATTGAAGAATCATGATCGCCGATGCTTGTTCCAGACCAGACAACTAAAGAGGAAATATGACACCTAATTGTCATGCTGCTTGTTTACATAATCACGTTATGTACAGCCCCGTGACACTACTACTGCGTGCACTATCTCTGTCGTTGATTGTCAGGAGAGATAAAACAGCGCGGTACGAAACAATGCATCCATTACACACTGACAGCCGTTATCTTCAGTCTTACTGTCTGTCTTATCTCAGACATCTTTGTCGGCGTATGTGCAGACATATGTTTTGTCTGAAAGGGGCCATATGCTTTCAGAAAACACGACTCCAAATCTAAGGGCACGAGACAGTGATTCAACAATTGTCAGTCTTTGTAAAGTATGTACGACAAATTTGACTTGTACACACCCAGGACCGTATTGGGTATATATTGCTAGCCGCAGCATCGTCGTAATAATCATCATCATCATCATCGTCGTCTCTTCTCATCTTGTTCCTCTTGTACCTTGCGGTGTCGAGGAGAAGTATAACCAGCGGGAGAGTGCCTGCTTATAAGCTTCATGTATCGATATTCCCATTGTCTCTGTTATTCTCTGCGTCCATCGTTTATGTTTTCGGCCTCTTTTTCTGTTTCCCTCTGGTCTGTACATCATTGCTTGTGGTGGTATACTGTTAGTTGGTAACCTACTTGCATGGCCAAACCATTTGACTTGCTGTCTTTTAATAAAATCTAGCGCAGCTATAACCCCCACTTTCGTCCTGATTTCTTCATTTCTGATATTATCTCTTCTTGATACATTGAGTATTCTTGTCAGAAATCCCATTTCTGTTGTTGTAATGTTTGTGTTTTCTTTTTCTGTCATTGTCCAGGTTCGGCATTGATCAGATGCTGTAAATAACTGATAAGGGTGACATAAGTAGTACAAGTAAGAAAACGCCTCATGGTGAATTGGCCATATGGTGCTAGACCTAGGCTTCTCCATTACTCCCGCTCTCTAGCACTATCAGTCTATCTGGTGGCATCTTTCCATGCCATGAGACAAGACTGTTCAACATCACTCTCTCGCTGTTCGCCTGTCTTTGTCTTCCTTTATCTCTCTTGCCCTTAATTCTGCCAGATGTCCATGAAAAATGGCCAGATGATCTCCCAGTGCTTTTTCCCTTCTCATGAATATAACACTGTTACTAATGGCGTTTTCCCTTCTTATGAATATAACACCGTTACTAATTGTTTTTGTCCGTTTCTTATGAATATAACACTGTTACTAATTACCCACCCCTTTCTCATGAATATAACACTGTTAGTAATTGCCCTCCCCCCTCCCTCCCGTTCTCATGAATATAACACTGTTACTAATTACCCACCCCTTTCTCATGAACATAACACAGTTGCTCTCATGAATATAACACTGTTACTAATGGCCTTTTCCCCTTCTCATGAATATAACACTGTTACTAATTGTGTTTTTTCTCTTTCTCGTGAATATAAATAACACTGTTACTAATTGTATTTTTTTCTCTTTCTCAAGAATATAACACTGTTACTAAGTGTATTCTTCCTTTCTCGTGATTATAACACGGTTACTAATGGATTTTTCCTTTCTCATGAATATAACACAGTTACTATTCCCCCCTCCCCACTCTTTCCCCCATAAAATTAACACTGTTTTTTTATTCCCCCCCCCCCCTTTCCTCTCTTTTAAATTTTCCTTTCCCCCCCCCTTTTTTCTCATGAATTTTAACACGGGTTATTTTTTTGTTTCCTCCCCCCCCCTTTCTCATGAAAAAACCCTTGTTACTAATTGTCCCCCTCTCTTCTCATGAATATAACACGGGTTACTAATTGCCCCCCCCCCTTTTTCTCATGAATAAACCTGTTTATAATGGCTTTTTCCTTCTTTCTCATGAACATACCCTATAACACTGTTCCCAAATTGTCCCCCCCCCCCCCCCCCATAAAAAAACCCACTGTTAGTATTTGCCCCCCCCCCGTTCTCATAAAACATAACCCCTTTGCAAATTGTCCCCCCCCCCCCCTCCCCCCACAATCTCACTGTTACTGTGTTTTTCCTTTCTCATGAATATAACAATGCTACTGTGTTTTTCCTTTCTCATGAATATAACACTGTTACTAATTGTGTTACTCTCACGATGTTTATACAGCTAGTCGTCGATTTACGACCTATGCAACTTACGACCATTCGACTTTACGACCACAATCACAAGCCATATTATTAACTCGAGTCTAGTGCTTCCATATTGACGTGGATAGGCCTTAGGTTCATACCAGAGTGCGATCAGCGTTGTCCAGTAGTGGGTTGTAGCTCAATATTTAAAGATTTATTTCTGCCTCAATTATCAGTAGAACGGCGTTGTCTGCAAAGATCAGGTTGTGTGACGGTTTAGATGGATAACCTGATTTTTGCAGATGATGCTGCAGTTACGACCCACTCTGAGGAAGAATTACAATGTCTACTATCTGCATTCTCCAATGCTTGTTCAGAATTTGGTTTAACAATTAGCAAAAAGAAGACACAGATTATGTCACAAGGTGCACATGGGGTACCATCAATCTTTATTGACGACGCCGAACTAGAGATGGTAGACCATGTAATAATAATGTTTCCTATAGTATTTTCCACACCTGTATTGTGTATGTTTTTCAAATATTAAACCAGTTGTATATGTACAGTTAATGCAGTGTTTTTCTTAAACCTGACGATGTAAAATTAAGAAACAAAATGGTGTAGAGATGATACAAATGGCACAAAATGAACATCGAAAATTATTATTTATAACAATAGCTCAAAGAAATTTATGATATAAATTAACTTTAAATATTGTTTATAACAGCACTTTACATTACTGTACACAGAGTAATCAACTTACGGACCAAATCGCGTTACGACCGGGTCGGTTTGGAAACCGAGCGTGGTCGTAAGGCGACGACTAGCTATACTTCACCTCGACACCGCAAGTACAAGAGGAACATGATGAGATGATATGAGATGCGATGATGAGATGATATGAGGATGCGATGATGAGATGCGATGAGATGATTGAGATGAGATTTAGATGATATTAGATGATATGAGATTCGATGATGAGACTAATGGTGTTTTTTCTTTCTCATGGATATAAGTTACTACTTGTTTCACTACCCCCCCGCGCCCCTCTCCCCCCCCCCCCCCCCCACCCCACTAATGAATATAACAATGTTCGCTTATTTGTCTCCCCTCACCCCCTCTTTCTCGGAATATATACTGTTACTATTGGTGCTCTCTTGTTCCCCCCCCCCCCCCCCCCCCCCCCCCTCACTTTTCATGAAGATAACACTGTACTAAGTGTAACACTATTACTAAGTGTTTCTCCCCTCTCTTCTCATAAATATAACACTGTTACAAATTGTTTTATTTTTTCTCATCTCATGAATATAAAAAACTCGCTAATTCTTGTGTCCCTTCTCTGATGATTTAGTTGCCAACGCCGTGTCTGCCCTTAAAATTGTCCACATTCACGTGAATTATGTTCTGTGTGTGTGTATTTGGTTTGTTAGTTTTGTTTTGGGCGGTGAATCCGATCGGCTGACTGCATTTATAGGAAATCGTACAGTGGGAAAGTACACATTGCTGTGTCTTCGTCCCAGGGGAATAATGTATTAAATCGGTAATCTGGGGGCAGTGTAACATGTTGCTTCAGCTGATGTGTTTGTGATGGTGAACTGCCCCCCCCCCCTCTCCCCATCGCCCATATAGCGTGTTTGATGGAGGGAGAGCGCGTGTGTTATTAAATGTTCATAAATCCGTTGATTTGATGAGGGTAGATAATGTGTTGCTGACAATTGAGAGGGGGCAATGATGCAGAATCCTGTTATCGTCTGCACATTGTAATTGTATTGCTGATAAGGGTTAATGGAGAAAGAAGGATAGGCCTTGAGCAGATCTCTCTCTCTCTCTCTCTCTCTCTCTCTCTCTCTCTCTCTCTCTCTCTCTCTCTCTCTCTCTCTCATCACCACCACCACCATCATCATCACCATCATCATCATCATCATCATCATCATCTTCCTTACCTGCTAGCGTTTAAGTTCATGTCTTTCCACAGATCTCGGGCCTTGGTGCTCTGGATCAAATCTGCTGATGATATTTCTCCATGCTGCTGTCTGTCCATCCAGCATAGTTTCTCTTTGTCTACCTCGGCTTCTTTTGTCACTGATCTTTTCAGTTGTCCCTTCTCCTGTGCACCCTGTTCAGCTCTCGTAGTGTGGTGTTAGAAGCTGAACACGGTGTATTTGACTCATATTCTCTGTGTGGTAGTATGCTGTTTGGTAAACTTTGCAAAGTATCTTCCCACTGGCTGTCCATGTGGTTCCAATTATTTGTTCCCGGATGACCATCTTCCTCCTGGCTCTTGACACTACTTTGTTGGCGTGCCTTTTCCACGCCAGACTGTCATAACATGTGATTCCTCTCTCTCTCTCTCTCTCTCTCTCTCTCTCTCTCTCTCTCTCTCTCTCTCTCTCTCTCTCTCTCTCTCTCTCTCTCTCTCTCTCTGTATATGTGTGTGTGTGTGTGTTTTTTTTTTTAATTTTCTTCTATGGTATTCTATTTATCTGGATGGTGCCTACTTTTTGTTTTGGGGAGAGGGTAAAAAGAGCGATGCTGCACTTGTTATTGCTTATGCGGACACACCGTCTAATTGCCCATGTAACAATTGTAGCTGTAGCTCTTTGTAGCAGTCTGGTGGCCACTGTTTGCTTGATCATGTGTGTACCATAGGACTAGGTCATCGGCGTACATTGCCATTTGATTTTGCTCGTGGTATATGGGCAGCTAGGTTTGTAATGTGTATTAGAAAAAGTGTGGATGACCGGAAACTATCTTGGTGGACATCACGAAGCAGCTGAATTTCTTGCTCTTGCGTCCATCTATCTACACTCTCTGATTGTGTACGAATGTTTTCAGCAAATTGTACATTATTCTATTCATTTAATAGTTTCTCACTATCCTCATTAGGCTTTCCTTCCAGACCGCATGAAATGCCTTTCATGGATCTATCCATGCCGCAAGCACCAGTTTCTTATCTTGGAATGCTTCTTTCATTTCTTAAGAGGCGGGTTGCCTGATCTTCCGTAGAATAACACTGCCTGAAGCCTACTGTGTACAAGAATATTTTCACTTTCAATGTGCCACTGTGGTCTGAGATTGTTCAGGTGCTTCATTGTTCTGCGGAGACTGCTGGTATGGCTAATTGGTCTGTTGCTGGAGGTAATATAGCTGTCTTTCCCACGTTTCAGAAGAGATATCACGATGGCTCCTCTCCAAGTCTGTGTAACTCCGCTTAAGTCTAGCAATTATTGAAAGATCTGTGGGAGCTTTTCTGGACTCTTGTTTCTAGGTTCTTAGTCTATTCTGAAGCCATTTTTACTCATATTTTCTATAGAAGAATGTTATAAAATGCTTCACTTTCTCCCTTTTCCGCCATTGTTGATATGTACACATGCAGTAATGTGATATTACCTGATTTGACGTTATAATTGCACTAATGATTCTCTCGCCGATGGTATTATGACCAAGAACTGTGCATGACAAATGACAGTATATTCCTCTGCACATGGATTGGTGTGTAAAAAATGGCAGGCTGATAGACTGGCTGCTGTTCTTCCGGGCGGCTAACTACTTTATGAAAAGGATAATGGGACTGAGAAGATAGTGCCGCAAAACAGAGGATCTACATTTGGATAGACTGGTTCAGCGGCTGTGAGCAGTGTCTGCACGATACTCAATGCAAAGTGGTAAATGCGGTGGCTTTCTAATCAGGCTGCCACTGGTACCATAAGCACGCAGACTGTTTGTTGGCTACCGAAGAAGGGTACAAAGCAGGTGTGTGGGGTTGTCCCGAGCGCAATGATGTTCATTCTTGAACTGATTCCCAAACCCATGTTATATAAATCCAGTTCAGAATGTGAAAGGAACCAGGTCTGCGTGATCGAGAGCGGACGTACTGATTTCTGTCTCTTTGTAAACCTGTATGGTGTTAAGTATATGTTGAATGTACTTAATACAGTTTGTGAATGAATATGCATGCGTAGATATTGCTATTAATAGAAGTGTATCAATGAATATACACATACGTTATATATATGTTGGACTAGATGTTAATAGAAAAGTATGAAATTATGAATGAAAGCAACACTGCTGTTTTCTCTATAAACATCAACGTCACAGGCTAGCATTGTCACAAGGCTTGTCACTTGAGAGCTTCGCCGCGGCCAAAACAAAAACACCCGTTTGCATTCATATTTACGAAGACAGGGAGAGTGGTAAACATAAACAAGTATGACGTAGGAAAGGTACATTACAGAGTGGCCAGAAAAGAAGCACGCGGCAGGTTAGCTAACCAATAACGCTAATTATAGTTTGACGTGAACGCGGCGCTTTTCAAGTGCTTTCTGTACATTTGAAGCGTATTCACCAGATGCACTTGGCGAGTGTTTTATTATCTCTTAGCGTGAAAAGTAAAATGACTATTTTTTCCACTCTTGGAGCCGTATTTGGATATTTGGGCCCTTCTCTTTCGCTCTTTATTCCCCATTGGGGTATAGACTCAAACAACTCTGAAGCATCCTATCCTTTGCTACCTCATGCACCTCACCCCATTCCCACACATTATCGTCCTATCCTTTGCTACCTCATGCAGCTCACCCCATTCTCCCACACATTATCGTCCTATCCTTTGCTACCTCATGCAGCTCACCCCATTCCCCCACACATTATCGTCCTATCCTTTGCTACCTCATGCAGCTCACCCCATTCCCCCACACATTATCGTCCTATCCTTTGCTACCTCATGCACCTCACCCCATTCCCACACAGTATCGTCCTATCCTTTGCTACCTCATGCAGCTCACCCCATTCTCCCACACATTATCGTCCTATCCTTTGCTACCTCATGCAGCTCACCCCATTCCCCCACACATTATCGTCCTATCCTTTGCTACCTCATGCAGCTTACCCCATTCCCCCACACATTATCGTCCTATCCTTTGCTACCTCATGCAGCTCACCCCCATTCCCCCTCACATTATCGTCCTATCCTTTGCTACCTCATGCAGCTCACCCCATTCCCCCACACATTATCGTCCTATCCTTTGCTACCTCATGCAGCTCACCCCATTCCCCCACACATTAACGTCCTATCCTTTGCTACCTCATGCAGCTCACCCCATTCCCCCACACATTATCGTCCTATCCTTTGCTACCTCATGCAGCTCACCCCATTCCCCCACACATTATCGTCCTATCCCTTGCTACCTCATGCAGCTCACCCCATTCCCCCACACATTATTCATTTCTGTCTCTAATTCTCTTCTCCCTATATTTTTAGGTCTTCCTCTATTGGGCATATGGTGGTGGCTTCATATTTTTGTATGTGGATAAATCAATCAGCCAAACTGAGTATGTGGTCAATTTAACACCGGCCGACATCACTTCTCAGAACATTTTCTGGTGCCTATTTTAGGTTGGGTGGACATGGAAGCCGAGGCAGTTTTCTTTTTAATCAAGAAGTAACGTTTAGTGTACTCGCTGAAACACGACTGCTCACACGCTCATTTTTATTGCAGTAACATCAGAGTAAAGCTGATATCATCATCATCATCATCATCATCATCATCATCATCATCATCATCATCATCATCATCATCATCATCATCACGTGCCTTTCAAAGTGGCGTAGTTGTTGATGTCTCCCCACAGATCTTGGTCCCTGGTATTGTGAATCAGCTCTATTGATGACATTACGCCATGACATTGTCTAAGAGCATCAAACATCATTTCTCTGCCTCTTCTATGGCTGATCCTTCCAGTCGTCATGGTGTTTTTGTATGCATCTCTCCTCATTACATGACCACACTTTTTGTCATCATCTTATTTTTTTTTAAAACGTATGTCCTTTACAGGACATTTTGCAGTCAACACGGGCGTTTTTTTTACTGTTGTTGATGTCTTGGCAAGTTTACGTTCAGTAGTTTACCATTGCTTTTTGAACGACCGGCACCCGTACCATTTCTTAAAAATCCAGCGCAACGCGGCCTGCTGCCATATCGCGTGCAGCAGTGTTTCGAGTGCGGGTATGTGGGATCATTAAACGTGTCCGTACTGCCTTCACCAAGGAGACCGATCACCATCTTATAGTTGTGTATGCTATTCTACTTATATTAACCAATTCTATGCAATCGTGTTCAGTTACTCTGGTCGACCAAAGCATTCAAATAATTCGCACAAGAAACCACATTTCCGCTGCCTCTACGCTCTTCCTAATGTGTTGTTCAGGTTCCAAGATGACTGCATTGCAGCGGAACAGATTCCATATAACATTTCTTTGGTTTAACCGTTGGTTGTGCTTTCTTGATATTCAGAAATGTCCATTTTCGTTCTCTATATTACTACAATGTCCAACTCTCTATATTACTACAGTGTCCAAGACTCTCTCTTACTTCATTATCCAACATTCTTTATTACTATAATGTCCAACACTCTCTATTACTACAGTGTCCAACTCTCAGTTACTACAATGTCCAGTATATCAGTGGTTCTCAACTTTTTTTGGCCATGCACCCTTTTACCATATGTTCAGAATGTCATCCCCCCCTTTAGTATTTTCTTCCTATAACCCCCCCCCCCCCCCGCCCCTTTTATTTTACACAGTATACGTAAAAATGGAAGCTAAATTTAATAACACATACTAGAACAAGTCTAGACTCTATATATAAAACATGATTTGCAGGTCTACTTACATTATAAAACGAATTTCAGAAGTACGAGAAATACAGAACCGTAAAGTATGGAGGGAAAAACAGTATCAAGTAATCGGTTCTTGTATTAACATGATCTTGAAATAATCGTAATTCCCCTTGGAGGAAAATTCCCCACCGGTTGAGAACCACTGCTCTATACTCACCTCTCAAACCTGTTAAAATACAGTTCTTTCATTCGCTCCTATTGTTCCTCCTCTTCCCCCTTATCCTCCCTCCTTCTTATTATTCTTCTTATTTTCGCCACCTCTACGTCTTCGTCACCGCCCCTTCACCACCATTTCCCCCCTCCCCAATATTATAATCTGCGGGGAGCACCTGCTAACGAATGCCGACTACTTGGATGTGATGTGTTTGTGACATGTCTGATTTAGTTATGTATGAAGCCAGTTCACGTGGCCGAGTTATCTGTACAGATAATTCAGGTGTCCGCGACAGACAATGGCTAAACAAATACGACGGGCTGTGATACTAAGGAGAAACACGCCGACCTCCGGGACAGTTTGACTTGTTCTCGCTTCTCACCCCAAGGGTCACGAAAACAAGGCTATCTATATTGCCGACATGATATGACAAGGGTATGTATATCTCGCACAATCAGGTTCAATCATAAACCACGCTGAACGCAAACCCTTACGGCGGAACAGTTGTCATAATATGAAATTAGATCCGTAGATGTATCATCATCATCATCATCTTCCACTTCTGCCGTCAAGCGTCGTGGGGAGGAATAATTTGCGTTCCAGCGCCCGGTGGACGGCACTGGATAGTGTCATTCCGTGTGGTTGTACAATGTCTCTGATGTCGTCAATCCATTTTCTTCTTGGACGTCCTTGTGGTCTCGTCGCAGATGATCTTTGATGTAAGGCCAATGATGGTAGTTGCTGGTGTTGCATTCTAACGACATGGCCAAACCACTTGAACTTCTGTCTTTCAATAAATGTGGCACAAGGTGTTGATCCCTCAGTCTGTCTGA
This sequence comes from Cepaea nemoralis, assembly GCA_014155875.1. Lineage (NCBI taxonomy): Eukaryota > Metazoa > Mollusca > Gastropoda > Stylommatophora > Helicidae > Cepaea > Cepaea nemoralis. The sequence continues at coordinate 47,796 of JACEFZ010023399.1, forward strand.
TAATAGCATTTCTTACTCGGTCTCGGATTGTTAAGTTGGGAGCTCTCCTCAGGCACCTCATTTCGCAGGTGTTGATTTTCGAAGGTGTAATTTGGATAAAGTCCAGGTTTGGGATTGGTAGCATAGGGTTGGATGTGAATATGCTGTTTATTATCTGTCGTTTTGCGGACATGGGTATGTTTGGATGTTTCAGTAAGGGTGATAGTTGATATGTAAGTGCACTAGCTTTTTGACATCTGATTTAAATTTCTCTGTCCAATCTGCCATCTTCTGTGATCATACTTCCAAGGTATTTGAATTCTTTAACTTGTTTCAGAGTTGTGCTATTTATATGTATACTTAAGTGGGCCTGGCGATCTGCTAACTTGCATTACTTCGGTTTTGGCTGTGTTTATGCTCATATTGTATCTGCTGCAGGTTGAACTCAGATTACTGATTATTAATATGATTTTGTAGTCTGCCCTCATCGATGTAAAACAGACACTGATCGTCTGCAAATAGAAGTTCATTTATTCCCTGTGGGTCAGTTGTTTCATCTGGAGTAAAGAGTTATAAATTTTCTGAATCTGTTCTGTCGAGACTTGCTTCTTTGGAAATTCTGTCCATGTAGATATTGAATAGCAGGGGAGAGAGCACACATCCCTGCCTCACTCCTGTATTGACTATGAACATATCTGATATACCTTCCTGTGTTCTTACTGCACTTTGGCTCGAGTGGTACATAGCTATGATGTTTTCTAGCAGTTGCCCTTCTATCCCGTAGTCTTCAAGGATGGTCCATAATTAGTATCTGTCTACTCTATCGAAAGCCTTTTCCTGATCTGTAGATGTATGTAACACTTAAATTTAACACATGTGTAGGAAATGTGATTGGTTGATCTGAGGAAGACCATGGTGTGTTATGGCAACGGAGCTGAAGGTATAAAGCAGTGGTTCTCAACCGGTGGGGAGTTCCCTCCCCCGGGGGGAGGGAATTTTAGTTTTTTTTTTGGGAGGGGGGGGGGGGAAATTAAGATTATTTCAAGATCGCTTTAATACAAGAACCGATTACTTGATATTATCTTACCCTCCATACTTTACGGTTCTGTACTTCTCACCCTTCTGAAATTTGTTTTATAACGTAAGTAGACCCGCAAATCACGTTTTATGTAGGCTTATAGATTTAATCTAGTGTTATTAAATTTAGCTTCCATTTTTACTTACTATGTAGGGGGGGGGGAGAATTTATAGGGATAAAATACGAAAGAGGGGGGGGGGGATGACATTCTGAACATATGGTGAAGGGGTGCATGGGCCGAAAAAGGTTGAGAATCACTTTTATAAAGTATCACCGAAAATCTGAGCGCTGAAGCAACAACAACAACAATAACAATAACAGAAGAAGGCGGAGGAGGATGAGGAAGGGGAATGATAGGACGAGGAAGAAAAAGGAAAATAGAAAGAAAAATAAGAAAAAGGAGAAGAAAAAGAATAGAAAGAGATAGAGAAATGGAGAAGACGATGATAAAGACCAAAGAGCATCAGCAGTAGCAAGTTTATAGTGGAAATAACGAAATATTAGATTCTAATGCAAGACAAAATGAGAAGACAAAGTTTGGAACATGTGACAACCGGGAAGGTTTGTAAAACAGATATTGAGTAAGACAGCGTGAGATAATTCTGGACAGTATTGTGTCATTTCACGGAAGGGGGTCATCACACGAATTAATCCATGCGAACTGATCAAAGCCGTCGTCGGGAATCACATTTTGTGGAGAAGCATGATCACCCATGTTAGCCAACAAAACACTGGATGGTGTTGATGATGATGATGATGATGATGATGATGATTAATGCAAGGGTGACAACTACACAAAGGCTTTCGATAAAGTGAGACATGTCGACATGATAAGGATGCTTGAAGATCTACAAATTGATGGAAAAGACCTTAGACTTGTAAAAAACATATATTGGAAACAACAAGCTGCCATCAGAATTGAGAACGATGTAGGCCAATATCAGCCTATTAAAAGAGGTGTGAGACAGGGATGTGTAATGTCTCCAGATCTTTTTTCCCTGTACAGTGAGAATATTTTCAGAAATATAGAAGATATGGAAGGAATCAACATTGGAGGACGATACATCAATAACATTAGATATGCAGATGATACAGTCTTGATTGCAGACAATGAACAGGACCTGCAACATTTAGTAGATGCGGTTGTTGCACACAGTGAACAACTAGGATTAGAACTGAATAGTAAGAAGACACAGATTATGGTCGTCACTGGGAAGAAGGAAATACCACAATGTGATATACGAGTAAATGGGCACATTCTTAAGCAAGTGAATCGATACAGCTATCTCGGAACAGTCATAACATCTGATGGGAGATGCCTAGAAGAGATTTTAACAAGAATTGCTATTGCAAATATAGCCTTTTGCAAGATGGAAAACATACTGACCAATAAAAAGATATCAATTGAAACGAGAAAAAGAGTGTTGAAGTGCTACATAGAACCTATACTTTTGTATGGATGTGAAGCGTGGACAATGAGCAGCCAAGCTGAAAACCATCTGATGGCTGTGGAAATGTGGTTTCTGAGGAAAATGCAAAGAATACCATGGACAGACAGAAAAACCAATGAACAAGTCCTTCAAGAAACAAATGAAGATCGTAAACTGATTAGAGTCATTAGACGCAGACAGTCACAATTTTTTGGACATGTTATGAGAACTTGGTGACAACTGGTAAGATCGAAGGGAAGAGACCAAGGGGAAGACCGAGAAGTAAATACCTGGATGGCTTGGCCACGTGGCATAGTCGAGACAAACACGGAGCTGATCCACGACTCTGGTGTTCGAGTGAGATGGCAGAACATGACCGCCCACGCTTACCGGCATGGCACATGATGGATGGATGGACAACAATTTGGATTAACAATTAAATATCAAATATTAAAAAACAATTGTAAACGTGTAAATGTCACATGCATAAAAGGATAAATACTATTAATGCGTTAGGTTAAGGGGGGAGGGGGGGGGGGGGAAGACAGTCCAAGAAGCTATGTTTAATTGCGCGACCTGCTAGCACACTTACGTTTCTGATTGTTCGGTATATACAAAATAGGGCTTTGTTATTTCTGAATGTCACATCACCACGTGATCTTATTTCTTGCTTTGTTACGAAGTTTCTCATGGTTTTATTCACTTTCTCCCATGTTATTGCTTTGACTGTTTATTTTGTAGACTCAGCAGTATACCTGGTGTTACTTAGCATTCGTTTGATTTCTTTGATTCTCATCCAGTCACTTTGAGTAATAGTCTTGTTTGTATGCAATTAGTGATTGACTGTATGTATCATCTCAAACTTGTCACACACGGCAGCAGTCAAAATTTCAGCCACACCACAGGAAGAGAAAACCTGGAACATACTTTCATATCTGCTAATACAGTGGTTCTCAACCGGTGGGGAATTCCCCCCTAGGGGGGAATTGTAGGGTTTTCGGGAGGGGGGGGGGGGAATAATTAAGATTATTTCAAGATCGCATTAATACAAGAACCAGTTACTTGATATTGTTTTTCCCTCTAAATTTTACGGTTCTGTACTTCTCGCCCTAATGAAATTTGTTTTTAACATAAGTATACCTGCAAATCACGTTTTATATAGATGTCTAGACGTGTTCTAGTATGTGTTATTAAATTTAGCTTCCATTATTATGTATACTGTGTAAGGGTGGGTGGGGGGGGGGGGGCGGAATTTATAGGGAGGAAATTCGAAAGGGGGGGGGGATGACGTTCTGAACATATGGTAAAGGGGGGCATGGGCCAAAAAAGGTTGAGAACCACTGTGCTAATAGGAATGAAAACAGAGAGAGAGAGAGAGAGAGAGAGAGAGAGAGAGAGAGAGAGAGAGAGAGAGAGAGAGAGAGAGAGAGAGAATATTGGGCAGTTTTAGATAATGACATGAACAATGTCAGCGCATGCATTGGCACATAATGATAGAGAAATGGGAGGTTTAGAACAACATGATCGCCCAGGCCAGTCTGCACGCTTCTTAACAATGATATTTATTTTCACCAGTACTAAAATGAGTTTCCGGACAAGACAGTTATGTCCTGCGTCATTGGGAATTTTAAAAAAGGATAGTAGCAACAGAAAAAAGGAAGATTGATTTGTCACAAGTTTCTCCAGGAAATAGTCCCCGTGTCTTTACAAGGCATTTTGTTGACCACATACGTTGTAAAGGAAATGAGAGACGATTGCACGGGTTATTGATTTCTCCGTAAGCAGTTTCTGTTTTAACCTCACCGTCCAAGTTGTTTTTGAAGAAGTTCAGGAGAGGAATCGATGATTCTTGGCCATGTGATGTGAGCTCATTAGAATAAAGAAGCTGTTTGTTGGTAATTAGAGCTTTTTTTCCCCGTTCCTGGGCGGTTTCGTTTTACATCCTTCCGTCTTCCGTGTCAGAATTTTAAAGAATTTTCCCCGAAGCAATTTTCTGCTATGGGTCTGTGATGTGAAAGGACCATCACATTTCGAAGGCCTGAGAACAAGGAGAAGTAAGGAAAGTTATTGTTAACATTTCATATATATAACGCATTGGATAATACTTGTAAAGATGACATAGGACGTAATCCCATGCACTGTTTTTCGTTACTTCAGTACCTGCCAGACGTCATTTTCCGTACACTGGCTTTCGTTAATTCTGTATTCTGCCAGACGTCGGTTCCACGTACTACATTTCCTTAATTCACCATTCAGCAAATCGTCAGTGCCATGTACTATAGTTCATTAATTCAGTGTTCTGCTGATCGTTCGTGTAGTATCTTTCGTTAGTTCTGTGCTCCGTCATTTGCTAATTCCATATACTGTTTTACGATAATTCAGTATTCTGCCAATCGTCAGATCAGTGCACTGTTTTTCGTTAATTCAGTATTCTGCCCATTCTTAGTTCCATTGGTTTCGTCAGTCTCTGAGAAGTTCTTGTTAGCTCCATGTACTTTTTCTTTCGTTAATTCAATATTCTGTCAATCGTCTTTTTTTCATGTACTAATTTTCGTTATTCAATATTCTACCACTCGTCAGTTCCGTGCACTACCTTTCGTTAGCTCTGTGTACAGCGTTTGCTAGTTTCAAGCAAGTACTATTTTTCGTTAAATCAATATTCTGCATATTCTTAGTTCCACGTTCTTCCTTTTGTTAGTTTTGTGTAACTCCTGTTTGTTAGTTCCATGCACTGGTTTCCGTTAATTCAATAGTTTGCCAATCCTTGGTTGTACCCTTTTCGCTAATTCTGTGAACCGCTTTTTTTCATGTACTGCATTTCGCAAATTATTAGTGTTACGCCAATTGCCAGTTCCTTGTACTGCTTGTCGTTCGTCCCGTGTACTTTCCATGTAACTAACTGCCTTTTATCAACAAATAGATTGAGTCTTCCCAGGAATGCTACCTGGTCAAAAAAGCACGCTAAAGCCGGATGTGTTGGCCTACGGGTTTAAGGGTTTACGGGTTTTTTAAGGGCGCATAATTTAGACACACCGCAATCGCATCTGAAAAAACACTCCGGATAAACGCAGAGAAGAAGAAGATTGAGTATGTAGATCTGGCAATGTAATTACTGACAGTGAATAATTCAATTGGTCAGTCTATGAGTCGTGGAAATGTACTTCTTAAAATACTTATATTTTATATTAAAATACTTAAGGACGTTAAGTAAATATGCAGTTTTTAACTTCAGTGTCTCCCCCTCGCCCCATATTCTTAGATACATTGAACACAAATGTTCGCTCGCACGCACGCAGACACACATGCACATACACACACAAGGCGTCGTGAAATAAACCCGCGCATGCTGTTTCATAACCGGTCTCTCTGGCCGAGGGGTTACAACACTTTCTCCGTAATCCCGTTTATCACGCAGAGTCTCGTAGCGGGCGAGAGCTGGAGGCGGTTCGATCCCCGCTGGTGACTTGTGGGATAACTGAGCCGGCCGCTCAGAAACCAATGGCAAACTACTGAGCGTAACCTTGCCAAGAAATCAACAGACAGCTAAAAGATGCTGCTGTTGACAGCGATGTCCTGTAAGGGATATGCGAATTTTAAAAAAAATGCTGTTTCATACCTATACAGATTACGGTGACCAAATGGTTCAATGAGCAACGACAATTTATTTTCGCGGACGGTAACAGTCGTCTCCCTAACCAGTGGGATGCCAGTCTGAATGCCTACGGTGACCGCTTCTGATGAGTTCAAGTGCCTGCTTGCTTCTTTACAGCTGCTTTGTGTATTTCTGCCACAATGGCTGATATACATGCACGTGTGTAATAAAGCCAATCGGGCGGGTTTTATTTGATCACGCCTCGTTTATCAAAGCCAGAAGCATAACAAGTATTAAGGTAAATAGGTGACACTAAAATCAACAGACATGATGGTTAGTGCAGACCAAGTCATCGTTAGATTTCACGAGTGTAGGTCACGAGCTGTCACATACATACCTATCTCCATGACTGGTCTAAGGTGCAAAAGATGGCCTCATGGATTGCTCCAACCGACCCGGAAATTCGTACCTCAAGAAACCAGTTGTACAACTCCAGACTCTTATCAATAGGGAGCCGGTACTTGACGAACTCTGATAAAAACAGTTATCATACATGGTGAGGGTGTTGTTGATTTAATCACGTGAGAATTATTGCCAGAAAACAACTCTAAAGACACACAGAAGTGTACATAGCTGACCACTAAAGCTATCCTTGACTCCCTTCCTGATGGCTACAAAGGCACAGGGGCGGTTACAGATAGTAAGGATCGAGACACCAGAGTAGGTGAATAAAGGAAACGACTAGATACGGTAGATGTGTGGAAGGGCCAGAACACGCTACACAGCTGAGAAACGTCTAATGGTAGATGAAATGCGCGCGCGCGCGTGTGTGTGTGTGGGGGGGGGGGGGGGGGGAGGGGAGATGTAAAGAATACCACTGACGGGCATAAAAATGAATGGACAATCCTTTCAGAAACTTGTGACAGTCGTAAATTGATTAGCTAAATTAGATATAGTCAAGAGTTCTTGAGAATGTTGTGAGGGGAAATAATCTTGAATACTTAGAGACAACTAGCAAATTTGATACGGGAAAGGGCAAGAGGAAGAACACAAAGAGGTAAATACCTGGATGTCTTGGTTACCTGGTAGAAAATGATCATGTACTTGATCCTAGACTGGTATCGCATGGTATCGCTCTGGTATCTCATTTGATACAGAGCTATGACCGCCCACGCTTATCGTTATGATGATTGAGTATACAAAGTACACTCACAGCTTATGAGGACAGCTTACGTACAGAACGCAATAAATAGCATATCTGTAGCGTCGGAGGTAATGAATGTGATTATAGATCATGTCTAGCACGAAGCAAGAAAAACTAGAACAGACGAACGTTAACAACGAAAACTGAAAGGCATACGAGGGGCGGTCAATAAGTAATACCTCCTTTTTTATCTATGTAAATACATTTTCGGTGTGCAGTTGATTACTTTAGCGGGATTCCTCAAATACTCTGCACTATGTATCACTACTGTCACAAAGTGAATGTTGACTAAGTGACAGATAGAGTGGCTATGGTTGTGTCTAGGGTATGTCCTTGTAACAATATGAGGTTGAACAACAGATTAACCAAGATGCATCACACCCAAACACCAGTCAGTGAACAAGCGTTAATTTGCGCACATAATATTCCTTTAATGATGAATTAACACAGACACATGTAGCATATAAATCCAGGAACAATAATTCTCTAAGAATATATCTCCATCCCGATGGAACACGTCGAATAACACTGCCTCTCAAGGCTACTAAAATATCGTCCCACACGACAGGTATACTAGCCTCTCTCTAGGCCCGACTCAAAGTAACCCACTATGGGTCTCGAATTCCACTCACTATCCCTGGAACCCACAGTGCGGAGTTATCTTCCAAAACTCCGTCACAATTCTTCACTTTATCAGACCATGACCTTCTCCTGGTCTGGTCTACACTCAACTCCTCTCAGCTCGGAGTCCAAACATTAACTGTCCGTCAATCTTTGTCCCTCTCTTTTCAACAATTCTATCCCCCACAATGCCTCACACACAACACACAACCTCACTGCTCCAACTGTCTGTCTCACCAGCTGACCTCTTCTCAGCTCGCCCCTTCAATTACTGTCCTCTCATTTACGCCCTCTGGGGGACCCACCATCCGCCCCATTTTATCTCGTGAACTGTTTATCTTGTACGGCCACTCACCTTAATGCCACTGAACACAGGCATGTGACACTACCCCACCCTCAAAAGAAAACATCGTTTTCAAATGTTGGGAGACTCATACTTATCAAATATGTGACCCAGACACATTGCCTGGGTAGTCGTTAGTATAAATGCAACTTACTCTAGCTACCACACTTAATAATATATCAAATACTCATAGTAAACTCCCATAATCCCCACACATAAATACAAACAACTTTCTATCTTTTGTATCAATGCATGAACTAATACATCACATCATAATAATAATACATCATAGAAAAGCATTATACTTATGTACCCACAGGTCTCTTACTACTTCACGACCCCACAATACTATTTGTGTACCGACCCTATATCAGGTGGTTCTGTTCTTGCATTAACCCCCCTCTGATTCCTGTCGATGCTGTGTCTACCTTTCATGTATCCATGACTCATGGTACCTCTACAATTACAACATCTGTTTGCTATCCCTAGCCCTGGGTCAGTAATGTCGCGAAAACTCTTTTGACCTGACTCAACTTTCCTATCTGCATATTGCACCGTTACACTTGAGTCTCTGTTTAGTCTGAGCTCTTTATTCAATCTTGGCCCATATACCTGGCACCTTGCTTTCTGCTGCATACGCCTTTTGCCTATGTGCCCTGCACATGCACTATCCTGAGCTGTTCTAGTATATCGGTCTCTCTGTGCTACAGGTACTGCTCCTTGCCCACGTGCAGTTCTGCTATCTGAAAACCTGCGAGTGAGAACATTGTTCTTCCTCTCGAAACACCATCTACCTTTCTTTGACTGCCTATGTTCTACTCTCCTACACCCTTGGGAACATTTGTTCAGAGTAGTATCTTGTCTCTGGGATTCACTAGCACTATATTTGGGATCCATTCTCATCTGCTCAGCTGTACTATCCTTGTCCTGAGTTCCTGTGTCTACTTCAAGTGCCTCTTCTACCTCATCTATACTCTCTAATTTAGGTTCTCTTGTGGTAACTACCTCGTTACTGCTTACACTATATTTTCGGTCCCAATAAACTACTTCCTCTTCTGTACAATCTTTAACTCCTATAACATTTCCTATGATCAAATCAGCCACTGGTGAGTCCAAAACACACGCTGTCACTCTTCCAGTGATATATGGTGTTTTTACTGTTATTATGGCTACTGGGTAGAACTCTACTGTGCCATTGAATGTTATGCATCTAATCTTTTTCCCTGTATAATCCGAGGGATCTATTAAACTTCTCCTCACTCCGATAGACGTACATCCGGAATCTCTAATTGTTAACGCTGGTCTATCATTGACAAATCCCTGATGTAGCTTCAAACTTCCTCCTTCATGGACTGCTGATCCTGCTTTAACTGTGTGACCACATATTAAGACTGGCTGACTGTCTTTTTCAAAAAGAGGTTTGCACCCACTACAATCTTCATTGTTCAGCGTCTCAATTACTTGTGCTGCATTTGAGTGCTCTGTTTCTCTCATCCTACATTGATGACTGACATGCCCGTTCTTTCCACATTTGAAACAAGTGATCTCCCTTTTACTGTTGTTCGTTGGTCCATCTGATGGTTGTGCATCACAATCTGCCATTTTGTGTCTCCAGCTCCCACAATTCCAGCATCCGGCATAATTTGGACGTCTCTGGAAGTTCCCTCTTCTATATGGGTACCGTCCTACTCTACCAACATTGTTTCCTCGGAAACCATTATCTTGAAGTTCTTGTTGCTCACCTTTCTGTGCTGAATCCACACTTTTCGCCCTTGGTCTGACGACTGGATTCTGGTCCTGTTTAATGTACGCTGCACAGACTATTTCCTCACTCATTAGTTTCCCAATAGATACGTTAGGATGTGCAGTCATGTAGTTTTGCCCTAACTGAGACATTGTGTCTATGTCCTTTGGCTTCCGTTCCTCAAAGAACGCCACTAAATTAGAATTGCATGCAGATACTACCTTGTCTCTTAACATTAGATCTACTAATTTATTAAAATCTTTCCCTACTTCTGCAAGCTCCATCCATTTGTTAAATGCATTCTTTACAGTGTTAACAAAGTCTGTGAAATCTTGATTTATCTCTGGCCCTAACTGTCTAAACTTTGTTCTATATCCATGTTCCGTTAGTTGGAACTTTGTCAGCAAACGTTGACGTAAGATAGTGTAGTTGTTCCTTTCTTCTACAGGTAAGTTGAACATGGTGTCTAGTGCCTTGCCCGTAAGAAGCTCCCCTAGTCTAATCGCATACTGTTCTTCGGGGATGCCTAACCCTTTCGCTGATGCCTGATATCTGTCAAGATAAGCTTCAAGGTTGTCTCGGTCCGTAAAATATGGCAGTTTTAATCTCTGTGACGACTGCGACGGTTTTCTACTTTCCTCACTTTGACCCTTCGATGCAAATTCTAACTTTTTAATAGCAATTTCCGCTTCCATCTTAATCTTCTCTTTCTCAATTTCCATTCTCATGTGTGTCTCTCTCTCTTCCTGTAGACGCTTGGCTTCCATTTCAGCCTGTCTTTGTTCTCTCTCAGCTAACTTTTCTTCCTGTAGACGCTTGTCTTCAGCTACCTTTTCTTCCTGCAGACGTTTTGCCTCGCGTTCATTATGCCTCTCCTCTCTTTCAATCTGTTTTTGTTCTTTTGCTTCGGCATACTCCTGTAACTCTTTACCCTTCAGGCCTATTCGTTCACCTGCTTCAATATATTCCATTAAAGTAGGCATCTTGTACTTGTGGACACGTTGCTGTCTGTCAGCCAACTATAAATGTGACGACTCTGCTGTTAGTCTTTGTGTCACTTCCCTAAGTACACCCACACTCCCTGTATACATAAATCCGTAGTGCTACAATATCACTCTGTACTCACCCAGTCACTCTATAAGCACTAGGTAGTGAGGTGGGAAGTATCACCTATACTCCCTCGTATATATATCTATGACCAAAAGTTCATGAAGTCCCTGGAAATATTGTTAAACATACATATAAAAACATATACACACAAATGGATGATAACACTAAGTGATGACTATCCAACGCTAGACTTCACAAGCTGAGTACACGGAGACGATGATGACACAGAAATAAACCACAGTAACAACCACAAGCTTGTGTAGAGACACCCACAGTGCGCGTAAAATAAAAATATAAATTGACCACGACCACTAGACAGCAGAAATGACGAAAGATCACAATAAAAACATATATCCGAACACAACAAATATTATATGTAAATATAACGAAAAGAAAGAGAGAAAGAAAAAGAATATATACTGAAAATATACACAGATCTGACGTCAGACAACTCGGCTCTAGATATTGGTTAAGACTATTTCAATGCCCCTGCACGATACGTCAACTCATTAACGTTTTTCTTACAAAAATATCGTAAGCACCAGAAAGACAAATAAATTATTGTGCTGTATCCCGACTCTCGAGAAACACCCCAACAAATCCCCTACTCTTGACAAACACTGGACCACATACAAGTAACAGCTTAACAACCGAAAACAATATTTATAAGACAATGAGCAGCAAACAGAATGTCCACATCGTTGGCCGATAAATATGTGCCCACTAATCCGTCGCCAAAAGTTCTTTTTATTCAATGTCTACGACGCTAGATTTCAAACCGACTTCTTGTTTTGTTGCGTGGTTATTGAATTCACGTGGTGATCAAAAGTTCCAACTGTCGACAAAAGTTGAAGATGATAGTGATATCCGTAACGTTATTGTACTTTCTCTGTACGTGGTAATAATCCAAAGTGTTCTTTCGATTTGTTGTTACTCTCGTTGCGGAGATGGCGCTTCGCTGTATCATATATGTTATAGATTCACCAAAAGAAAAGACCAAAATAATGGCAATAAATGTTCAACGCTTTCACTCTGTACCGCCAGTTCTTTTTGGCAACTGTATGCAACTATGTTCGCGGAGATGCCACGTCATCAATCGTTGACAAAATGTTTGCTGATTATAAGGTAATGCACACAAAGGGCTTTTAACAAAGCCGAACATAAAGTCTAGTTTCACACAAAACCAGCTTGTTTATCCAGTTCCACTATGGGACATCTCAGTAACTTTCCACTGTCCACGGCCTTGACCTTGCCGGACACCTCAATTTCTCTTTATCACTCTCAGTGGAAAATTCCTCCGTAACACAGTTTTCACACAAACACTTGACAGCCCCACCCGGCTGCGGTAGGGGTACTGTTACTATCCCCTTCAGTCAACTGTCCGTCAAATCAGCGACTGCCAATTTTTCTCTGTTTTCCAAACTTGTACTTCCCCAGTACCTGGACGCTGGTGTACCCACCCGTCCTATTTACTGCGTCGAATAATCTCGACCAGTCAACTTGCAACAACACACTTTAGGACTGACCGCACTTGTTACAAACACTGTTTTGTCCACTCGAATTTACCTGTGCTGTCCTTGACGTGAACTGACTGCTCGCCTGTGACCTCCGCCGCGCATTTTCCCCGCGCGCTGACAGTTTTTCTTGGATGTGGCGTCTTACACACACCAAAGAGTTGCTGTTAATTTCTTGACGCAGTACTGTCTAAATTGATGGAACTAAGTCACAGATAATAACTCCTCTCTTTCAGCGAAGAGCCCACAGATATCTCAATATTGCACGGTGTTCCTTGACCGAATGCAGCTATGGTTTGTAATCCTGTCTTCGCCTACTGGCCATTACTGGATTGAACTTGGAAAACCATGTTGTTGCGCTTAATGAACTGATTCGTACTGATGTAAAATACCGAAGTCCAAGATCGGACAGCCCTCAAAAATCTTCTCTGTCACAAAGTGAATGTTGACTAAGTGACAGATAGAGTGGCTATGGTTGTGTCTAGGGTATGTCCTTGTAACAATATGAGGTTGAACAACAGATTAACCAAGATGCATCACACCCAAACACCAGTCAGTGAACAAGCGTTAATTTGCGCACATAATATTCCTTTAATGATGAATTAACACAGACACATGTAGCATATAAATCCAGGAACAATAATTCTCTAAGAATATATCTCCATCCCCGATGGAACACGTCGAATAACACTGCCTCTCAAGGCTACTAAAATATCGTCCCACACGACAGGTATACTAGCCTCTCTCTAGGCCCGACTCAAAGTAACCCACTATGGGTCTCGAATTCCACTCACTATCCCTGGAACCCACAGTGCGGAGTTATCTTCCAAAACTCCGTCACAATTCTTCACTTTATCAGACCATGACCTTCTCCTGGTCTGGTCTACACTCAACTCCTCTCAGCTCGGAGTTCAAACATTAACTGCCCGTCAATCTTTGTCCCTCTCTTTTCAACAATTCTATCCCCCACAATGCCTCACACACAACACACAACCTCACTGCTCCAACTGTCTGTCTCACCAGCTGACCTCTTCTCAGCTCGCCCCTTCAATTACTGTCCTCTCATTTACGCCCTCGTTAACCGCATTGACTCCACAGAACATTCATCGAGTTGATGCCACCGTTAACAAACGTTTGAATAACCCAGGCGTTTAATGATGGTCTGGGCACTGTCTTTACTAATGGACAACATGGAATATAGCTCATCCACTGCTACCCGACGGTCTCCAGGAAGGATGTCATCAACTCGATGAATGTTGTCTGGAGTCAATGCGGTTGACGGACGGCCAGTCCGCTTTGCGCCAGCCAGTGAGGATTGACCTACTTCAGCTTCGTCACAACGACGTACCCAATGTCGGACAGTGCTAACATCCACTGTTGAATCTCCATAAACAATACTCAAACGTTCGTGGATGCGAATCGGGGTCTCGCCTTCAGCATTGAGGAATTCTATGACATTACGTTGCTTTAACCGAACTTCTTCGGTGGCCATTTTTAAACCGTTACTGTTGCGCAACCCGTGACTGAAACAGGTTGGTAGTGATGCATAGTGCAGAAGAGTGTTTGAGGAATCCCGCTAAATTAATAAATTGCAAATCGTTAAAGTATTTACATAGATACAAAATAGGAGGCATTAGTTACTGACCGAACCCTGTAGACAGTAGTGTCTATATACGCCTCCACAATCTGTGGTCACTTGTGTGTCTATGTACATCTATCAGAGAGAGAGAGAGAGAGAGGAGAGAGAGAGAGAGAGAGAGAGAGAGAGAGAGAGAGAGAGGCGGGCGGGCGGGCGGACGGACGGACGGACGGACGGCATTGGCTGTTAGCACTGTTGGATATTGGAAGAAGTTTCAGAAAGGTAGAAGTTGTCACTATATGTTATATACACTGAGCATTGACATATAATGTACAAGTTGTCACTATATTTTATATACACTGAGCATTGACATATAATGTACAAGTTGTCACTATATTTTATATACACCGGACAAATCAACAGAAGATGTTCATGTCGGTGCTGCAGGAGAGCCCTAACCATTTCTCGAAGTCTGTAGGTTAAAGGTCGTGAATTCACTTTCGCTGTCCCTGACATACCGGGTTGGTAGACAACCGCCGGCGAGTTGGGTGACGCATTGAGGTTATTTTCCCGATGGCATGAGCGTCGGACGTTCAGAAAGTATTGGCAAACTACTGAACGTAAAATGGCTAGGAAAATCACAGACAGCTAATAACTGCTGAGGTTGATTGCGACCCCTGTAAAGGACATGCAGCTAAAAACAAATTCCTTGTACGGACAAGAGAACAAACAGATCTATTCAACAAAACACGCAAAACTGAAGAAGATTGGTTATTAAGACAAATATCCAGGCGAACCTTCTGGCCTAGAGAGACAGCAGTGGAAGATAAACTCTATGGACCGCTGAGTGAACTAAAAAGACTGTTAGATTCATACAAGAGACAACATTGCAGTTTTAAACATAATTTTAGGCGAACGAAAGAAGAAGAAGAAGAAGAAGAGGACAAGTAACATCGAGGGACATGAACAGTTTTGGGGCATTAAAAAGACATTAATTTCTAGACAATATAATTATGGGGTGTCTTATTGGTTTTTCTGTCCTTCCAACATATTATTTACATTGTCCACAGAAATCACATTTCCACTACCACTATATGTCTCTTACTCTGCTTATTGTCCATATTTTACTTGCATGTATGAGTTCTATAGATTACCTTGCCACTCTTTTTCTTTCTTCATGTAACAGCTCTTTATTGGTGAATCCCTGTCCAGCCAGCTTTGCCGTAGCGATTCTGCGATTCATGTTCTAATCTCTGCAACGCACCTTTCGTCAGATGTTCTGACTGCTCCGTGATAGCTGTATCGATTCACCTGCTTAAGAATTAAGCTAGGCTTAGGGCACTTCAGCGGGTGCGTTGGCGGGTCGGTTAGGAAGTTGCGCTAACAGTGGCATCAGCGCGGTCAGAGAGAGTTCAATACCTGGAGATACACCAACCTGAGATTACTTATTCCGTATAAATCTGGGCTCGCCGCTCGCTAATGGAGGGGAACATTTGCCATCTAATTCACCATGCACTCAGACCTGAGAAATTAGACGCCCTGGCCTAGGGTTTAACGCTTTTCTCCGTAATCCCGTATATTCCCGTGAGTAACGTAACCTGCGCGAGAATCGGTAGCGATTCTCGCCGTGTTGGTAACTTACGGGGCATGTGAGTCGGTCGCTCAGAAAGCATTGGCAATCTACTGAGCGTAATCTTGCCTAGTACATCAACAGCAGCTAAAAAATGCTATGGGACTAGTGTTTTAAAAACCAAAGCATATGAACACCTTTTTTTCTTATTGTCTTTGACAGCGTTTTATTGTTAATTATGAATTAACGCTCTACTGTCCTGTATTCTGAAACTAGAATTAATTTTCATGCGTCTCTTTTAAAAATAAATTTAAAAAACAGTTTTCTCTTGAACTGTTAGGAACTCTGTTGAGGCACACCAGGCCTGCTTGTAGCGAGCCAAGCACTCCTAGAGACGAGACAATTTACCCCAACCATGTCATTTTCTGCCAGGTCGAGCCAGTCTAACGTGGGCACCATGGGATATCTTGGGAAGTAAATATGACCGGTGTGTTGCTGACCACAACATCCACAGAGCACCGATTGGTCTAGACAAATATGGGTCCAGCACAGTATGCATAATGCGCCCGAAGTCGTGTATAATGGTTCTTTACTTGCTTGCTTGCTTGCTTGCTTACTTACTTGCTTGCTTGCTTACTTACTTGCTTACTTACTTACTTACTTACTTACTTACTTACTTACTTACTTACTTGCTTGCTTGCTTGCTTGCTTGCTTGCTTGCTTGCTTGATTGCTTGCTTGCTTGCTTACTTACTATGTCATCTTTTACTGTGTGGCAGAAGAGACTAATGTACGACGTCCATTTGTAATTTGGAAAAGCCTGGCGCCAATTACGGTGTCGGGTTACACGGAATTATTAACTTCAGGTTGGTGTATTCCTTGTTAAAATAAGAATAGTGGAGCAGAAGTCAATCTTCTCCGATTAACTGCAAACAAGTAAGAGGGCTTGGCCTGTTTGCATACAGCGGCCGCCGGTACATAACAGAACATTTCATGACACCCATTGTTTGTTGGCTGGGTGCACAAGGGAGCCCAGGTCAATTAAAGGTGAAGAAATCAATTCCCAGCATCGATGGAGATTCGAACACACGACAATGGACCCGACAGTTAGCGTGTTAGCCACTGCTCTAGGGCAGCTGCTATCTGTTAGTAAGCTGTTGTATTATTGGTGGAGACAGGAACCGAGCTAGAATATTAACACGTGAGTGGGTGTAATGGCGTGTTTCCAAGAAATCAGTGTCCAGTATGCTGTCTGTAATAAAGGCATCCAAATTGGACAGATAACCTTTTTTAACTATACACACTACAATGCCAAACCCGGACAGTGACAGAAATAGAGAAAAGAAAAATCACAAAATAAGTGAGATTCCTGGGAAGAAAACGCAATGTATCAAGAAGAGAGAAAATAAGAAATGAAGAAATCAGGACTAAAGTGGAGGTATGGCATCGCTAGATTTTATGAGAAGGCAGCAAGTCAAATGGTTTGGCCGTGCCACTAGGTTACCAACTAACAGTATACCACAACAAGCAATGATGTACAGACCAGACTGGAAGCAAAAGAGGAGGCCTTCCACGTAAACAATGGTAAGAGGAAATAGCAGTCCATGGAGATCTCAATACAGGAAACCCATAAACAGGCACTCTCCCGCTATTTATGCTTCACCTCGATACCGCAAGGTACAAGAGGACCATGATGGATGAGACACTACACAATGACTGCCATTTGACGGAAGACAGAATACAGTAGGTCATCACAGTAGAGGATCCTCCTACACGTCTTATGGTGCGTCGGGCAGGCGGTGCAGGGCCCGTTAGACCAAGCGGCACTATGTGGCAGATGTGTTCAGTATCTCATCGGTCGCCTTTATTTCCCAAGACATTCTTGGTACCCATTTTAGACTGGGTCGACGAGGTCAATTAGAAATACAATACGGAGGTGAAGAAATTATTATTTCTGATTGTATGTCCGATGTATGGCGCGGAAGCCTGGACATTGAACAAGCAATTACCGGGAAGGTTAACCCGGTCAACAAATGCCCGCAGAAGTCGGATGTGTCGGCCTAACGGCGCAAGAACGCAGCTCTGCTGTAAACAGGCACAACGCAATCACATCCGGAAAAAAAATTCCGGATGAACGAAGAAGAAGAAGAAGAAGAAGAACAAGCAATTAGAAAGTCGAATATAGGCCCTGGAGATGTGGATATACAGATGAATATGTCGTATTTCATGGAAACAAAAACAATCAAATGCAGAGGTTCTAGAAAAACTGGGAATGAAAAGAGGGTTGATGAAAGGAAATAACAAAGAGGCAAGTGAAATATTTCGACCACGTTAAAAGACATAACACTCTTATAAAAATCCATACAAGAGGGCAAGATTGAGGTCAAGCGAGCAAGAGGTAGACAACAATACAAGTGGGAAGATAACATCAAGAGATGGACGAACATCAGCCTGACAATATACTGTCAGGGCGAAAGACAGTGTTGGAGATCCATTATAGCCAACCTTCATTGTGGAGACGGCACCTGATTGATTGATTGATTGTCCGACGCAGGACAGTGCAGTCAGCCCAAGGTTGATTTTCTCGACAATTTGAGGTTCAGTAATTTGCCATAGCTTTCTGAACGAGAAGTCAGCGGTGAAGTCCAACTGATCGGTGTGTGGAATGAACCCACCATCCCGCTGTCAGCGCAAGCATGTTCAATCCCGAGCCCGTTTAAACCTCTCGGTCGCATCAAACCTCTCGGTCGCATCAAACTCCGCTAAATAAATGTATGGCCGTGTCCAAAGACGCAGACTGTGACAAAGAATCTTGGCGAATGGAAAAAACACGCATAGTAAAGGGGGAACCCTTCAACTGAAGTCGATATCAACGGGACGGGGGAGGGGGAAGTGAGAGAGAGAGAGAGAGAGAGAGAGAGAGAGAGAGAGAGAGAGAGAGACACACACACACACACACACACACACACACACACCACACACACCACACACACACACCACACACACACAACACACACCCCCCCACCCCCGAGAGAGAGAGAGAGAGGAGAGAAACACAGTTGATGATAAAGATAGGTGGAAACAGTCGCCGTGTCTGTGTTTTTCCATTCGTCGAACTTCTCTGTGATACTGTGTGTTGTGTTTATACTCCGACCCCAGTTTCGAGCGTGGGATGCGGAATTGCGAACTACGTCCGTGGACACCTTTCGCCCACTGAGCCGGCTGTAGTCCACTACTAATCATTGTTTTACTTTTCTCTCATTTGGGCTTCTCCTCCTCCTCCCCCTCCCCCCTCAGTGGGTGTTATCCCACCGGGTGGCTAAGCCAATCTCTGAACTTCTGACATTAATGCCCTTTAGTCCATTGACCCCGCCTGAACCACACCCGGTTCATTCCATCGACATCAAACGCGCTAAGCGCTTAAGACGTATTCAGCCAAACAAGGGTACAGAAAAGTAACCTTTGTAATTTCATGTAGTTGTGTCGGTTTGTGTTTGTTATGTGCTGACGAAGACTTTGGCCGCAACGTCCATTATGTTTCTTGTAATCGTGTTCTAGTAAAGTTCACAATCTACTTCTCGTGTTTTGGTGGTTCATTAATGACTCTAGTAACTGCTCGTCAGCCGCCAACCCTCATTTTGCAATCCATAATTAACGACTCTTATCAAGATAAGTAACAGCATGACACAGAAGTGTAATTACAAATACAAGAACCTGCTTACTGAAAAGTAGCGTCTGGTCTGTTCGTCTGTATGGATACGACTGCCGGAAAGTGGGTAATCAAATTGTGGGAACATTGCACGCAGTTAACAGGTTCAGTGCCAAACAAATAGGTTTGGACCAATCAAAAATGGATGGCGGAAAATGGGAAGTAGGGGTGTGTCACAGTAATGACCTAAAAGGTGTTAATAAGGTAA
>JACEFZ010023400.1:7500-15000 GCA_014155875.1 Cepaea nemoralis
TTTATAGGTTATTAAGCAGTACAAATAACTAATTATTGCAATTTTATTTTACTTATACAATTATACATTATATTTGACAATATGAACAAAAACTTTTACTAATTTGTTAACACAATTTTACAACTTGTTATTATAACAAATATTCTTTATTATCTATCAATGGTTTAATTTAGACACACAGTGACTACATTGTCACTACAGGTGTTGATTTCTAATGAGATGTATGTAACTGCTTGCAGGTTTTGACAATATTCTTGAAATCTGGAGCAAGTTTATGTGTTGAAATTCGCATGACAGCATGCAAGTTGCAGTCCGACAATAAAGACCTATTCTTAGATGTGTTGATCTTCAAGCAAGAGAATGCTTGATTGCAAATGTATGTTGATCCAAATAATGATAAAAGTTTAGCTTCAAAGTTTTTCTAGTTGGGAAATGATTCTTGTCATAAAGATCCATAGAAATCCAGCAAACCATCTGTCTTGAATTCCTCTTTCAGGTCATGATCTGCTTGTAAGTCAAGCAGCTCCAACTGTATGTCCTCTGTGGCTGTATCAGATTCTGCACTAAAAGGGGAACTGAGAATATTGAACAATGGCTCTAATTTCTTGAAATCTTGGAATCTCCATCCAAATTCTTCACTCAATGCATCTAATTGGGCTTTGTATTATTCAGTCATTTCACCAGAAATGGTTTCTTGTTTCAGCAAAGGGAAGTGACAAAATCTTTTTTCACTTGCTTGTCTGGAGAACAGTGAGAGTTTTGCCTGAAATGATTTTACATATACATACAATTCATGTGCAAACACACCATTGCCCTGAAGTCTGACATTCAGTTCATTTAACTTTTCCATAATTTCAATGGCAAACATAAAGTCTAACTGCCACTCTTTATTGACAATGTTAGTATTAAAGTCACATGCAATGCCCTTCATCTCTAGGAACATCACTATTTCTTCTCTGAGTTCCCACACTCGCCTCAACACCTTGCCGAGACTCAGCCATCGAACATTGGTGTGGTTCAGGACATCGGAATGTTCAGTTTCCAAATCGACAAGTAATGACTTGAACTGTCTGTGATTAAGTCATCTTGTTCTGATGAGGTTGATGACACTGACAACTGGGTCAATAACATGCTTGATATTCAAAACATTTTTACACAGACTTTCTTGATGAATCACACAGTGAAGTGGTAATACTGTGTGGTCTGGATATTCTGCTTTAATCTTATCACTTATCAACTTTACCAGACCTACATTTTTTCCAGTCAAAGCACAAGCTCCGCCAGTTGTAACACTTGCCATCTTGTTCCAAACCAACCCAGTTCTTTCAATACAGTTAGTAACAGCATTGAATATAGCATGGCCTTTGGTTGTGTCTTTGAGTGACTCAACACTCAGTAACTTTCAGTGAGTTTGAAAGAAGTGTTTATTCCATGTATAAATATCAATAATTGGGCAGTATCATGTACATCGGTACTGCAAGAGAGTACCACAAAAATTGTTTACTTGCATCTTGAAGTTTATGCATCAAATTGTCACTGATCTTGTCAACACATCTGACCACATTTTTCCTTGATAAAGTAATGTTGTCAAATCTGTTTTGTTTTGTTCTGGACACATAATGTTTGCTGCATCTAACAAACATTCCTTGATGAAATCGCTAAGAGAAAATGGCTTGTTCTGTTTTACAATTCTGTGTGACAGCACAAGACTAGTTTCAGTTGCGGCATCTTGAATTGAAGACTGTTTAGTGAAAACAGTTTACCGTTTATCCAAATTTTTCACCAACTCAAGACATTTCCTTTCTTTCTCTTCAGTCGTTAAATTGTATCCGAAATCGGAATGTTTTGTTTGATAATGTCTTTTTAAATTGTACTCCTTGAAGACAGCCACTGACTCACGACACAACAAGCAAACTGATTTGCTACCAACTTTTATAAAACAGTACTTAGTTGTCCATTCATCATTAAAAACACGGCATTCATCTTCATCTTACGTCTGTTATTGACACTCATCATAACGGTACATGAAATTCTGTAAAATTTAAAAAATAACTTAAAAACGAATTAAAAATTTTTATTTCTAAATGCCCTCGCGGGCCGCATAAAATCACTTGGCGGGCCGCATGCGGCCCGCGGGCCGTAGTTTGTCCACCCCTGATCCAGACCATAATTTCAGCGACTTCACAAAAGATTTTACTTGCAGAATTCGGGGAAATGTGGGTTCAATTGAATTTTTGTTTTAAATGTGGGTTCAATTGAATTGTTGTTTTAAATATGGGTTCAACTGAATTGTTGTTTTAAATATGGGTTCAACTGAATTGTTGTTTTAAATATCGGTTCAACTGAATTGTTGTTTTAAATGAGAGATGCATATCCTTTGTGGGACGTGATAATCAACCCCAGATTGATTTCCTAAGCAATTTTAAGTCCAGTAGTTTGCCATTGCTTTGTGAGCGAGAAGTCACCGTTTAAATCCATATTAAGGTGGTGTAGACGTTGAGCCTTGCCATCAGCGTACCATCAGCGATGTTAAGATCGAGTTGTTTTGACTACGTCGAAATCTTACAACTGAATGTGGGTAGTAATGTTGCTGATATTAGTGATACAGCCTACAAAGATGTGGACAGTAATGTAACTGACAGTGAAACAACTTATAAAGATGTGGACAGCAATGTTACTGACAGTAAAACAACCTATAAAGATGTGGACAGCAATGTTACTGACAGTGAAACAATCTATAAAGATGTGGACAGCAATGTTACTGACAGTGAAACAACCTATGACGATATGGACAGTAATATTGCTGATATTAGTGATACAGCCTATAAAGATGTGGACAGTAATGTTGCTGACATTAGTGATACAGCCTATAAAGATGTGGGCAGTAATGTTACTTACTGTGCAACAACTATAAAGATGTGGACAGTAATGTTACTTACAGTGAAACAACCTATGACGATATGGACAGTAATGTTGCTGATATTAGTGATACAGCCTATAAAGATGTGGACAGTAATGTTGCTGATATTATTGAAAAACCTATAGAGGTGTGGACAGCAATGTTGCTGATATTAGTGATACAGCCTATAAAGATGTGGATAGTAATGTTGCTGATATATTATTGAACAACCTATAGAGGTGTGGACAGCTATGTTACTGACATTAGTGAAACAACCTATGAAGATGTGGACAGTAATGTTACTGACAGTGAAACAACCTATGAAGATGTGGACAGTAATGTTACTGACATTAGTGAAACTGTCTATGAAGATGTGCACAGTAATGTTACTGACATTAGTGATACAGCGTATAAAGATATGGACAGTAATGTTACTGACAGTGAAACAGCCAATAAAGATATCAAAAGTCCTGGTCATTATAACAAGGATAGTGTGAGATGCGGGGTAATTCATTGTCTGCTATGTGCCTCGGCTTCCTGTCTGGGCTTTTTGGGTTGAGTTTTTACAGCCTGGGTTTTTTGGACTGAGTTTATAGACAAAGTTTTATGGACTAGGTTTATGGACTGGATTTTTGGACTGGGTTTTATGGGCTGTCTGTAAACTGGATTTTATGGACTAGGTTTATAGATTGGGTTTATGGACTGGGTTTTATGGACTGGGTTTCTGGACTGAGCGTGTGGACAGGGTTTTATATACTGTGCCTATAAACTGAGTTTTACGGACTGGGTTTATGGGCTAAATTTTATGGACAGGGTTTTACGGACGCAGTTCTGATCCCGCATACCCGCGTTCGAAACACAGCTACGGGCGATTTTGTAACAGACCGCGTTGCGTTAATTTTTTACGAAATTGTATGTGTGCCGTGGGGGATTTGTGAGTGGGTGAGGTATGTGTGTGTAGGTGGATGCGGGATGTGTGGGTTGGTGGGGATGTGTGGTTGAGAGATGTGTGGTTAGGGGATGGGTGATTGGGGGTGTGGGTAGGTGGAGGATGTGTTGGTGGGTGTGTGTATGTGGGTTGGGGGATGGGTGAGAGATGTTTGTGTGGGTGGGGAGATGTGTGTGGGTGCTGGATGTGTGTGTGTGTGTGTGTGTGTGTGGTGGGGGATGTGTGTGGGGGGTGTGGTTGGGGGTTGGGTGATTGGGAGTGTGTGGGTGGGTGGAGGATGTGTGGGTGGGTGAGCATGTGTGTGGGTTGGGGGATGAGTGGAGGATGTTTGTGAGGGTGGGGAGATGTGTGTGGGTGCAGGATGTGTGTGTGGTGGGGGATGTGTGTGTGTGTGTGTGGGGTGGGGTGGGGGATGTGTGTTTAGCTTGGTGGTTGAGGGGTGTGTGTTTGGATGGGTTGGTGAGTGTGTGCGTGTGTGTGTTGCAGAACGGGTGGGGTGTGTGTCAGGTGTGGGGGGTTGTGTGGTGGGTGGGGGATGTGTAGAAACAATGGCAAACTACTGAAAGTAAACTTGCCAATAGATCACAACAGTAAACGGTACTGGTGTTGACTGCTACGTCATGTAAAGTATGTGCAACTTTTTCTACGGACTGGTTTTATGGGCTGTGTCAATAAACTGGGTTTTACAGACTGGGTTTATGGACTGGGTTTTATGGACTGGGTTTATGAACTGGATTTTAATTTATGAGCTGTGTTTATAAACAAGGTTTTACTGACTGGATTTTATGGACAGGGTTTTATTGGCTGGGTTTATGTACTGGGTTTATGAACTGGGTTTTATGGACTGTGTTTATAAACTAGGTTTACGGACTAGATTTTACGGACTGTGTTTATGGGATGTGTCAATAAATTGGGTTTTACGAACTGAGTTTATGAACTGGATTTTATGAGCTGTGTTTATGAGCTGGGTTTTACGGACTGGGTTTATGGAACTGGTTTTTTTTCCTCCATATCTCTTACAGGACGTTGCAGTCAACATCATCATTTTTCAGCTGCTGTTGATGTACTAGGCAAGACTGCGCTCAGTAGTTTCTGAACGACTGGCTCACATACCCCGTAAGTTACCTACGCGGCGAGTACCGCTACCGATTCTCGCGCAGCTTTCGTTACTCACGAGAATATACGGGATTACGGAGAAAGACGTTAACACCTAGGCCAGGGAGTCCGGCTGGGTTTAGGACTGAGTTTCCCGACCTGGCCTTCATTCATCATGCGAGAGCAATTTCTTCAGAGACTCCTTTGGGTGGTGGCCGGAACTACGGAGTTTGTGCTCTGTGCGACGCTTTCGGCAGACACTGAGTTAGATGGGGAAAATGTCGATGCAATGAAATTGCAACTCATGCCGCCTGTTATGAAAAAGATCAAGCTGAATACGCTCTGCTCAGGCAAAAATGTCAAAATTAGTGTAGCTACCTTAAAACAAGAATATTCACGACATGCGTGATTCTCTCATATACACACATTTGAATCCTCGCTGATGCTACGGAGTTCGTGCACTATGGTCGTGTAAAAGAGGCAGGACATCAGGCTTATGATAAAGAGTATTTTCAAATGACCATTATGGAGGAATAGTACAACATAGGACAAGTCAGTTAATGATGGTCATGTAGAAGAGGTGGTGTTATTTATTTATTTATTTATTTATTTATTTTGCGTTCGCTTGCTTTGAGCTCAAGCCTGGTCCATACACGTGCCACTAATGCGATGGACTGATGTTTGCGTGTTGATTAACTTTCTCTATTACCAATATCCCTCGACGTCAGGCGAACCCACTACGACTTCTGAGGTACTTGTAATTAACATCCCCAAGTCAAGGACGAGAAATTAATGTTTTAGTGTAACTCTCCGGTTTAGGCGTTGAACCTGCTACCTCGACATCAGCACACCGGATGTTTAAGACCGAGCGCTTTTCTCCATTCGGCCATGCTGACCTCAATAACATAATAATAATAATAATAGTAATAATAATAATAATAATAATAATAATAATAATAATAATGAATATAGCACAAATAATGGCCTGTGCTTCAGGATGTCTAGAGGCCAAGGGGTCCTTTATGTTCATCAAGTGACCAGAATCTCTCCAATTATTCCCCTCTGGTGAAAAGAAAAGAGGGGGCAGCATCTTCGCCGCATCTTAATCCGGAAATGAGATGAGCAGGGAGTATAAATCCACAATGGTCAAGTGTTCAACCTTCATATATTCTAAGCCACCGTTTATATCAGGTGAAATGGCCGGTTCCCTTACACACCGCCATTTTATTCTCAGACGTTTGTTTAACAATTGTCCGTGAGCCGTTTGTGAGAAAGCGTAGACTCGAGGGGTAGCTCTGGTTGGAGAAAGGGATCCTGCTACAGATTGGGGTTTTAACTCGGGCTACTTCCCTGTTAGGTAGCTGTGGTAGAGTGGTAGAGCAGAGGCCAGCACATTTAACTGTCGACCTGCTTGCTGTTCGTGTGCGGATTTCTTTTTAAATGATTCAAGGCGTGCGTGTAAACCCAGCTTAAAACGGGTACTATGAAATGTTTAACAAAATATTTAAATTAATAACACTGTGATTACTGCCTGTAGATCTCCGTGGTGTAGAACAGGTACGTCTTGAGCCTGAGGAATTAAGGCCGCCTGGCTAGTGCAGTCGCCGCGAACTGTGCAGGTTAGGGTTTTCTTGTTTTCCCCAACAGGAAAAAAAGTCCATAACTTTACCGAGGTTCCAAACCCGGGTCACCATCGTTCTAGCCACTCGGCCAGCACTTCCGCCATGAAATGTGCCGGGAAGTATAGGACGCCGGTGTGATATGGGCCCACGTCACTCAACAGGTTCCATCCGTTCTATAAAATACGGGGTTAGCAACGTGGACACAACACGTCTCCGGGTTTGTGGGTGTGCCCTTGACTTTTCTGACAAGCTGCTGCTGAGTTAGTGCAGTTGATAGGGGCATACGCTGATAATGTCATCAGCCCATTCGGACGAGGGTTTGAAACCTGAAAAGAGGGAACTACTCATCCAACATCCCTTCCCCCCGCCCGCTCACCCAGGTCTATAAAATGCAATGGCCCTGACACATCATACTGACCTATAGCAGGCAGTTTCTGCTTCGGGGATGTTTTTTTTTTTTGTTTTTGCGTTCGCTGGTTTTGATCTCAAACGTAGACCATACAGGTGCTACTGCTGTTAGTGCGATGCACTGATAGTTGCGTGTGGGTTAGCTTTCCCTGTGTCCCTGGCCATCAGGCGAGCCCACTCCGACCTCAGAGTAAGCAAGCGGGATGGAATGAAATATGTGCTACTTAACTTATAGGCTTCGAGTCCCGGTAGTGCTAGCACGCTTACCTGGCTGTCTGATGGTCTTGGGTTCGAATCCGTATATAAATATTTTATAAATATTTATAAATTTTATATTTTAAAACCGGCCTGGACTCCGAGGTCGACCCAGTCTAAACTAGCCACCGGAACATGTCTTGGAAAGCAAAGGCGACCACATAAGCCTTCCAGTGCCGGTTGGTCTATAGTCTATAGCATTCCCCGACATAACGAGAGGAGGGTTCGAAATCTGCAGCGGGCGATTTGGAAGCAGAAATAACTTTTTGCGT